>CM077292.1:59186945-59204445 GCA_039654925.1 Anguilla pacifica | reverse complement strand
CTGTGCATGAGAAACACGTGTGTGCATGTGTGTGTGTGTGGGTGCATGCATGTGTTAGTTTGTGTGCATGTGTGTGTGTGTACATACAGTACGCTTTTATCACCAGTGTGGGAAAGGGCTGGTGCCTGCCAGTGCCTGCCACAGCAGAATAACAATCCCAACCTACAGAAATGCATACAGGCAGCACGCGTCTGTCACTCAGCCTAGCCCCTCCCACCACTCAGCCTAGCCACTCCCACCACACAGCTGCCCACACGATGAAGCCCATTACAGTCATCCCACCACTGGAGAGAGAACAAGAAACACTTCAATAACTATCTATTCCCATTAATCACACCCCTGAATATCTATCCCCACTAATCACTGCCCTGAATATCTATCTATCCCCACTAATCACACCCCTGAATATCTGTCCCCACTAATCACACCCCTGAATATCTGTCCCCACTAACCACATCCACTGTCCTGAATATCTATCTATCCTCAATAATCACAGCCCTAAATACAGATTTCCCCCAGTCCTACTCCTGCCCTTCAAGACAGAGAGACAGTCTTATCAGACACAATTCCCTGTCCTGCGATGGTTAGTTTGTTTGGGCTGGCAGCTGCTGTGGTTTTAAATGGCTTTCTTTTGGGGGGGGGGGGGGGGGGGGACTCATGGTTCTCCTTAAATAAACACTCTGTCCAGCCCCACACCCTGAGCATTACATCCCTCTACAGGGCCAACAGACCCCCCCCAACTGCTGACCCCAGAGAGGGTGGAGGGAGCAGAGAAGAACGAGATACAGAGGGGGAGGGAGGAAGGAAAGAGAGAGGGAGAGAGATAGGGAGCGAGGGAGAGAGAGAGACGTCCCAGCTGCATACGATCAGCTCCCCCAGACCAGCAGCGGCGGAGCCCACAGACACGCTCGCCCCAAAAACCCAAAACAGCGCCCAAAACCACGAAGAGAAGGACCTGCAGCTTCTTCCTCACCTCCGCTCCCCCCCATCAGCCCTCACACTGCACCCCGACACCCCAGCACCCAACAGGAGGCGCGGGACCCCAGCGAGAGACAGAGAGAGAGAGAGAGAGAGAAGAGCAGAAGAAGGGAAGACAGATTGGACACACAGTGAGTAAAGCAAGACTTCTTTTTAACTGAGGAGCGAAGAGCTTTTAAATTTGGCCAGCAAATGCTCTGATTCATAGCCATTTATACAGCTTATGCACCTTATAGTTATACAGCTGGACACTTACTGAACCAATTCAGCTTTGGTATCTACAACTGCAGTGCCCCCCATCAGGGTCTCAAACCAGCAGCCTCTGAGTCAGAGCAGAGGTCCCACTGCACTGCAAACACGCCCTTATCGCGGCTCCAGCGACCGCAAGAGCACGACTCAGACATTCTTTACATTCAAGGGGCTTTAAGAGCGATCGTTCTGCGGGACGAGTCGTTGGGCAAAATGAGGGCGGCTGGTTGGTTGAAATCGTAGTCTGGACTCTCAGATGGATGCACGTTTCAGCACTACAAAGAGTCCGTCTTAGTGCTTTAGTCTTGTGATGAGACTTAAAACCTTATTTTACTTACTATTTACTTAGCTACTGTTTGTTTGAAAATGAAAATTTCTTATCCCCTGGGCAAATCCTGAAATAAGTCAAACTGTCTCACCTCATTGACATTATTTTTGTGTTATTTAGCAAAAAAGTAATAGAAATAAGATTTTAAGTCTGAATACAAGACTATAATACTTGAGATTTACTTCTTTTTTTGTTTTTGCTGTGAGGGAAGTCTCCACAGGGGGCAGACAGCTCTACATATGTACAGGGAGATATAGTCTGTGTACCTCATGACACCATTTAGACTCTGAAAAACCAGTATAGTCATGTGGGCGGGCCATTGTGTCTTGGGCTTTGTGATGTCATACTCTGGTCAATGAATTTTCTCCTGTATGATGTCACAAACAACGCTGGCTGGCTTCTGCTCTAACTGGGCCTGTGATGTCACAGAGGAAAGGAATTCTACTGTAATCTTTACTGGACTCTGCTCTGTAGGGGTTGCAGACAAAAGTTTATAAAGTGAGCAGCCGATTCGCATGTGGGGCAACTATAGCTAAATTTCTGAGCACGATTGAGTGGCTCAGAAGTCTATAAATGTGTGAAGCTGGATGCCAGCTGCCCTGTACAGAAGCACATCCGCCTATAACCTCATAAATAATGTACAATGTTTAACAAATAAATAATAAGCACCATAAATAATAAGCATGAATAAAAAACAACATTCTACAGAAATCCCTAAGCCAAAAGCCAATAGCCGAATATGGTGGCCATTTTGGGGCTGCTGTGTGTGGGGGGGGGGGGGGGGGGGGGGGCACTCTAGGTCCCCAACATTCCTGTGCACAGCTGTCACCTTAGGGACAGAAATGTCAGCAGTCAGAGGTCAGAGTGCAGTCATTTCCTGCGTCTCACTTCCTGCCTATTGTTCAAACTCTCACCCATTCTGGGAAGGAGGGGGGTGTTTCCTGTCACTCGAAGTTGTTTGTCTTGCAAAGTGAAGCTTAAAATAGACCTGCCTAATGCCACACAGCTTAAACAGGTAGGGCTCAGGGGTTAAACTGGTAAAGCAGCTCAGCTCAGCTCAGAGTCCTGAATCCATGACAACTGCAGATTTCAACCGAGAGCAAAATTTTCCCAAAAGATCTGACTTTGTCAAGTAACATCTGTTAAATTCTTTCCTTTCCTTCTGTCTGTTTCATGCCCCCTCCCCCCTCCCATACAGAATGAGTATCAGCAGGGGAGGCACTATGGAAAGGGTCGGAACTCTGGAAAGGGGTGGGACTATTGAAAGGGGCGGGACTATTGAAAGGGGCGGGACCATGGAAAGGGGCGGGACCATGGAAAGGGGCAGGACTCTGGAGAGAGGCCCCGTTCAGCTCCAGCTCTCAGGGGAGGGGAACGAGGCGAGCCCGAACCACGCCCACCTGCAGCCCACGAACTCGGCCGCGTCCACGGCGACGCCGGCGGGGGGGGCGGGAGCGGTGGTGCCCCCGCCATACTCGGCCGCGGGGGGGGCGGAGCCGGCTGCGGAGCTGCGCAGCTCGCTGGACTGCTGGGCGTGCTCGGTGCTGGTGACTGCGCAGAACATGGTCATCGCCTCCCTCAACCTGGCCCTGGCAGCTGCCATCTTCTGCCTCATACTCACACCCGCCATCCTCATGGTCACCTTTGGCTTCCTCTGCCACTCCACGGTAAAGTGTGTGTGTGTGTGTGTGTGTGTGAGAGAAAGTGTATCACAGTGTGTGCGTGTGCGTGTGCGTGTGTGTGTGTGTGTGTGTGTGTGTGCGTGCATGTGAATGTGTGAGAGAGTGTATCACAGTGTGTGCGTGCGTGTGTGCATGTGTGAGTATGTGAGAGAGTGTGCGTGTGTGCGTGTGAGTGTGCAATCTGACAGACGTACAGGAGAAATGTTGCTAATATTTCATTATAAGATGCAATAATAAACTCATTGGGATGGTTGCCTAGGTGACCTGGGTGGTGTGCCGGGGGGGGGGGGGGGGGGGGGGGAGCGGGGGCCTGTAAACCTGCAGCTAATTCCTCAGGATGCACAGTCATGCCTTGGGCAGGAATTTGAAACTGAATTCTAACCCCCCCCCCCCTCGCCCTCACCCCCCAGGTACGCCCCCACGGTACGGCAGAGCTGTGCTCGGACCTGCTGAGCGATGGCGGGTGTGTGGCGCTGCTGGTGGTGGGCTTCCTGCTGGTCACGCCCCTGCTGGTGCTGGCGCTGGCAGCGTACTGCCGCCTGGCCCGCCACCTGCAGCTGGGCCTCTGCTTCATCCCCTACAGCCGCGCCGTCTACAAGAACCTGCCCGCCACCCGCCACCGCGGCCTGCCCTGCTGCAGCCAGGGGGCGCCAGAGAGCGCCGGCAAGGGCAGCGTCTGGGTCTGAGAGAGAGGGGGGGTAGGGGTGTGTGCTTGTGTGTGTGTGAGAGAGAATGAATGTGTGTGTGCGTGTGCGTGTGTGTGTTTGTGTGTGTGCGTGTGCGTGTGCGTGCGCGTGTGTTTGTGTGTGTGTGTGTGTGTGTGAGTTTGTGCGCGTGCGTGTGGGTGTGAGAGTGCATGTGTGCGCGCGTGTGTGTGTGTATGCGCGTATGTGTGTGTGTGGGTGTGAGAGTGTGTGCGCGTCCATGTGTGTGTGTGCGTGCGCGTATGTGTGTGTGTGTGCGTGTGTGCGTATGTGTGTGTGAGTTTGTGCGCGTGCGTGTGGGTGTGTGTGTGTGTGCGTATGCGTGTGTGAGTTTGTGCGCGTGCATGTGGGTGTGAGAGTGCGTGTGTGCGCGCGTATGTGTGTGTGTGTGGGTGTGAGAGCGTGTGCGCGTCCATGTGTGTGTGTGCGTGCGCGTATGTGTGTGTGTGTGTGTGTGTGTGTGTGTGTGTGTGCGTGCGTGTGTGCGTATGTGTGTGTGCTGGAACAGCTGGAAACACTGAACTGTCCATCACTGACTTGTTTGTCAAACAACTGCTCTCCACAGCACAGGGTGGGGATTGGCTGAACTCTCCTGGGAGGAGTGGGGTTTGTGGGGGCGGGGGGGGGGGGGGACTAGGTGCAGGGGGCAGGGGTGGGGGGGGGGGGGGTATTAGGTTCAGGGGCGGGGGGGGCTAGGTGCAGGGGGTCGGGGCGGCAGGGTGCGGGGGAGTCTCCTGGGGAATTTGAGGAATGAAACTGGAGATGTGAAGCATCTGCCTCACAGAAATGCTGGAGTCAGTATTCCTGGAAAGAGCCAGCACTGCAGCGATCAGCTCCCCAATGCCAGGATCCCGACCTTTCCCATTATGAGCCAACACTGGACTGACCCCAGCACTCCTACAAACAGTGAACTATGATTCACATCATGAACTGGGAACAATTTTTATATGCCTTTAGTATTATCAACATTATTGCAAATATTCATATACAACCACTTTTTCTTATATTTCCCTGTGTCTCCATTTTTATGTGTCAATTTTTTAAAATTAAATATATTTTTTAAAAATGATTTGCGTCCAGAACAGAGTACTTATTGGAGGTTTTGAGTGTTTGAATCCATGGCTCTCCATTCCTACAAAAAGTCAAGGCTCACAAATGGCTTCCAGTTCTTTTCACCTTTACAATAATTGCAATATTACATGCGTTGAAAGCATTTAAACACTTCCCTACACAGACATGGAAATATAACAGAAATATATAACCACTGCTACAGTGTTCAGTCAGTGTGCGGTTCATTCTTACTGAACTGAAACACCAGACCGTTGTTTTACGTTCTGATGAGCGTGAGAAGCATTAGTGGGTGAGAGACTATTATATTAAGAGTTCATGCTTCAGGACCTCAACACGAAGGGCTGTATTTCACCTGTCTAAATTCAACCTGTGGAATTCAGATAAATGACTCGGAAAGAGATTGTGATGAAAAATTTCAGAATTCTGCAGAACACCAAACTGGTTCCCTCCTTCTGCATGGTGAGTTACCACGAAAACCGTAGAAACCAATAAAGTCAGATTAAAATTAAATATTAAGCATCTTAATTAATCCCAGTTCCTGGCAATAAATCTGGTGCAGAAACTAATCACACACCAGCTGATACTAGCATAACCAAATACAGGAATAATTATAGCACAAAATGTCTTTGCACTTGCTGGAGTTCATAATTCCGTTGACATTACCAAGTGTCATAGTACCAGTAGATTCAAAGCAGCTCCATAATATAAAAGATCCACCACCTTATTTTACCAAACATATTCACATTCTTTTCAACAACAGCCCCCTTCCAACGAAATAATTACCAGCTTCTTCATAAGCCGTTTTTTTCCCTCCCAACAAACAAAAGCCATATTTTAAAGGCATGAATGTAGTATTTTTGGTTATTATATAATGTGAGCTAGCATACGCACTCAGCACTGAAGTAGGCACGGAATATTCACCCCGAGTATAGGCTAGTTGTCCTGGAAACGCTACTGTGTACCGTGCACCGTTTTTCCACGCGCTTATCGGGTTACCCAACGGACAAATACGCTAGAACAGCGGATGAACGACTTGAGGACAAAACAGCGGAGATGTCAATAATAGAGATCTGTCATGATTATGAACATATTCCTTGCGATTTTCTATGTTTGACAGACGGACATCGAAAAACCCACTCGCCCCCCAGTCGGTAAAATGTAGGCTACAGCTTGGTATCGCACTGCATTTTTAAACTACGGGAAACAACAGCCATTCGCAAGTCCGACGGTTAAGTTTACAGAAAGAACAGTGGCGAAGTCCCGTGCCTGGAGTCATAAGCAGCACGGAACACCAGCTCTTTCTGACGTCACAGTAGGGTCGCGTTTATTATGCCCTTCCAGAAAGCTCGGCGACACATCCACTGTGCGCGCGGCACCGCAGGCAGCGGGAGGTAGAGTTTCCTTGGCATCAGTGACTGAAGAAGACAATGTCAAAAAATAAGGTAACGTTACGACCGTTTAGCAATCGACATTCCTAATCCCATTTCTTTTACCTAACCTTGACATGACACTTTTTTATGAACAAAACCGATTATTAACAAAGAAAGTTTTGTATTAAAACTATGTACTGAAAGTAATTCTTTCGTGAAGGATTAATTGATGAGTAATTGCATATTTATCCAGCACTGCATGACAGTCTGCTTGCTGGGCAGATATGCTCACACTTATTTTCTTGGTAGAAACTCCAATACGTGCAAAACAATATTTTGTGAAGCACATATTTATCTTGCCAAATTATCAAGAAACACACATTATTACATACATTATAATGCTTTATTGTTTCAATTGAATATTAGAAGAGAAATTGGAAGAATGAAACTACAGAACATTTTCCAGCAAGTAACTTTTTTTATACACTGAGATCAGGCTGCAGGATCCAAGGTTGCCTACGGCAACGCTAAGCGGAGGGAGGGCGAGGGGCGGGGCTACGTGCGATACAAGTGCCCGCCCACCAAAACGCTGCAGGACGTCCTGCGGCAGCGCCCGGGCTGGCTGGAGGGCCGGGACGAGGACTGGGACTTCAACTGGTGCGAGACGGGCTGGCTGCGGGACAACTACGGCCACAGCTACCTGGAGGACCACGTGCGCATCTGCCACTTCCGCAACCACTACGAGCTGACGCGCAAGAACCTGATGGTGAAGAACCTGAAGCGGCATCGCAAGCTGCTGGAGCGCGAGGCCAGCGCGGCCGAGGCCGCCCGCTGCGACTTCTTCCCCTGCACCCTGGAGCTGCCCAGCGAGTACCACCTGTTCGTGGAGGAGTTCCGCCGCTGCCCCGGCAGCACCTGGATCATGAAGCCGGCGGCGAGGTCGCAGGGCCGCGGCATCTTCCTGTTCCGCAAGCTGAAGGACATCACGGACTGGCGGCGGGACCGCGGGCGGGCCGAGGAGGCGCGCGAGGAGGCGCAGGTGGAGAGCTACGTGGCGCAGCGCTACATCGAGGACCCCTACCTGATCGGCGGCAGGAAGTTCGACCTGCGCGTGTACGTCCTGGTAACGTCCTACCTGCCGCTGCGGGCGTGGCTGTACCGCGACGGCTTCGCCCGCTTCTCCGCCACGCGCTTCTCGCTCAGCAGCATCGACGACCAGTATGCCCACCTGACCAACGTGGCGGTGCAGCGCACGGCGCCCGCCTACGACCACGAGCGCGGCTGCAAGTGGGGGCTGCGGCAGCTCCGCCGCTTCCTGTGCGCGCGGCACGGCGCCGCCGCCGCAGAGACGCTCTTCGCCGAGATGGACAACGTCTTCATCCGCAGCCTGCAGAGCGTGCAGAAGGTCATCATCAACGACAAGCACTGCTTCGAGCTGTACGGCTACGACATCATCCTGGACCAGGTACGCACACCGCACCGCACGGCTATGACATCATCCTGGACCAGGTACGCACACCGCACCGCACGGCTATGACATCATCCTGGACCAGGTACGCACACCGCACCGCACCGTATGGCTATGACATCATCCTGGACCAGGTACGCACACCGCACCGCACGGCTATGACATCATCCTGGACCAGGTACGCACACCGCACCGCACGGCTATGACATCATCCTGGACCAGGTACGCACACCACACCGCACCGTACGGCTATGACATCATCCTGGACCAGGTACGCACACCACACCGCACGGCTATGACATCATCCTGGACCAGGTACGCACACCGCACCGCACGGCTATGACATCATCCTGGACCAGGTACGCACACCACACCGCACCGTACGGCTATGACATCATCCTGGACCAGGTACGCACACCACACCACACCGCACGGCTATGACATCATCCTGGACCAGGTACGCACACCACACCGCACCGTACGGCTATGACATCATCCTGGACCAGGTACGCACACCACACCGCACGGCTATGATATCATCCTGGACCAGGTACGCACACCACACCGCACGGCTATGACATCATCCTGGACCAGGTACGCACACCGCACCGCACCGTACGGCTATGACATCATCCTGGACCAGGTACGCACACCACACCGCACCGTACGGCTATGACATCATCCTGGACCAGGTACGCACACCGCACCGCACCGTACGGCTATGACATCATCCTGGACCAGGTACGCACACCACACCGCACCGTACGGCTATGACATCATCCTGGACCAGGTACGCGCACCACACCGCACCGTACGGCTATGAAATCATCCTGGACCAGGTACGCACACCACACCGCACCGTACGGCTATGACATCATCCTGGACCAGGTACGCACACCACACCGCACGGCTATGACATCATCCTGGACCAGGTACGCACACCACACCGCATGGCTATGACATCATCCTGGACCAGGTACGCGCAACACACCGCACGGCTATGACATCATCCTGGACCAGGTACGCACACCACACCGCATGGCTATGACATCATCCTGGACCAGGTACGCACACCACACCGCATGGCTATGACATCATCCTGGACCAGGTACACACACCGCACCACATCGTACGGCTATGACATCGTCCTGGACCAGGTACCTGCACCTGCAGAGGGAAGGGTTCAGTTCCACACAGAGAGAGAGGGGGGTCAAGGGTCATGGAACAGCCAGGTAAACTTTCATTAACATATTCAGGCTTTATTTCCCCCGTTAGCTACAAATATTCACTCATACTGGATCTAAATTGGCGGGGGCTGTACCCTGCTTGCAGATAAGTGAGCGAGTGAGTGAGTGAGTGAGTGAGCGAGCGAATGAATGAATAAACAAGTGAGAGAATGAATGAATGAATGAATGAATGAATGAATGAATGAATGAGTGAGTGAGCGAGTGAGCAAATTAATGAGGGAGTATGTGAGTGAGTGAGTGATCTAATTTCAAGGTGAAAGCGTCCTGCAGACTCTAGGGGCTGATGGCCGGCCTAACTGGCTCTTCTGATGGAGCTCTCCTGTGCCTCTGGGCCGGTACTGGGCCTGACCGGCTCTTCTGATGGAGCTCTCCTGTGCCTCTGGGCCGGTACTGGGCCTGACCGGCTCTTCTGATGGAGCTCTCCTGTGCCTCTGGGCCGGTACTGGGCCTGACCGGCTCTTCTGATGGAGCTCTCCTGTGCCTCTGGGCCGGTACTGGGCCTGACCGGCTCTTCTGATGGAGCTCTCCTGTGCCTCTGGGCCGGTACTGGGCCTGACCGGCTCTTCTGATGGAGCTCTCCTGTGCCCCAGAGCCTGAAGCCCTGGCTGATCGAGGTGAACGCCTCGCCCTCGCTGAACGCCACCTCGCAGCAGGACTACGAGCTGAAGTGCCGGCTGCTGGAGGACACGCTCAACGTGGTGGACATGGAGGGCCGCCTGACAGGCCGGGAGACCCAGGTGGGCGGCTTCGACCTCATGTGGAGCGATGGGCCCGTGTACCGCCAGGACGGGAACTCGCCCGGACCCGCCAGCCCCTTCCACACCGCCAACACGCACCTGGGCTGCCACAACGACCGCGAGACCCAGCTCCGCAGGCTGCTCAAGCCCCTGCTGGGCCAGAGGCCGGCCTGAGGCCCCACCAATAAGGGCCCGGGCCAGGGCAATGCATAACCAATCAGGGCATAGGGAATGCATCACCAACCAGGGCAAGGGGAACATCACAACCAATCAGAGCCAGGGGCTTAGGACGCCCGGGTCATGACCTCCAGATTTTTCTCCCTGTGGAATAAATTTCCCTTTTGCCTGGTTTTCCTTCTCTTAGTTTGTGTTTCTGAAGATCAGGGGTCAGTGGCACCCAAAAGCCATCCACCCGCTGGCCAGCACAATCTGCAGTGTTCTGGCAGCCATTCCCACCATTCCTACACACACTGGCTTTGGGCTGGACCATGGAGGAGCAACCCTGTCAAAGTGTGACATCTATCATGTTCAAACTTTGTTGTAAAGTAGTTAAGTAACTGAATTAATAATCATGACATCACTAATAAATTCCAAGTGTCCTCTCTTGTTCTTCACTGTTGTAAATATATCAATCTTTCATTTCATTCACCGTCTTGCAACGGACGTCTAGAGACCAATATTTCTGTGGCATTCAACGCAACAAAGATTTACATTCAAAAAAATTCAACAGCAATTTTCTATTTCCAAATATAATGCCACGGTTACTCACAAACATCCACAGAGCTAAACTTCTGCATAGTTTTTATTTTTTCTCATTTAAAAAAATGTTTTGGCTTTCTGTGTAGAAGATAAACACTGTCCATTTGGGAAAGGGTGTGAGAGGCCAGCACGGTGGAATACATTTCATGGTACTGTAGAATGCAGACTTTGAACAGGCTCAAACTCTGAAAGAGCACCCGTTGTGGCAGAACAAACAAGGGCACATGCTCCTGGGATTTTGAAGGAATCGGAGAGCGACTGAGAACTTTTATTAATATAAATCAGATTCAACGTTCACTTTTTAAAAAAAATTTTAAGCAATTGGACTTCTAAGAATCTCCTTAGTAAGCCATTTTAAGTAAATTTTCCACAAATCCTGAAAATTACTAGAGACTTACATATTTTTTCTCCAACATCCTCATACATTATGCCTATATAAATGCAAATAACCGCTATAAATGACTACCTAACTTATAATCACTTGAAAAAACTATTTTTCAACCAGTCAAGGAGGAGTGCACCGTTCCTGGATGTACTGCAATACCAGGTCGATGCGTGGAGTGGACGGAGCAAGCCCCTATTCCATCTCCCTGTTCCAAAAATCAATTTAATATATGGTCCCCAGATAGGGGACGTATCAGATATTAAACTGATAAGAACAGATACTACACTTGATCTTAGCCAAAAGGCCGAGAAGCGATACTGAATGTCGGCTTGAGTCGGGGGAGTCATTGTAGGAAACACAATGTACAGTGACGGGACGGCAAAGTTTGCCTTCACTTCCCAACAATCCCGATAACTGAGTACAGTTGCTGGATATGCGCATTACGGAATATTGCGGTATCCATAAGAAACGGATTACGTCTGTTAATTGTTTCAACATTTTTTAAAGATCCCCGATATATCAGAATGTAAATAAAAAATTATTTCCACCAATCACACTGGTTAATGCTGTTGCTTTTTACACGTCACTCCAGTAATCTACGGCAACTGACCAGGCACAAACCGCACGAACCTTAGGCGCTCCTGCTTCACTTCAGCTTGCTAAAATTCAACTATTCGGCACGGGAAAACAGCCTAGATCTCGTTAGGCTGGTGGACAACATAAACCCATCTTTTAAAAGAGAAAGTCGGCCATTCGGCAGCAGCTGAAGCGTCATAATGTCACCGGGAAAAATTTTACTCAAACCCGAAAAAACCATAAAGCAGTGCACATAGACTCAGCCTGCACAACAAATGCTTAATTTAACGCAGAAACATGACACGTTGCCTAAAAGAAAACACGGACTGACTATCGGACTACCAACAATTCAATATATTAATAATCCAAAAATACGGCAAAATTGAAACAATTTATTTAATCTTCATTAGACTTCTTCATAACAGGACGTAGTAACATCAGGGGGAAACGCACTGACGGCTCTGAATTCGTGTTAATAAGGCGCGAGCGCCTCTAGCAGACTCTTCCGGAAAGGCAGATAGAGTGAAGTCGCCTAGAAAACCAGACCGAACCTGGGTTTTGAGGCAAGTGGTAATCGTTTCCCTAAAACTTCAGAGAAATGTTAAATATATAATTGGACTTATTAGCCGTTGTCCACGGGTTAAACACGCGAACATTTGTTCGTCTCCACCAAACTACCCTAAAATAAGCACGTACCAAGTTGCCCAACGTTCTTAACGGATATCAATTATTCCTACAGAATAACGCAGTAAATAATTTATTGAAATAGTATATTGATGACAATAAATGAACTGCAAGTGATACCGGGCAAATGCCGTAACTAATAAATGACATTACGTTGTTGGGTGAGACCTTGTAAATGTGTTCGTACACAGGATTTCCATTTCATGAAAAGCCAATCAGTTGTTACATGCAAACCTATTATGTACATTTTCAATAATGTTTTTGTAAAAAAAAATAATGATGATGATGAATACAAATAAATGGTTTAACATTTAAATGTAAAATGCAGAATGTGGTTTTACTTGTTCCACCATAAGGAAATCTGTGATTTAACGGGTCTCAAAAAATAAATCCATATTCTCTGAGCCTGGGCTGTTACAATGGTAGAGCCTGTAGTCGACATACACATGTAGAATATGCTTCACAGCGTTTTTTTATAAAAATGTTTCATCGAAACAGAGTTACTAGGCTATATATCCAACATAGATAAAATGCATTCATCAGTCATAGCAAGTAAAAACACTTCGCAGCTGATTCTGTTCTACGTGCAATAAAGTAATTACTCAAATCAATGTTAATGATGAGCACAGAAAGAACACCTTTTTTCAACCAAATGTTTCCCCGAATGGGGAGTGCACCGTTCCTGGATGTACTGCAATACCAGGTCGATGCGTGGAGTGGACGGAGCAAGCCCCTATTCCATCTCCCTGTTCCAAAAATCAATTTAATATATGGTCCCCAGATAGGGGACGTATCAGATATTAAACTGATAAGAACAGATACTACACTTGATCTTAGCCAAAAGGCCGAGAAGCGATACTGAACCGCGGCTTGAGTCGGGGGAGTCGATGTGGGAAACACAACGCACAGTGACGGGACGGCAACTTTAGACTCCATTTCCCAACAATCCCGACAACTAAAATAATATCAACAACATAGTAATAACACAGTAAGATATTAATTGAGCCCGTTTGTGTATTGTTTTTTATTATTAGATAATTTCGGGAAAATTCCATGATACACCAGAAAGTACATAAAAACAATTTCCACCAATCATACACGTCAGTGTTATTGTTTTTTAACGCGTCACTCCAATAAACTACGGCAGCGGACGAGGCACAGACGGCACGAACCGCCGAGAGCTGCCCAGACTTTACTGCCATTCCTACGCTTCCGTGTTTCTCCGTGTTCTGCATGATTAATAACCAACCTCTACTTACTAAAACAACATTCCGATCAATACGGTGTTTACAGCACACACCCACTTCAGGGGATTTACGTTTCTGTTCGCCAATTTTACAAGCATGCTAACGCTACTCTTTCGCACTGCATTGCATCGGTAGGCTGTGTAATCTGTAATACGGCTACAACATCTGTCTTTAAACCAGGCCAGAATAACTGTTGCAAAAATCAGTCATAGGTTTTCTGTTACGCCTGAACGGCCAGGAAATCGGTTGTTAGAAGCCAAAGCTACTATTACAGCACGATATTTAGATATTTTGCGGAACTATTTGCCAGACCGTAGGCTACGTGTGTAAGGTAGGCTAACCCAGAGACGGAGCACAAATTAAATCCAGTCACATCCAATCAAACAGAGGCAACCATTTAGAATCCTTCTGCAGCGCTTGATCACTTGTTTTTGTTTAATTAAGTAATAATCGCTTCAGACAGACAATTTTTAATTCCTCTAGAATCACAAGGTCTCTTGCTAAATTTAAGGTGGTAACTTGTTGCAATGCATACCATTCATTTTCCAAATGAATGTTCCTTTTCTTTGGCAAATTCAAAAAGGTTTGTCTAATTTACAGTAGCTGCTAATGCACTGTCTATAACCCGCTGTGACAAGTCCATAAGCACACAGAATCACTGCTTTCACCAGATCACAATGAGCAATCTTCAAACAGGGCCATCATTACAGAAAAAAGAAAAGGGTGGCAGAAAGAAATGATATAATGAATTTACAGTTGCAACCAAAACAAGGTATGTCCACAACAGTGCTCAAGACATCCATAGTCTTTACAAGCTCAATCAATATTCCCAATATGACATTGACTAGGGGATGATTACATGAAAATAGTTACTCTAAAAATGGTATGAAGCAATACTCACTGAACATGGCTACACTAGGTACGGAACAGATTGTACAGAAATGAACAACACAGGCTGCCAGTATCGTGTGACTGGTGACCTCACTCACTCACTCACTCACGGCCACACACATGCACTCACACACACACACACACACAACATGGCCACACACAGGCACTCACACACACGCACTGAAAGATCATCCAAAATTAAGTAGGCTACACAAAGTAATGCCCAGCTACTCAGATTACCTGCCCAAGGCACAAATACTCAATAAGTGTGAAAGTCCGATAAGAGCATTCAGTAAACAAGCAATAGCGAGGTCAACAACGCAAATCTACACTCACTGAGTGGAGGAAAACCATTCGTCTTACCTTTGAAACTGACACCAGCGACAGAGGCAGGAGGTAGAGGGCAGCACTGCGGTCACAGGGTCTGTAGGTCATCCAAGGTCAGCCATTTAACCAGCTTTGGTTCCTCAGTCAGGAGCATAAGGTGTGTCAGCCTTTTGACACATATGGTGAATTTGGCTTTTTAGATTTGGTTGTAGTACTCTGTACCTGGGTCCCTCATTGTACTGACCCACGACTATTTAATACCCAACTCAAGGGAACTGGAACCCTGACCAACGCTCCATGTTCAGCTCCTCGGGACAGAAAAAAAAAGTTTTCAGAAGGCCAAACACAGACCTCAGAGACAGTCAGAGGAATAAGTGAGAAAAAGTCCTCAAATGAACAAGTCTGAAAACACACACACCAGGAGCAAGGCTGTGTCAAAGACAACATTATAGCTCAAACACTGAATCAACAAACAGTCAACAAATTACTGGGCTAACGCTGGGCCAACACGCAAATACATCCGCAAAAGCCAAACAGCTTCATTCAACAAACAAAAAACCAGTTAAACATACCCTCTATTTCATACGCAAACTCAAACTCCCATTGCCGAAAATAAAATCAGCCCACCCAGCTAGGCTATACAATTTTCCATAAAAAACAAAATAATTCTCAAAACTGCCACGCGTAAGCACTGATGTTTTTCTGAATAAGGGGACGTATTTCTATATTCAAACGCAGAAGAGCACATATGACCCTTTCCGGCCATTAGGCCTACTTCCGAGCTCGTTAAGAAGATGACTTGATTAATAAATTGAGGCCTACACTTAGCCAAGCTTGGCTACCAGCACACACTATTATATAGGCCTATTCAAGGCAGTTTGCAGACTTAATTCGGAGTATAATTTGCACAGTTAATACGAATTTTATAGGCTACTTACGCATTGACGAGAGAGCGGGGTGTCCGCCGTCGACGACCCATAATCAAGACTACCAAAACCGTAACCAGTAACACAACTGCAACATGAACGTAATTAGCTAATAAAATAAATGGCTAAAAAGAGGCGCCAGCGGCGTTTCAGTATCAAACGCACCCAAAACCCGAACTCAAGCACATGTTCTCGCATGGAAAATGACAATAACACGGGAAACTTCCGGAAAGGTATATAACATTGAACTCAAAATGTGCCCTCCTCACAGGTTCAAACATCCTTCTCTTCTGTGTGCGTTGAGATTCATAATTTTGGGGCCGCAGTACGTGTCTCAAATTAAAATAGAAAATGAGTGATTATGGTGACCCTAGATCCGAAAGTAGCTGCACAATAAACGCACAATAAAAGTTAGGCGGAAGAGAATTTGTATTTCCCTGTCTCTAATTGACGTTTAGAAAGTGAATTACTGCCACCTACTGACACTACAGCGTAAACTAGTATCCTTGTAAAATTCACCTTTCCAGATCGGTGTATTCATAATATTAGGGTCAATATTGTGTTGTAGGCATTGTGCTTTTGACCTTGTTTGTAGAAACTTGTTTGGTCTTCATCTTATGAACTTGTTGCATAAACACAGACAGACCAGCACATTGCCAGAGTGTAAAAGTGCTTTATTTATGAAAATCAAGACACAAAGTCAAGGTCATGAGTCATAGTGACTACGTTGTTTTTACAGGCGTGTATTTTCATGTTGGACAGCTAACAAAATAAATTGTACCACTTTATTAAATCATTATCAAAACCATGTGGCTAGAGAACACTGAATGAGCAGGGTGGGAGTTTGTATCTTTAAAGCTGGAATTCAGTGGTGGAAGAAGAGCCCTGTTGCATTGTGGACAGGGCCTCCTCCAGGAAGTCCTTTTGGGCGGAGCTAAGGGTCATGTGACTCTGAACAGCCTCTCTCAGCTTTGCCAGCTGTTCCCAGAGATGGCCACACCCCCTCAGCTGAGATAGGCACCTCTGAAGCCCCTCCCTCTCGGCAGCCTCCATCTCTGACTCCGCCCCTGGTGGGGGGGTGTGGAACAGAAGGGGCTCCGCGATGTCATGGCAACAGAGCAGGTAGAGGTAGTACTTGGAGGAGCAGAGGGCACGGGTGCTCCGTGGTGCCTGAAGGAAGTGAGGGGCAGTTCAGATGAGCAGGTACACAGGTGAGCAGGTGCAGAGGTGAGTGCAGGGGCAGAGGTGAGCATGTGTACAGGTGAGCAGGGACACAGGTGAGAAGGTGCACAGGTGAGCAGGCGTACAGGTGAGCAGGTGCACAGGTGAGCGATGGGACAGGGGCACAGGTGTGTTACTGCTCACCTTCACACTCAGCCTGACGAAGACGGGGCTCCCCTGGGCCCAGCCCGGGAGACGTCCACCCCGACCACACCCACAGCCCTGCACTTCCTTCTCTCCCGTCTCCCCCCGCAGCAGGGCCAGAGAATGGTTCAGTCCACAGCACACGTCCACTGGGGTCAGGGACAGCACCACCTTCAGGAAGGAGGACACAGGCTTCAGTTCGGTATGTGTGCCATGCAATGTGTGTACCTGAGTGGTGTGCATGTACCTGTGTAGTGTGTGTACCTGAGTGGTGTGTGTGTGTGCACCTGAGTGGTGTGTGTGCACCTTATTGGTGTGTGTGTGTACCTGTGTAGTGTGTGTGTGTACCTGAGTGGTATGTGTGTGTACCTGAGTGGTGTGTGTGTGTACCTGAGTGGTGTGTGTGTGTGTGGGTGTGTGTGTGTGTGTGTGTGTACCTGAGTGGTGTGTGTGTGTGTGTGTGTACTTGAGTGGTGTGTGTGTGTGTGTGTGTGTGTGTGTGTGTA
>CM077292.1:59139445-59184445 GCA_039654925.1 Anguilla pacifica | reverse complement strand
TGGGCAGGATGCGCTTAAACCCCAGCGCCAGGCCAGGGGTCAGCGCCAGGGTAACGGGGGGGGCTGTTCGGCCCACACCCCCGCCCAGAGAGTGCAGGTACAGAGCCTGGGAGTCTGTCAAACATGCGAGGGGGTCACAGACACACACACACACACACGCATGCACACACACATCCAACCCTGTGTCACATTATATTCACAATCAAGTAATGACATCCATACAAACACACATAACACAGAAATAGACACGTGACACATGCATGCAAAAGCACATGTACATGTGCACACTTATACAAAAGCACATGTACATGTGCACACTTATATTATATCCACACATGTTCACCCGCGCAGTTATTTCCACACTTTTAATCTGCTTAACAGCACAAGAAGACATAAAAATAAAAATAAAATAAAAACGTCAGGCCTGGCTCCTACATTTCAAGATGGCCGTTCTCCTCCAGTTCTCAGGGGAGGAGGCGTCAGGGAGTGGACCCGTTGCCTGGCGACGGCAAAGCGCTTTCCAGAGCGCCGGACTGAAGCTCAGCTGGTGGAAGGCGTGGCAGGTCGCGCCGAAAGCCATGACGTCACCCACAGATGCCCAGCTTAAAATATGCTCCACCTGTCAGAAACGCGTTAAATAAATAGCGAGAAATCTTATTTTTGAATTCAAATTATAATTTAGATTGTTCCGTAAACACTGAGTGACAACAACGAAATGCATTTCAAGACATACTGCAATTCCAAATACCACTATTTCTGTACAATGATCCAAACAGTCCAAACTCCTTACGCTCAACAAATCGTTTTATTGTTGACTACACCATAGACACATTTGTCGCATTTGACTTTGGTTAGTAGTTAAGCATTTTTTTTTTGCGCTGGGCTTCGTAATTAAAGCAGAGAGGTTTCGGGGCCAGGACTCATTGATGTATGTGACGTTTCTAACCAATAACCAACTGCGTCTGCCTGTCTCACCATCTCAGACGGAAGCGATTCGATGGTAACCCGCGAAGCAGCATCTTGTTTGGCCGTAGATGTCACCGTCTTCCTCTTCTTAGACTATCGGGGGTACACAAACAGGAGCACCTTAAATCTCCTCTCCGGGCAGTGGCGTGCCTACTCTCAAACATCCGCGGAACCTCGCCCTCCCAATGTGTACTACTCCACACTTACTGTAGAGGGCACTGCAGGCTTAACACTCGGGTCTGGGGGACGTTTCCTCCCCTCTTTTTCCAGATTGTCGTCCATTGCTGATCGTTCTTGATTTTATCACTTATTCAAGAAATTACGATCGAGCAACTCGAGCTGCTGCTGATTTTCGGCGTCTTGCTGAGTCCGTAGTGGTCAAATGGGATTTCTGGAACCATAGGGCGATGTATATCTCCAACCATATTGTCTGTGACATCGCTATGTTTCTTTTGTCGCTATATTGTGATTGTGTTGTTCAAGGATTCCAGAAACTTAACGTCACAGAAGCGAATACGGTTGGCACAATACCCCCCACACAATAGAATGTTGTTGGAAATAATCTACATGCATGGAGCCTATACATTTCCCTTTCAAAACTGATCCTGAGAAAGGATAATTGTGGGGTTGATTCATGGCTAGGGGGGCTGCCATTGTACCCTCAGGCAAGGTATGTAATCAATTAAACATATCCAACAGTTTAGTTTAATTATACAAATTAAACAAATGTTGTCTGTACTATTAAATGTCAAAATATTAGTGAGTTTCAGTGTTCAGAATAAACAGAAGGATTTTTGTTTCCTACTGAAGAGTTCCAAATTTGCAGTTTGTTATGGGCCATGTGCAGGCAAACAGTACTGCTGTTATGTAAAATACTACACAGAATCAGCACCAGTTTAACACCCAGAACACACAGACATATAATATCAAATTTAAATAGAGCTTCAATTTTAAAAAAGGACATGTGGGCTTTGTGGAGATAAAAAGAAATAAACTGAACAGTTACACTGTCAAAATCCAAATTCACAATCACATTTATATTCATAATACATTCACATTTACATTCATATTCATAATACATACACATTCACAATCACATTCATATTCATATTATAATAATTCTACTTTCATTCCCATTGTCTCCTCCCTCCCTTCCCCTTAAGAGTTCCTCTAATAATCATACATCCTAATGCCCCCAGAACATGAACGGGCGGTGCCACCGCCCCCCCCCCACCCCCCCGCATACACAGACTCATGAACACACACATACACACATACACATGTACATACACACATACACACGCACGTACACACATACACACGCACGTACACACACACACACACACATACACACACAGCCCGTTCTGAGCAGCTCATCATGATGTATCCGTATCACTGGATGCCTTGTTTTTTTTTTGGGTGGGGGGGGGGGGCAGTCAGCTGGTTGCGTCAATGACGTTACAGTCCATCTGGTGTCGGAGGGCAACACAGGCTTTGTGCGGCAGGTACACCCGGTGTGTGGCGGTGTCACCAGCCCTGCCCTCACCTGGAGAGCACCAGACCGCCGTGGGGGACAGGTACACTGGGGTGTCCCCGGGGGGCGCTGGGGGGGAGACAAAATGTTCCAAGTCTTTAATGTTCCAGTCCCTTAATGTTCCAAGCAGAGGCACAACATGTAGCAGCATGTCCCTCTCTAATGAACTCTCACAGGAGTTCCACCCCCTTTATGACATCACAGCCAAGGGGAGGGTTCTTAGTG
Source organism: Anguilla pacifica (assembly GCA_039654925.1). NCBI lineage: Eukaryota > Metazoa > Chordata > Actinopteri > Anguilliformes > Anguillidae > Anguilla > Anguilla pacifica. The sequence continues at coordinate 59,181,720 of CM077292.1, read as the reverse complement.
ACCGGCAGGTCTTCCATGGTTTCTGAACAAACAGCTCACTGAAGCTTCCCAGTGAAGAAGCTCACAGATTTCCCCCATCCCCCCCATCCCCCCCCCCCTCCGCAGTGTGCAGGAAGCTTACCCGCCTGAAGGGGGCGATGTCTCGTGCCACGTTCTCTACATCGCCGTTGCCAGGGGAAACAGTGCAGCGTCTTCACACCCATGCCTGATTGGTGGTGGTGGTAGGAGGATGGTCTGTCAGGAGAGGAGACACATTCACTCTCACGGTCTGGCACCTCACCTGGCCACACCTGCCCGCTGCGGAGCGGGATAAAAATTAGGCCCGAGTGTGGTGCCAGAGGACCTGGGGTACGTGTCCCACCCTCGTCATGCAGTCTCGCCCCCCTGGACCTGAGCATGGAGCCAAAGGAGGAATGGGGGGGTCATGGGTGTGCCTTTCTGGGCCCCCCAGGTGCCCATTCCAGGCATTTAGCAGACGCTCTTATCCTGAATGACTTAGACAACTTTTCACACAGCATTCACATTGCATCCAGTTATACAGCTGGATATATACTGAGGCAATGCAGGTTAAGTACGTTGCTCAAGAGTACAACGGCAGTGTCCTGCCTGGGAATTGAACCAGTGACCTTTAGGTTACAGCTCCATACTCATTATACCGCCCCACGCCCGTGTCCTAGTGACCCTGTTTCATTTCTTGACCCCCAGAGGCCCCGGCTGAGCCCCTCCCGTCCCTCTCCACTGTCTGACCCAGTCTGTGTGAGCAGGCTGCTAAAATCACTGCTCTCCCTGTTAAAGAATCAGTTCACCCAACACCGTGGGGAAAAACATCATCACCACAGGCTCAAGGTCCAGCGCTGTCACCTGAAAAATGTCCGCACCAACCTAACAACGAGCTCCATTTAAGAGCAATCTGTTACCATATTTCCTGATTTAAAAAGCGCTGGCTGTGTCAGAAACAGCTTACCTGCCTAAACACAACTAGTACACTCAACAGTAGGCAAGTACGCGGTTTCCAGCAAAGTCATCCTCTTTTACATTTAATCCAAAGCTTAACTGTCGATGCAAAATCACTTCAAGCGGCGATTGCCATTGGCTGAAAGACGTCCAGGCATGACGGGCTCTCGCTGTCCAACAGCCAGGACCCGCATAAGCAGTTTTCCTTGAAAAGTCCGTTATATAAGGTAATAATAGCAAGGACATCATCCGGGGGGAGAAAATTAGAGCAGCTCTCGCTGTGAAGATCATCTGACCAAAGCCATACCCAGAATCAACGTGTGTTCAGAATTTATGAATCCATGTATTCATTTCTAATTCGTAGGATAAAACAACCGTTGGACTTCCCGACGTAAGAACACGTTATAATGTCTTTCCTTAAAAGAGTGGGACAGGGTAGCTTACACAAACGAAGCCCCCTGCGCTATTCAATTTCACTCACTCAGTTTGAAACAGTTTGAAGCCTGTTACACCCATGATTCTGTTTTAAATACTAAGCACCTCTGGGTTCCACAAATGTGGGCCAGCGCTCCAAGCCCAAATTAAAATGAAGACACTCAAAAAACCAAAAACAAGTCCTCATTTCCCCTTACGTTACAGGTTTCTGTTTAAACAGCGTTTTCAAAGTTAACGTTTCCACGAACTTACCTGTTGCTGGATGACAGATTTGTTGCCGCCCCGGCGTTTATTTCGTTGAGAATTCCTTTTGAGGTCGCTGCCCCACATAGGTCTGCGAGTCTGGCTGGCTGTGGTCCCTGTAATTAGAACAGCTCCGGCCAGTGCGCGCGCGACCACACTGGGGAGGGTCTGGCGCACGCGGAGGGACGGAGCCTTTAAATAGATAATCGCCATGTGACATATGCGCCTCCGCCTCTTTTTCCGTATCTGTTTTACCTGGCTGGCAACCTGAGAGCGGGGCAAAGTGAGGTTCTCTATTAAATAAATGTTGTGATGCGCACGGATGTTGATCTGGAATGACAACCCACTAGCTATCAAGAATAATGGTAATGTAATGTACAGTGTGAAAAAATATTATTATTATTATTATTATCATTACTGGTCTCTTTACGAATATACAGCAGGCGGTATATATAGGCTAACATGATTTGAGTAATCACTGCCCTTTATTGTGCCGCTGACGCTTGCATTCAAAGCGACTCTCTCCGACAGTCAGTTGCAACTTAATTTCCTTCGGTTTTCTTTTTTCCGTGTTTTATTTTTTCCGTTTTGGGCCAACGTCCAGACCGGAATTTCAGCCGAGACCCGCACCCAAAGACATGCACCCAGAAAGAGAGAAAGAGAGAGGGCACAGTTTCCTGTGCAGTCTACACTAGCTGTACCACCTGTTCCAGGTAAATTGGAGCTGCTGTGTTTTCCGCACTTCCTGTAGATCTGTGCCCAGGTGTTCCTCCCGAGAAAGTTCAGGCCTGCACATCCTGTTCCCCTCTGTCTATATATAGAGACCTGCACAGTTCCCTGCCCGACTCTCTGCACGAGGGACCAGCCAGGAACACACAAACCAGCAACACTGCTGAGGGAAAAACATCACATGCAAGTGTAGCCCTTTACCTGCACCTGTACCTGCCAGTCTGTGTATATGTGCCTGGCACTACACCTGACCTTAGTACCCAATTCAGATTCACTTGGGAAAGTTTATTGTGCCTGGTTGTCTGCCATTCAACTGTGGAACCCACATATAAGATCATTCCAGGATCTGCACTTTTTATTCATTTATTTATTTTTATTTAATTTATTCTTGATTACTTACTGCAGGCTCTCCTGGGTGAATTCTGTTACATGTGTCTGTAAACTGGCTTCTAATGATCAGTGCGAGGGTGACCCCTGCAGGCGCCTGAGGGTAGTGCACCCTGGCCTTGTAGCACAGCGCTTCAACCATGCGGCCGCACCTGGAACCTGTAGATGACTATTTCTATTCGTTAAGCGTTCTAAACGTTTCGCGTTTCTATTCACTGCCGATGCAGCGCGAACATTCCCTGGGACGGGCGAGAACGGGCATCGCTAATCACCACTTCCAAAAGGAGTGCGTCAGAGTCAGCCATGACAGGATGAGAAAAGGAAGCGTACGAGGGATAAAGAGGGGATTCTGTGCAAGTATATCCACAGAGCCAAGGTCAAGACACGAGAGAGCAAACTGGATGGGCAGACCAGTGCTCATGGGAGTTGTAGTGTCACATAAGTATCACTTTAAATTCACTTAATTATTTCAGATGTCCTCTGTAAACTACAATGTTTGTTTTTTCATAGAAAATGCTACCAAAAGGTCACCCGCCAACATGGCTGGTAAGAGAGACGAATTTGCTCGCCACTGCTGAATTCTACACAGGTGTTAATGTCAAGCCCTGAAGGCGGATCTGCTACTAAACATTTAATTTGGACACAATTAGCACTACGTGACTTCCGAGTTGAAGGGCAGCAGGTGTGTTTGTCGGGGTTAAGATTGGTGCCGCCATTCTGGCGCTTGTGTTTTATACGCTGTGAACTCTCAAAGTCATGTGCGAGTTCAAAGGAGACGGAAATTAGTGAAAATGGCGACGTGAGTGTTTACCTGGTCTTTGCCGAGAAAGCTGCTGCTCGCCACCAATTCATCTAGTAAATAATAGCCTACGAACGTGTAAGTGGCTACCAACTTTTATGGACTGCTGGTATCAGCTACATTGTCTGTTTTTTGAAAGTAGGAATTGGTTTGTCGAAAGAGTGATATTCAAGTAGGCTGAGTCCTCCTGCTTTTAGTTTTGAAATGTAACCTATTTTTACTACAACTTATTCGGGGCAGTGCGTAGACAAGCGGTTGCCCATCTTTAAAGAAAGAAAATATGCATCCGTAGCTCGTAAGTGTAGGCTACATTGAAATAGGAAGTCTGGAGTAGGCCTATGCGAGGTAGGCCTACATCCTGTCTCGCTAAAAAAGCTATCGATAGACTGCAGCTGGGTAAAGTCTCAAAATTAATTACAATGATCCAAGTCATAATGTCAAACTGAAAACACGTAATTGTATGTTGTTTAAAAAAAAAAAAAAAAAAAAAAATTATAAACGTTTAGTCTGACTGACGGAGGTAAGAAGGCTCCGGCCTGCTAGCCAAGTTGGCTAGCAGGCCGGAGCCGTAATGGCGGATAGACTATATAGGTTGTGATAGCTTGGGCATTTACTATGGCGTTGTGAAATCTCTTCGAACGGTTTGTGTTAAAATGAATTGTTTTGCTGTGGGTTTGCGGCCGCTCATTGTTTAAAAGTTTTATATTACAAACGTTTAATTTGACTGACTGGGATAACGGGGCTTTGCTAAGATTTCTGGCAGGAGGGCTGGATCCGCAATGGCAGATATATCTTGGGCATTTATTATGGCGTCATAACATGTGTTAAGAACTGTTTGCCTTGCCTATTTATTACTTATTTTGCTGTGGGTATTCGGTCGTCTTGTTGGAACAGCTACGGCCTAAACGTAAGTAAATTCTTTTACAAAATGGCGTCTAAACGCTTTAAGTTATACGTGTGAATTCAGGACATGAAACGGACAAGCGCAAATCGCGCAGTGAAGTTTTTGAAATGGCGTCAAATTAAAATGGTTACTTCCCCGATCTTTCCGCCAGGGGGTGGTTGGCGATACGAAAATGAATTTGACTGTATTGAGGTGTTCTAGTTGAATGCGCCAGTTTGTGAAATTAACGTCTGTTTGCGAGGGAGAGCATTTTAGGGGACAAATGTTTTATGCTGGATGGTTTTACATAATCCGCGCCGTCTCGACCTGTTAGACCCGTTGTTAAGTACTGTCGAGTGTTTTGACACAAACAATAGTAACCATTAAGTGCAAAACTGTTACTAACCCCCACCTTACTCGAATTAATACCGTTGAACGATATGACATGGATGTGGATTTGAATTGCTACACCATATGTAGCACCATATGACTTCGGGTATAACGTGGTAACCGATTTAAAAGTCTGTATAACAGTTCATATACCTTTTTCTGGTATTCTCATGTGTATTTTATAGTGTGTGATTATAACACGATGATTTATCAGTTTTGCGTTGGCTACGTGTTTAACCAAAGATCGTGGTTAGCAAATATCACAGGGGATTTGGCGAATGTTTGGCTAGCAACGCTTGGATGCCGTACAATCAAAGAGCTTCGAATACCTCTCTGGTACAGTGCGGAGTTGTAACGTTACAAGATTTTTACAGACCGTCTGAAAACAATCGTTTTGAACACGCTGTGTGTGTCGACGCCGTATCCGAAGCATTGTCTTTTGTGCTGCACTACAATTTTGTGAAAGTTAAACCGGATAAACGTGCAAAGAAGGGAGCGCTTTACATTGCGTTTGTGCGGTCTGCCCCTCATCTCTTGCCGTAGTTCACTGGAGTGACGTGTAAAAACTATAATTACACTAACGGGTCTGATTGGTGGAAAATGTTTTAATGTACGTTGCAATGTATCATGGGATCTTTTCAAAATGATCAAACTATTAAAAAATATACTTAATCTAGCTATATGGATACATGAATGTTTTGTAATTGGTTATTTAACCGTTGTGAATTGTCGGGGCCGTTGAGAAGTGGAGTCCAAATTTACCGTCCCGTCACTGTGCGTTATGTTTCCTACAACCACTCCCCCGACTCAAGCTATAGTGCAGTATCGCTTCTCGGCCTTTTGGCTAAGATCAAGTGTAGTATCTGTTCTTATCAGTTTAATATCTGATACGTCCCCTATCTGGGGACCATATATTAAATTGATTTTTGGAACAGGGAGATGGAATAGGGGCTTGCTCCGTCCACTCCACGCATCGACCTGGTATTGCAGTACATCCAGGAACGGTGCACTCCCCATTCGGGGAAAAATAACGGTCTGAAAGAAAATGCTCGTGAGTTCTGTGTGGTATGTGACTGTAATTTGTATAATACCTTTCTGTGCTGAATTACACAGGCAAGTTAAGATTGGAATTGTTTATCAAAATACTGTATGTCTAATTGTGTTAAGTTTTATTTGAAATCACGTGGTTTGTTGAATTTCATGGTTTTTTGAGAAAGTCATCATAGTGACATTATAATCACAAACTGGGTAGTTGATGTATTGTTTGGGTATGGCTTGTATAATTGGAATACTGTACGTCTACACGTGTTACATTTTAATGTGGAGTCATGTGGCTTGCTGCATTTCATGGTTTCCTGAAAGGAGGAGATTTGGAAGCTTGCAGACTAACTTCCAAGTGCAAGTCAGCAGTTCCCTTTTAAGGCAAAGCCTTGCAGTCATTCAGTGGTGACAGGCAGCTACTTTGGTTTAAATTAGCTTCCTGACCCCTCCGGGGTCCTATACGATCTAGGGTGTAAAGCAATAAATTTATTTTAGCTAGAGCAAAGACGTACAACACCATACTTTACTGGTGAACTCATTAAGCCCTCTCCGGATGCTTCCGTACAGCCTGTCCCCCCAACTCTCAGGACCAACGAGTGATTCCCTTATGGATTTCAGTGATAGGTGGGCCAAGGTGCAGTTTAAAGAGGTGACGTTTTCCTGTTTAGATAATTAATTTCAGTCTGTATTATTGCACTTGGGAAAATGTGATTGTGTGCTGAAGAATGATTGGTTGATGTATGTAATGTTCTTTTCTGAAACTAAAGCTTTTAAAAATTGAATTGTGTTTTTAGTCTGGCAGAAGATGGATTGTCGCTGGGGTGTCAGGGACGGTGCTGTACAGTGATGACTGCTTAGATCTTTTTAGGGTCATATTGTTGGCTGTATATATTTTTATGTTCACCTTCATGTCTGTAGAATGGTATCGGGGACTAAAACCCAGGCAAGTGTCCATTAAGTATAGCTTGCCTGGACATGTAGTGGAGGCAGAAACACTGGGGGGGTATTCAAGGCCCGGCTTGATACGGTGTTGGGTACTATTTAGCTTTTAGGTAAACTAAGCATTACGTACAGTTTAGTGGTAGGAATAGACGAGCAGTGTTGGGCTGAATGGCCTGTTCTCGTCTTACGTTATGTTATAAGTGCTGTTTATCTATGGAAAGGGTGTCGGCATGTCGGGTAATCTACACCGGAAGGTAAGAAACACTGCTCTGTCTTGGTGTGTTATAAAACCCTTTAATTAGACGACATCATAAATTACAATCAAATATAGCATGACATCTGTGTGTATAAAATGACAGTAATACAAAATATAGGTTTCAGTACTGGGAGGATAAGCGGGGGAATGTGGTGGTGTGTCTCTCGGGCTTGCTGACTGTGGTGTGAGGACCTCACAGGTCGCTGCTGAAGGAAGCGTTCTAACGACAGCGGAGTCTGAAGACGAGGAGGAATGAGGAGGAAGATTGGTACATAAAGGCTGAAGTCTTTGGCTCACAAAGAGGCTCTGAGCGGGGGGTATTTAAGGGAGCGGGATTACTGGGTTAGCTGGATAACTGCACTAAAACCCAGAATGGCTCTTCACTTCAGTCCATGTCCCAGATTTGGGAGGGTTTTGGGTTTTACTCTGCAGTTATCCAGCTAACTCTGTGATCTTGCTTTGTGAAACGAGGCCCAGGATCATTGATGGAGTTGTAACCTGTGATTTTTCTGTTTGGGCGAAAGTCTCTGGTAGGGTTTTGGACATTCTCATTGGTCGGGGGCTCTGGGGGCAGTTCCCTGGGTGTGGGAGGGGGCTGTGAGGTCAGCACGGGCGCCTGCTCAGATTGGTCAGGTGCTTCTGCGCTGTGGCCTTGTACAGGAGGGTGAAGCTGCCAGGGACCAGAACGCCACGCCCAGTCTCATCCACCTGCCCCATCAGGATGTAGTTCATCCCTGAGAGAGTGTGAGAGGGAGAGAGGGTGTGAGAGGGAGAGAGGGTGTGAGAGGGAGAGAGGGTGTGAGAAGGAGAGAGAGCGTGAGAGGGAGGGAGAGCGATTGAGAGGGAGAGAGAGTGTGAGAGGGGGAGAGAGGGAGAGAGAGTGTGAGAGGGAGAGAGAGTGTGAGAGGGAGAGAGAGTGTGAGAGGGAGAGAGAGCGATTGAGAGGGAGAGAGAGTGTGAGAGGGGGAGAGAGGGAGAGAGCGTGAGAGGGAGAGAGTGTGTGAGAGGGGGAGAGAGGGAGAGAGAGCGTGAGAGGGAGAGCGTGAGAGGGAGGGAGAGCGTGAGAGAGGGGGAGAGAGGGAGGAGAGAGCGTGAGGGAGAAAGCATGAGAGGGAGAGAGCGTGAAAGGGGGAGAGGGAGGAGAGGGAAAGATCGTGAGAGGGAGAAAGGGGAGGGAGAGCGTGAATGAGAGGGAGAGAGCATGAGGGAGAGCGAATGAGGGAGAGAGGGAGAGAGGGAGGAGAGAGCATGAGAGGGGAGGGAGAGCGTGAGAGGGAGAGAGAGCGAATGAGAGGGAGAGAGCATGAGAGGATAAGGGAGAGAGAGGGGAGGGAGAGCGTGAGAGGGAGAGAGCGTGAGCGAATGAGAGGGAGAGAGCATGAGGATAAGGGAGAGAGAGGGGAGGGAGAGCGTGAGAGAGAGAGAGAGCATGAGCGAATGAGGGAGAGAGAGCGAATGAGAGGATGAGGGAGAGGGGAGGGAGAACGTGAGGGAGAGAGCGTGAGCGAAAGAGAGGGAGAGAGTGTGAGGGAGAGAGCGCAAATGAGAGCGTGAGAGAGGGGGAGAGAGGGAGAGAGCGTGAGAGTGTGAGAGCGAATGAGAGGGAGAGAGAGGGAGGAGAGAGGAGAGAGCGTGAGAGCGAATGAGAGGGAGGGAGCGTGAGGGAGAGAAAGGGATAGAGAAAGGGGAGAGGGTGAGAGCAAGTGACCCAATCATCCATCAGTTAATCGACCAGCTTCCATTTGCCACTGGTATAGTGCATGCATATGTATGGATAGTGTTTGTGTGTGTGTGTGTGTGTGTGTGTGTGCGCGCGCGCGCGCGCGCGCGCGCGTGTGAGTGTGTGTAATGTACGTTTAATGTGTGTTTGGACATCTTTGTTTAGCATATAAGCGAGTGCGTTTATTGTTAGTGTGTGTGTGTGTGACTGTGTGTGAGTGTGTGTGCGTGCGTTGTGTGCGTTTGCGCGCGTGTGTGTGCGCGTGTGTGTGTGTGTGTTAGTGTGCGTGTGTGTGTTAGTGTGCGTGTGTGTGTTAGTGTGCGTGTGTGTTTAGCGTGTTTAGTGTGAGAGGCAGTACCTCTGCGCAGGAGGGGACACTTCTTGCAGGTGGACTGCAGGCGCACAGACATGGCCTCCCCTGCCTGGGTGATGGTGAGTTGGCCGGCCTTGTAGGCCTTGATGAGCGACACGTTGATGTTGACGCTGCCCCTCAGCCCCGGGGTCATTGCCGTGATCTTTCCCGTGATCACTAAGGGGGGAACGGGGGGGGGGGGGGCATGGTGACTCATCCGCTTCACACGGCACCAACCATTCACATGACTACCTGCCTCTGAACACATCTGTGTAGGCAGTAGTAGTTGTGTTGCCATAACTGCTGTGGAATTACTCAAATAACCCAGAGGTTGCTGGTTTAATCCCTGATGGGGCACTGCCTCTGTACGCCTGACCTCAACGCTATAGTCAGGGAGGACGCAATGAATGTCCAAAAACTTTGATCCTTCCTTCCTCCGCTGCTTCTGGTCCAGTACACAGAGACGGATGCTTTCTCATGTCCCTGACACAAACACGCAGGTGTGCAGCTTAATCCGCTGGCGCTCAGAAACAATGCTGGTGAAGTATTTCCACATGGCTTGCAGTACTACACATGGCCACCAGATGCCCCCATCAGTCCTTTTTTTTTTTTTTTTTTTTTTTTTTAAAAGGAAAAAATTGTGCACTGAGCTTTGAGCATACTATCCAGCCTAGGGCACAAAGGCCAGTTAAGACACGGCAAGAGCATTTATACCCTTAAACTTGGTACGGCACTCACCCAGAGTGAGTCGCGGGGTTTATGTAGGCACAGGTGTGAGTGCCAGGGTGTTACAGGTAAGATGCAGGCACAGGTGTGTGACTCACCAAATTCACTGTTGCAGAAGCTGCTCTGAATGTTTCCAGCCCGAGTACATGTTCCTCTACACAGAGGGTTCTGCGGTGCTGCGGCTAAAAAACACACACACACACACACACACCATCAATGCACACACATCACATACCAACACACACACCATCAATGCACACACATCACATACCAACACACACACCACCAAGGCACACACATCACATACCCACACACACACACACACACACCATCAATGCACACACATCACATACATACACACCATCAGTGCACGCAGGTCACGTACATTCACACACACCATCAATGCACGCACATCACATACATACACACACCAACACATACACATCACACACACACACAGGCATAACTTGCCTTCCCTGGAGGGCTCAACTGGCACAAAACACACAAGTAGCACAATACAAGCAATCAGTACAAAGGTCACTGAGCATACACACCCAATCCACTGGCTCAATGCATCACCCAATCAGCTCACTCAATGTATCACCCAATCAGCTCACTTATTGTATCACCCAATTCAGTGGCTCAATGCATCACCCAATTAGCTTGCTCAATATATCACCCAATCCACTGGCTCAATGTATCACCCAATCAGAGTGCTCAGTTCAGTATCCAATCAGCTGCCACTCACTTCCGTTGGGCGGCAGCGGCTTCTTCACCACCACGACTCTGCGGCGAGTGGGCTTTTCCCTGGTGGCAGGTTTGGGTGTGGTGGGCTCAGGCTGAGGTGGTGATGTGGGTTTGGGTGTGAAGGGGGCCGGGCGGGGTGGGGCTGGGGGCTTGACGTTGGGTCTGGGGGGCGCAGAGTCCATGTTGGGACCCGTCCCAGCGGCCCCCTCCACGGTCGGTTCCCTGGAGCCACGGGGGATGCTGGAGTAACTCGCCATGAAGCCGTCCGAGGTCACGCTGAGGTCAGAGACAAACTGGACCAGGAGCTCATTCCCATTGGTCACTATGTCTCTGTGGGCAGAGCCAGAGCCCCCAGGGGCAGAAGGGACATGAATGAGTGTGAATGTTGGAGAACGTGGCGGGATGCAGGATTGAGGAGGAACCCTCCGGCGCGCTTCCGGAAGGTTCCGTGTGACTCACCCGGGCAGGAGGTCTCCGCAGTACCGCCCGATCCGCCGAGAGTCGTCCTTCTCGCCGCCGTTGAAGAAGGCCACGTAGTCGAAGCGGCAGTAGCTGTCGGGCTCCAGGTCGAACTTCTCAAACTTCACTTCGATTATCTGTGAGACAGGAACACACAGTGACCATAACTGGAACACACAGGGCTTCGAGTCTGTCTTATGTTCAAATCTACACCAATGACAATAATACAGGTAGAAGTGTATCCAGATTTTAAAACACTGCTATCCAAATGTGCTACATCCGTTAAATGGAAGGAATAACGTTTTAAAGTCAAAAAGTAGGAAAATATAACAATGGATTCAACAAATAAAGAAATTTTCCACTGTAGTAGAAGCGGACAGACGGACACGGCAAGGATAGAATTCTGTCAACATTCTCCACACTCGTGCAGACTCGCATCACAGAGTCACACAGGAATGCTGTGGGTCTGCTGGTCTGAGCGAAGGATGGGAAGTTTTGAATGAAAATAAGCACAGGGGGCAGAAGATAAACATGCAGGGGGTTGTGGGATATGACCATGTCAGGCTCCACTGTGATGTGCCAGGAGCAGCTGATGCCTGCTGGGTAGTTCTTCTCTGGCCAGTTCGGGGTCTTCAGAGAACCCTGCGGCTTGGTCATTCTTCCTCCGCAAAACTGGTTTTCTGAGAGAGGGAGGGGGAAGGGAGAAGAGGAAGACGGGATGAGAGGAGTCGCCGGATGAGGAAGGAGGAGGAGATGGTAAATGCTGGTTCCTCAGGCTCGTGTGGATTTGCACAGGAGCCGCGGATGAATGGCGGGTTTGAGGGTGCAGCTTACCGTCCACGTGGGGCTTGGCCCCGTTGAAGTACGCCACGAAGCCCCGCCCCCCCGTGCCCGAATCAGACGCCATCTCCACCATCATGGTGTTGCTGGTGGACATGAGCGCGCCGGGCCGGAAGGTTCCACAGAAGCGGCCCAGCTTCTGCATGGTGTACGAGTGCCCGTTGTACACGTCCACGTAGTCATAGCGACAGAGTGGGTCGGCCTCCAGGTCGAAGATCCGGAAGGACAGCATGACCACGTTGCCCTCGGGGACCTGTGGGAGGAGGGGCCAGACATTGCACATGAGCCCTCTGCCGCGCCGTCATGGGCCGAGCCAAAATGGTGGTCTGAGCTTTGGTGTGATGTGATATAGTGCCAAGATGGCACCCTTGAGTTTTCTCTGGTGTTTATTGTTAGTCATTTTGATGGCTGTTGTGCTGGGAGCTCACCGTGATGTACCAGGTGCATTTGCTGTCGGGCTTATAATAGCTGGGGAACCCCTCACTACCCACAAACCCAGAGTCCGTGACGAAGTGACCCCCACACTGAAACACAGGCCTGGGAGGGAGAGAGAGGAGAGAGATATTTAATACAAACATGCGCACACACATACACACAGGCACACTCGCACATGCACACACATTCATACGCACACGCGCACACACACATACATTCACAAGGCATACACACAGGTACACTCGCACATGCACACACGCATGCATACATTCATAGACACACACACACACACAGACAAACTCATACACACATGCGCGCACACAGACAGACACACACAGACACACTCATACACAGACAGACACACTTATACACACGCGCGCACACACACACTCATACGGACACACTCATAGACACACACACATAGATGCATTCACATGCATACACACAGGCGCACTTGCATACACAGACACACTTATACACACACGCGCGCGCGCACACACACTCACACGGACACACTCATACACACACACACAGTCTGCCTGAGTCACATCCTGTAAGATTAGCTCTCGCCCCCTGCAGTGTCCCCAGGGTCAGTGACCAGGGTGGAGGGGAGGGGGGGTCGGGGAGGATAGAGGGGTGATTGGAGGGTCCATATCCCCACAGGCTGAAGTTCTGTCCCCTGACGCCCCCCCCCCCAGGACTGACAGGCTTCTGCACTGGCATTTTTCCTTCTCTCATGTCTGTTTTCTCTCTCTGTTTTCCCATATCTCATTGTCTCCCTCCCCCTCTCTCTCTCTCATTTTCTCTCTGTTTCTTCCCCCTCTCTCAATGTCTTTCCTGCGCCATCACCCCGCCCCACTTGTGCCTATTCAAATGTTTTTTTAATCCTGTGGAAGAAAACTGCTTGCCTTCATACAATGGAAATTTTTCAGACCAAGGTATTGCCAACATATTTTCATGAATATATATTCATGTGATTAAACTGAGACACTAGACGTGTCTCTCTGTGCTGCTGCTCTCTGTACTGCTGTTCTTTCTGTACTGTGCTGCTGTTCTCTCTATACTGTGCTGCTGTTCCCTTGCTGCTGTTCCCTCTGTACTGCTGTTCCCTTGCTGCTGTTCTCTCTGTGCTGCTGTTTCCTTGCTACAGTTGGTGTTTCTGTCAAGTACACAGCAGCACTTCTCTAAAAGAGAGGTTCGTGCAAATCATAAACATTCACATTTTTTCCTCTCTCCTGTTTTTCCTGACAAAAGACCAGCATCCAGAAGGAGAAAATAACTTTCCACAACTGCAGCCTGTAGGTCGCTGGTGAAGCATCTGTTTGTGCGATTTGCTACAGATCTAAGAGAGCTCCACAATTCATACACGTAAAACTATGCAAACTCCCACGCAGACAAAAGCCAGCTGACCCAATCCAGCCCCCTCCAAACCAAACCCTCTCATTCTGAAGACAAACACGGGGGGGTGTAAACCACACTCCAGAACTCTCTAGAACCCAACAGCCAGTCTAAGCCGGGGAAAACCGAAGGGACATTTTGCTTTTGCATCCGTTTTTACGTTTCAAATCCACTAAACTGATAGTTATTTTTAGAAGAAAATTTTAAAAATAAGGCAAAAATTAATATTTAAAACTGAAGCATCTTAAAGCCACCTTGTTGAGAGGGAGTCAGAGATGAGAAGTACAAAAAAAAAATACTTGGTCATTAAAACGGAGGTAAGGCTGAACATTCTTAGTTTTAAAAACTCTCACACGTAGTTTCATCCACACACATGTATATATACAGTCTCTCACACACACATATATATGCCCTCTCTTCGTCTCACGCGCACACACACACACACGCGTCCACATGCACACACTCACCTGGTATAGTTGGTTCTTCGAGTAGTTTGGCTCTGGGCCTGCACCCATCCCAGCACCAGAACCAGACAGGAACCAGAGATCCACATAGATGCCCTGCACCTCATCCTGCTTTCCGAAAGTGAGAGAGGGAGAGAGGGATGCCAGCGGCAGAAAAGAGGGAAGGAGGGAGAGAGAGGGAGGGAGTTGGAGGCAGTGCAGGGGGGGGTCTGTTTAATTATTACCAGATGCTGTTTCTCTTCACTCGACTTCACTGAAAGCAGAACTGAACAGAGGGGAGAGAGTAGAGGGAAATAAAATGGTGGATTTACGTTGGATAAACCTCGGGGGGGTGGCAGGGGGGCTATTGTTTGTGTCTGAGTTCTGTTTTTCCCAGTCTGCCTGCCAAGCCTGTCCACCTCAGATCACCTCTACACTGAACTGCTGGCCCTGTTCACTGCACACACAGCCCTGAGGTTCAGCCCTCTGAACCTCCAACACTCAGCCTCTAACATTCAACCTCTAACGCTTCACCTCCAGGTCTCAACCTCTAACTCAGTGGTCTCCAACCCTGGTCCTGGAGAGCTACAGGCCGGTTTTCATAGAGACTCTGCACTTCATGAATCAATTAGAGCAGTTGATATAACAGTTAACTCAACTCATCTGGTGTCTTGGGTCTCAATTTGGTGTTGATTTTAAGGTGAAAACAAAAACCAGCAGACCCTGTAGCTCTCCAGGACCAGGGTTGGAGACCACTGCTCTAACTCTCAACCTCTAATGCTCAACCTCAGGCTCTGAACCTGCAGTCCTCAACCTCAAACACTGAACCTCTAATGCTCAACCTCAAACACTGAACCTCTAATGCTCAACCTCCAGCTCTGAACCTCAAACACTGAACCTCTAATACTCAACCTCTAATGCTCAACCTCCAGCTCTGAACCTCAAACATTGAACCTCTAATACTCAACCTCTAATGCTCAACCTCCAGCTCTGAACCTCTAATGCTCAACCTATAGTACTCAACCTCAAACACTGAACCTCTAATGCTCAACCTCAAACACTGAACCTCTAATGCTCAACCTCCCGACGGGTGGGTCCTCACGTGGAGCCATGGCCATGTGTGCGCTGTTCTGGGCCCGAGGCTGACGAGGCCGAGGCTCGTTGATCGAGGCTGACGAAGGCCGAGGCTCGTTGATCGAGGCTGACGAAGGCCGAGGCTCGTTAATGGAGGCACTGCTGTAATGGGCTGTAGTTTACATACAGGTGTCAGGGCTGAGAGAGGTGTGTCCCGCACTGCATTATGGGGGGTTGCATGTGTGTGTATATGCATGCTGTAATGGGCAACTTCCTCTTATAATTCAGATCCCGTCTTAAATGTATGATGTTCGCATTTTATTTATTTTCCGCACTAAATTTAGAGAGCCCTGAGACTGGCCATACGTGGCCCCCTTCATCATCATCATCACTGTCCACACTGTCCTTAGCTTGAACATACGAGTCTCTCAGGCCCTTTAAAACACACTGTTCCAGCAGACCCTTCATCACACATGAAACGCACACGACGGCTTTCCCACCCAAGGGGCGTAAATTAGGATGAGAGATGTACAGTAGCTGCAGAACTGCATGCACAGGAGGAAATGGAGCAGGGTGTGTGTGTGTGTGTGTGTGTGTGTGCATGTACACGGATCACAGCACTGAAAAATCCTCTCAGACATGAACTAAACCAAAACGAAGCGCAGGAGGTTCATGGTGAATAGTTTCACTTTTGCCCAGATCATTAAATTCCTCTCTCTCCCTCCCCGTTTCCTTCCCCCTCTCTCTTCCTCCCCCTCCGTCTCCTTCCCCCTCTCTCTCCCTCCCCGTCTCCTTCCCCCTCTCTCTTCCTCCCCCTCTGTCTCCTTCCCCCTCTCTCTCCCTCCCCGTTTCCTTCCCCCTCTCTCTCCCTCCCCGTTTCCTTCCCCCTCTCTCTTCCTCCCCCTCCGTCTCCTTCCTGTCACAAATGCGCTGGGGAAAAAAAAGACTAAAATTCTGCCAGTGGGAGGTCAGCTCTTTCGAACAAGGACCGAATCAGATTGCACCATAAATACTGCACTGGTCGCCAAAAGTCTCCATTACACAACCCCCCTTGCCCCCGCCCCCTCCTCCCGACCCCACCCCCTGTCCCCACCCCCTGTGGCTGGAATTCATGTCATGATGGATTGTTCTGGAAACAGCCAGTGTGCAGGCAGCCCGTTAGGACTGCTTTAGCCTTAGGTTTGGGTCACTACTGCGCCCCCCCACCTTACCCCCACACCCCCCCCGACCCCCACAACCGCTTACAGTCACATTCCTGCTCTCAGTCATGTTCAGACACTTATCTCCTCCAGACAGAGAGAGAGGAGACAGGGGGGAGAGAGGGGACAGAGGAAGAGCGAGAGAAAGGATGAGCAAGGGAGAGAGCTGGAGAAAGTGAGACGGATTGAGGGAGATGGGCAGGGGGGTTGAATGTGAGACAGGCAGACAGAGAGACTCCCTGTGCACCTTAGGTCCTCGGGCAGAAACCGGTTTCATTTCAATACTGAACCCCCCCCCCCCCCCCCCAGCTGGGTTTACTCCCTGCCCCCCCTCCCCCGCTGGGTTTACTCCCTGCCCCCCCCTCCCATGCTGGGTTTACTCCCTGCCCCCCCCCCCCCAGACCCACAGGATTTACTCCCCCAGCTCTACAGTGGGAAAGGGCTATAATGAGCCAGCCTGGTTCAGCTCTACAGTAGGAAAGGGCTATAATGAGCCAGCCTGGTTCAGCTCTACAGTGGGAAAGGGCTATAATGAGCCAGCCTGGTTCCAGCTCTACAGTGGGAAAGGGCTATAATGAGCCAGCCTGGTTCAGCTCTACTGTGGGAAAGGGCTATAATGAGCCAGCCTGGTTCAGCTCTACAGTGGGAAAGGGCTATAATGAGCCAGCCTGGTTCCAGCTCTACAGTGGGAAAGGGCTATAATGAGCCAGCCTGGTTCAGCTCTACAGTGGGAAAGGGCTATAATGAGCCAGCCTGGTTCAGCTCTACAGTGGGAAAGGGCTATAATGAGCCAGCCTGGTTCCAGGTCTACAGTGGGAAAGGGCTATAATGAGCCAGCCTGGTTCAGCTCTACAGTGGGAAACGGCTATAATGAGCCAGCCTGATTCCAAAAGCTACTGAGGCTCTGGATAGTCTTGAGTATGGATAGTTCCTGAAGGGTGCTGTGAAATGGAAAAGGGGCATAAACAGTCTGCAATCACAGAATCTACAGACTCACCAGACACTGATGACTGCCAAGGAATTCCATTGTGAAGTAAAAGCCAAGTAGTCAGGATTATTTCATTTGAATATTTATGAAAGAAAAAAACATTACAAAGAGACTGTGCTGAACACAGGAGGAGGGGGGCAGTCTGAGTCACGGGAGGGCCAAGTCCTCCCCCCCCAGCTCTGTCCTGCCCCACCCTGGGTGCTGCACAAACACATTGTCCAATAATGATTCAGCAGGCCTGTTGTGCTCCACTGTTTGGGATTTGGGGTCTGTTTCCAGCCCTCACCAATAAAATGTCTTTATCCTGCTTTTCCCTGCTCAGCCAATAGGAATGTCCTGCTTTTCCCCTGCTCAGCCAATAGGAATGTCCTGCTTTCCACTAGTTGGCCAATGGGAATGTCCTGCTTTCCCCTGCTCAGCCAATAGAAATGACCTCCTTCTCCCTGATCGGCCAACAGGAATGTCCTGCTTTTCCCCTGCTCAGCCAATAGAAATGACCTCTTTTTCCCTGCTCAGCCAATAGGAATGTCCTGCTTTCCACTGATCGGCCAATGGGAATGTCCTGCTTTCCCCTGCTCAGCCAATAGAAATGTCCATTGGGTTGCTGTTGCATCACCAGTGTTCCTTTGTGATTCCATCTTAGCCAATGGGTTCTATCCACACCACTCTGACCAAAAAAAAAAAAAAACAGCCAATACTCTGTACACCAGGATGCACCAATCAGACAGAGACTGATGTAGAACAATGCTGTTGCCATGGGAATGGCAATATTTCAACTTGGGAAATGGAGTTTGTCCTTCTTTGGCTTTCACTGTCCCCGTTTTTCACACCCAAATCAGCCGAACACAGATCACAACGCAGTCAACTACTGACAGACGGCTGACCAATACAAAAAATAAAGTTACTCTAGTACGGTCTTTTTTATTTTATTATAAAAACACAGAAAATTGGTCTGAAGGTTGATGTATACAAGTGACATTTGCACATTTTTAATTTATTCTTTTTTTTACAAAAATAATGTACAAAGTGTTTCACAAACTAGATCTGAACCCTCAAATAAAACCATTCAAAAAAATATACATAACAAATAGTGTCCTGCCACCCTGTACAGTGCAATCACAAATGCCCTGGAACAGGAGAGGTGTGTGTGTGTGTGTGTGCGCGCGGTAGGCTTGTAGTGTTGGTGGCACATGGTGCACAAGCCTACACCGATATAGTCATCTTCAGCCGTCAATACATTTTTTAATTACAATTTTACAAATAAAACTGCATTTGCAGGGCTTCATCAATGCCGTTACTAAATTAATATTGAACAGTGGGAAAAAAAAACCTGTACTGATGTTGTGGGCAGGTCACATAAGCATTTGCCCAGCGGAGCTGTAAATTATATTTCATAACTATTGTGCTGTAAACGTTTTGCACTGTCATAGACAGGCAGCAGTTTTGGAACTTAATTTTTTCATTTGTTTATTTTACATTTGTTATGATTTTGCAATGCAGACACTTTTTTATTAAAGCTGTTTTTGTTAGGTCCGTATCACTGAAACAAAAATTGGGCTATTTATTACCAAAGTTATTTCACCTTGCATTTACTATACGTTTTACTTGTAAAAAAAATTTAGTTGTTGTGAAGTATTTTGAAGGTCAGTATTTCCGGTACCAACGGTGTGTGTGTGTGTGTGTGTGTGTGTGTTTGTGGGGCATGGGGGCACAATTACATTCATCTATCTGTGTATTTACATTATTCGTTATAGGGGGAGTCATTCATTAAATACAAGCAATTTAGGGAAAATATTTTGACAATTTTAGGTGATGGTTTCTGCCATCAGAAAGAGCCTCTTTACTGGCTAACTTAATCTATCAAAGAAAATACACCAAACCTCCATCCCATCGGCATCTACCCATGATTCAAAGGGGCGTTATGCAGTTGTGATTTATTTCCCTGGTTGTAGTTTGGTTTTTTTATTTTTTTTAGAGAAACACATTTCTAAGAGAGGGTTTTCAGAGTTAGTTATTGTGTTGTCACATGACCCTGGCATAGTGATGTCATGTCACATGACTGGACTGTTTGACGGGCTGCATTCAGTCACACCGGGGGCACACAGCGTTCCCCAACCGCACTCGCCACCCCCCCTTCCCCCACACCCCTGCTTCAGTGGGCCATGGCAGCCATGGCAACCCCCTTCTCCTCCATTGTCTGTGAGGTCACTTCCTGTTCCTCTGTGCTCATTTCCTGGTCATTGGAGTGGGCGAGCCCTACAGCAGCTCCCTCTCCCTTCCCCCCTTTCCCCGCCCCCTCCTCCTCTACCTCCTCTTCCTCCATGGCAGTTTCGGGAGGGACGAAGGGGGTGGAGCTGTCGGGCGTCTTTCGCTGCACACCGTCCTCAGGCGGTTCCAGCACGGCGCTCAGCTCCATGTCGTGGATCTCCACATCAAACGGGGAGGCCTCCGGTCCTGGGGGGGGCGACCTGCACCCCACACACGCCTGGGACACAAAGGAAGGACAGGCACTTCAGCACAACAGCACTTCCTGTTACACTGGTATACTACTTCCTGTTGCAGCGGTACACTACTTCCTGTTGCAGCGGTGTAACGGGGTACTCACCGTGATGTCGATGGCGCGGGGCAGGCGGCCGGTGCGGATCCAGGGGTGCACTTTACTGAGCTCCCGCTTCTGCAGCTCACTGAACCGAGGCTGCTGCTTCTGCATCAACCGCAGAGACTCCCGATCGGCAGACAGCACCTGCTCCCTGTCCCTGTGCACACACACACACGCCAAAGCGTTAACACACTGTCTCCTCTCACACGCTCTCTCTCACACACACGCCAAAGCGTTAACACACCATCCCTCTCTCACACACACACGCCAAAGCGTTAACACACTGTCTCCTCTCACACGCTCTCTCTCACACACACGCCAAAGCGTTAACACACCATCCCTCTCTCTTACACACACGCCAAAGCGTTAACACACTGTCCCCTCTCACACGCTCTCTCTCACACACACGCCAAAGCGTTAAGACACTGTCTCCTCTCACACGCTCTCTCTCACACACACGCCAAAGCGTTAACACACTGTCCCCTCTCACACACTCTCTCACACACACGCCAAAGCGTTAACACACCATCCCTCTCTCACACACACGCCAAAGCGTTAACACACTGTCCACTCTCACGCTCTCTCTCACACACACGCCAAAGCGTTAACACACCATCCCTCTCTCACACACACGCCAAAGCGTTAACACACTGTCCCCTCTCACGCTCTCTCTCACACACACGCCAAAGCGTTAACACACCATCCCTCTCTCACACACACGCCAAAGCGTTAACACACTGTCCCCTCTCACGCTCTCTCTCACACACACGCCAAAGCGTTAACACACCATCCCTCTCTCTCACACACATACTTGTCAGGTCCTTGATACGAGACCTACCACCTGAGGACCAGGATTTCTGGTGGTCGGAGGAACGAACCAATACTAAAGTTCACCATTAGATGGCCCCAGAGACAGTTATCACTTCAATCCTTAAAAACGCGCGCACGCGCGCGCGCACACACACACACACACACACACACACACAGCAGACTCACCTGACAGGCAACTGGTAGGTCATCATCACTTTCTCATCAGTGTTGGCCATGAGCAGCCAGATGGGGTCCTGCAGCACGTACTTCATGAACTGCTCCTCACCGGCGCCCCCTGCTGCCTGTTTGCGGGAGTGCTCATTCTCCGAGGAATCAATGCTGCCAAAGTATTTGCTGGTGTTGCTACTGCTTCCTGGGGTCAAAAGGTCAAAAAGTAAAGCGTGAGCAAGACCAGTACCAAGAGAGTTACTATAAATGCACTTGTGGTGAGTCTTTACTGACTGAGCCGCTCTATAGGGCCCAGCCTGCACTCCTGGTGAGACTCTTTACTGACTGAGATACTCATCTTCATCCAGTCTCAGTGTTGATGACCCTCTAATAATTGCTTTTAGAATAGGC
Organism: Anguilla pacifica; assembly: GCA_039654925.1. Lineage (NCBI taxonomy): Eukaryota > Metazoa > Chordata > Actinopteri > Anguilliformes > Anguillidae > Anguilla > Anguilla pacifica. The sequence continues at coordinate 59,160,292 of CM077292.1, read as the reverse complement.
ATATTGCTGGGCGCCCTGGTACTCACGGGTGCCACTTCCTGATGTGCTGCAGCCATTGGAGCCGGTGCCAGAGGACCCCGAGCCTGAGGCGGCCGAGCCAGTGCCTGATCGGGAGTCCACCTGGAGCAGCAGGTCCAGGAAGTCACTGGAGGTGGACATGGCATCCTGATTGGACGACTCATTTGCTTCTCCCTGGACACGCATGGAGAGAACGAAAGAAACAGGGACAGGGGGGGATGAGAGAGAGGGAGAAAAAGTCACGAGAGATTTAGATTTTCATGGAAAAGACAGTAAGATTTTTATTTATTTAACCAGTTAACCAGGAATACCCCAGTTAGATCGAAATCTCTTTTAAAAGGGAGAACTGACATAAAACACAAATTTATCTATCGAGAAACTTGACAATCAAGTTACAAACAACAAATGTATGGATGTGTACAACTGCCGCTAGTGTTGCTACTGGAGATTAAAGGCTAACAGACTTAATACTTTCTGTACGAATTTGACACCCATCTAGTTATAATTCTAGTATGACATAAAAATTAATAATTGCTAACGTACGGCAGCATAAATTAATCTCACAACTCACATTTTCATTCTCTTTAGAGTCTCCAGCAGCGCTGCTCCGATTGGCTGAGACCTGCGCTGCAGTCCCACCTCCCTGCTTCCCTGACCAATCTTGTGATGCTGCTCCAATTGGGGGCGGAGTCTGCTGGGCTGCAGCGAGTGCTGAAGCAGCTTCCAGTCTGTTGCTAGGCGACTCCTCCAGCTGGAGCAGGTTGAGAGGGGAGGAGCACCGGGACTGGAAGAGGGGTGACTCCACCCCCTCCTGCTCTGGGAGAGGCTGGCTGCAGGACTGGGGGGTGCTGGAGCGGGACGGGGCATGTGGCGTTGGTGTGGTTGCAGTAGTGGAGGGCACTATTGGGTGTCGGGGTACCGGGGCCGGACTGAGAAATGGGAATGCAGAGTTGGGGCTGTAAAACTGTTGGGGTGCATTGGCCAGAGAGGAGCCTAGTTGTGACATGGCTGGGTTGAGTTGTGACAAGGCTGGGTTGAGTTGTGACATGATGGGGTTGAGTTGTGACAAGGTGGGGTTGAGTTGTGACATGACGGGGTTGAGTTGTGACAAGGCTGGGTTGAGTTGTGATATGGCAGAGTTGAGTTGTGCCATGGCGGGGTTGAGTTGTATCATGGCTGGGTTGAGTTGCGACATAGCTGGGTTGAGCTGGGGAAACATGTAATTGGGCAAAACAAAAGCCATCATTGGGGGCACTAGGGGTGGGGGTAACTGGGGTGCCTGGATGGGATATCGGGGCGTGGGCTGCATGTTGGGGAAGCCTGGCGGGTGGCCATTGGGCGGGGCAAGGGGCGGATAGAGGGGGTAGAGGGGCAGGACGGGGGGGTAGGGTACAGGGGGGAGGCTCGCCTGGGAGACCACAGAGGCAGGCCAGGAGGAGGAGGAGGTCTGAGGGCCCAGGGGCAGGTGGTGGGGAGGGGGGAACGCCAAACCCCCACGCCCCTCCCCGTTAGCATTAGCACCCAAACCCCCAGCGGTGCCCGAGACTCCGCCCCCTCGACGCACAGCCAGACCCTCCTGGTGCTTCAGCCTCTTAGCCCCCCGACCTCGCCGCCGCCCGCTACTGCCCACTGCTGGGTAATCACGGGAACTGCGCACTCCTGAGAGAGAGAGAGAGAGAGAGAGAGAGAGAGAGAGAGAGAGAGAGAGAGAGAGAGAGAGAGAGAAATCTCCGTCAAACAGTTGAACACTAGAGACATCCCCTAAAGGGAAAGAGACAGACAGAATGAACTGTTCTAAGGGTTATGGTTAGAGTACAGGGTTAGGGCAGTGGGTACAGTTTTAGGGTTAGGGTGCAGCCCGGGTCGGTACCTTTAGCGAAGGGAGTGGCACTGGGTGGGTAGGGAGCGGAGCTGGGGTCGAAGACAGGCAGCTGGTTGAGGTCGCGGAATCGACACAGGAAGTTCTGCTCCTCCCGCTGTGTGTGTGCCAGCAGAACCTCCTTAGTGAGGCCCAGGCGTCCTGCCCCGCCCCGCCTCCCCTCCCGCTCCGCCCCCGCAGGGCTGGGCGGGGCTGGGGGGGGCGGAGCCACTGCGGTGGGCGTGGCTGCAGGAGTGAGAGGGGCAGGTGTAGGGGTGGGAGGAGTCTCCTCCATCACAATATCTGGCGAAGGAAAAAAAAACAGATTTTTACTCCCATGCTCTTTCCAGTTGCATCTGATTGTGTGTGTGTGTGTGAGAGACAGTGAGGGTGTGTGTGTGTGTGTGTGTGTGTGTGAGAGACAGTGAGGGTGTGTGTGTGTGTGTGTGTGTGTGTGTGTGTGTGTGTGTGTGTGTGTGTATGTGAGACAGTGAGGGTGTGTGTGTGTGTGTGTGTGTGTGTGTGTGTGTGAGAAAGACAGTGAGAGTGTGTATAGTGCGTGCGTGCGTGCGTGTATAGTGGGTGTGTGTGAGAGTGGGTGTGTGTGAGAGTGTGTGTGTATAGTGCGTGCATAGTGGGTGTGTGTGTATAGTGCGTGCATGCGTGTATAGAGGGTGTGTGTGAGAGTGTGTGCGTGCGTGTATAGAGGGTGTGTGTGAGAGTGCGTGCGTGTATAGAGGGTGTGTGTGAGAGTGTGTGCGTGCGTGCGTGTATAGTGGGTGTGTGTGAGAGTGCGTGCGTGCGGTTGAAGGTGAGGTAAACTCTACTCTGAGTAAGCTGCTCTGTGAGAGGTGAGGGGGTTAGGGGGTTAGGGGGTTGGGGGGTTGGGGGGTGAGGGGGTGAGGGGGTTAGGGGGTTAGGGGTACCTGATTCGGGGGGTTTCTTGTCGCCCACGTGTACGATGGTGCTGCTGAAGCTGCACTGGGAGGTGACTGACACCACGCTGTCTGCTTTACTGTGCAGGGCCAGGGGGCTCAGAGCGGGGGCCGGCCCCTGGGGGCCCGCTTTCTGTCCCGCTGCTGCATCCAGAGTCACTGCCGTAACACGCACACACAGGCACACACAGGCACACGCACACACACACACGCAATACACGCAAACACACACATACACTAGATAAGCCGAGGTGTGCAAGTACGGTGGAGAGCAGTCTCCTGCTTCAAGCTCATCCACACAAGACTCTGACAGCTCCAAACTAACAGAGTGAACCAGCAGCCTGATTCAATCTGCTTCCTGCTACACTTCAATAATACTCATCTGCGAATCATCTGCTTCATTACGGAATAAACGCTGCTGTATGTATGACCAGTTACGCTGCACAGGAACCTTCTGGACAGACCTGACCTGTGTCCTTAGTATGCAGTACCATCAGTACACCCCAGGGGGCAGTATAAGAAAGCAGCATTAGCGTTAGTAACATTAGCGTACCATTGGAGCTGCCCGCCGCCTCTTTCTGTTTGTCGTCATCGGATGTGGATGACGTCGTGCCTGAGGATGACCCACACTTCCTCTTCACCGTGTTCGGAACGTTGCAGCTCTCTAGGTACCTGTGGGGGGGACAGGAAGTGACATCATGAGCATGTGACATCAGGAGTAACAGAGTTTGCATATACAACCAGATCCTCCCCATGCAGGGATGCCCTCATCCAGCCTGTGGAATGCACTGCATACTGATCAAGACTAAATAATTCACCTTCGGAGGAGTAAGTTCAATCACAATATAGCCTGCCTAATGCAAGTTAATGCTAACCTTACGAATCCTATACATTAATCTGCTTCAGGGACACAATGTTCAGTTATACACTAATGTTAGTACACACTTTTAGTCTCAGTGGTCTTAAAAAAATTATTTAGAAGCCCATTATTGAGCGCGCGCACACACACACACACACACACACACACCGTATGATGCTGTCCAGGCAGTTGATCTGCTGGTATGAGTAGGCGGGGGCCGACTCTCGCCTCTCAGGAGGGGGGGGGGGTTCTGCTTTTGGGGGAATCTTGTCCACTTTGACCCCCTCACTGATCAGCTTTCCCACGTCCAAGCACTGCACTGCCTTCACAACTCCTGCAGAGAGATCAGGGAGAATCAGGGAGAGTGTGTGTATGTGTGTGTGTGAGAGAGAGAGAGAGAGAGAGAGAGAGAGAGAGAGTGTGTGAGAGAGAGTGTGTGTGAGAGAGAGAGAGAGAGTGCATGTGTGTGTGCGTGAGTGTGTGTGTGTGTGTGTCTGTGTGAGTGTGTGTGTGTGTGTGTGTGTGTGTGAGTGTGTGGGCTGGCGTGCTCACCTGCGCTGGCGTGTTTGCGGGGAGGGGAGCGGTTGCGTGAATCGATGAAGACCTGCTGGCCGCTGGTCTTCACCATGTGCACATCCTTACAGATCTGCTGGAAGGTCATCTGTGGAGAGAGATTAACAGCCCTGTGACTCTACGGGTCTTTCAACTTACCCTCCACGTGTCTGTGGACCGACACATTTATCAACCGACACTTTGGTCCACAACTGCAGTGTCTCTGTCTTTGGTGTTTGCTCTTGCTTGGTACAATGTGGGTGTGTCCTCTGAGTGTGGGCGTGTCCTCTAAGTGGGCGTGTCCTCTGTGTGTGGGTGTGTCCTCTGAGTGGGCGTGTTCTGAGTGTGGGCGTGTCCTCTGAGTGTGCGTGTTCTGGGTGTGGGCATGTCCTGAGTGTGGGCGTGTCCTCTAAGTGGGCGTGTCCTCTGTGTGTGGGTGTGTCCTCTGAGTGTGCGTGTTCTGGGTGTGGGCATGTCCTGAGTGTGGGCGTGTCCTCTGAGTGGGCGTGTCCTGAGTGTGGGCGTGGCCGGCAGGACTCACGGGCTTGTGCGGGGGGGCGGGGTCCTCGGCGGCGGCGGCGCTGTCGCTGGACGAGGCAGCGCTGGCGGGCAGCTCGTGGGACCCGTTGCTGCCCAGGCTGCAGTAACCCTGGGAGGAGCTGGAGTGCACGGGCTGCACCAGGAGCCGGTGGATCTGCTCGCACAGCTGCGAGATCTCCGGCACCAGGCTCCGCCCCTCCCCGCCCGGCGGCGCCGTGAACACATCTTCATTCAGCGGGCTCCTGCAGGGGGCGACGGCGAGCTTTAGCGTGCGACTCACACACCGGTACGGGTGACACAGCAGCAGGTCGCGCAGGTGCAGGCGGGCGCTTACGTGCGGACTTTGTGCCGGCCCACGATGAAGGCCACCTTGCGACTCCAGGGGTTGACGAAGGAGGACCAGCTGGTGTCGATGGTCAGGTACTCCCCGCTCCGCGCGCACAGGCGCAAGGGCGAGTGCTCAAACGGCTGACCCGCAAACTGCAGGACTGGGCGACACAACCAATCAAATAAGAGCCCGATGCAGAGAGAGGCAGGCTGACCAATCACAGAAGGGTAAAAACAGGGGGAGAGCGAGGCAGACAGCGGAATGGGGGAGGTTCACGTGTATGAAACAGAGGCGGTAAAATGGAAGCTAATGAACAGCAGGGAGACAGAATCTGCTACAGTCACACGACTCTGAGAGGCCAGCTCATAGGATCTGTGCTGACAGCGCCAAACCCGCACTTCCACTCAGAAGCGGTGTTTAACCAAGGCTTCACACCTCTGTGTGGATGAGTCACCTCCATTTGCATCTCAGCGACACGTGATGCGTGTCAAAACACTTTCAACCTGTCCTGCGACTGGGTCCAAGCCCTGGTCCTAATGAGGAGGGGCTGAGAGGTATGACTCTACTGGCCAAGAAGCAAGGAGAGGAGGGAAAGAGGAGGTGTGGGAGAGGGACGGAGAGAGAGAGCAGGGGTTACTCACTCTTTTTGTGAATGGCCACCATGAGAGGTCTGTCTTCAGGATGCAGGTAGAGCAACACAGGGGTCCCAACAAGGTCCTGGGGCAGATACCCCAACAACGGTACTGCCCTGTAACACACACACAAACATAGTGTTACACACACACACACACACACACACTCACCTACAGATACACAACAACGGTACTTCCCTGTAACACACACACACACACACAAACATAGTGTTACACACACACTCACCTACAGATACACAACAACAGGACTGCCCTTTAACACACACACACACACACACACACACACACACACTGACCGTTCATCCACCTCCTGGAAGAGGCAGCTGGGGGTGTGGCTGGTGGTGAAAATTCTCTTATCGGCCGGGATACGAGGAGCTGCACGAGAGAGGGAGGGAGGGAGGGAGAAATGAAGCTGGTCAGGCTCTAAGGCTCAGGGCTCAGGGGCAGGTGTAGGGGCAGGGGTAATTGGGGCGCTGGGCGGGGTACATACCCTCGTATCCGGAGTGCACCCTCTCGGCGATGAGCAGGCAGCAGGGCTGGGCGTCGGACACGTCCGAGTCCCGCAGGGTCAGCTGGTACGGGGTCAGCCGGAAGGGGTAGTAGCGCACCACGCCCTCCTGCTCCCGCCCCCCACTGATCCGGCAGAACATGGACTTCTCCTGAGCACAGTCCCGGGGCGAGGTCACTGTGGGGGGGGCAGAGCGGGGGTCAGTGCCTGAACCGTCTGAGCTAAAATAGCACATGCTAATGCTTCTACAGTCCCCTCTACACAAGAATGTGTGTATAGCGTATGTGTATAGCATGAGCGTAGCATTTATGTGTATAGAGCATGTCGCATGAGCGTAGCGTGTATAGCATGAGCGTTTATAGCGCGTGAGCATAGCGTGTATAGTGCATGCATGTATAGCATGTTGCGTGTGTTTAGCATGTTGCGTGTGCGCAGCGCGATGCTCTTACCAGAGCCGCTGCAGGCGGCCCACAGGGGCAGGCGGCTGGGTGCGGTGCTGCTGTAGAAGGTGCTGACGTCCTGCGGGGCCAGCAGCTCAGAGAACAGCGCCCCCTGCAGGCGCTCCGGCTTACAGCGCAGCAGAGAGGACGCCTGCGGCGAGATGTACACCACCTTCCCCGACACAAAGGAGATCGCCACCGAGAACGTGTCCTGTGGGGGCGCCAGAGAGCACAATACACATTTACCATCAGGAAACACAACGCACACCATGTCATTAATTTATCATCACTCCTCGAGCACTCCCTCCATCACACGGCCTACAGGAAGAGCCAGTTTGGCTGTAGAATCTGCACACAATGTGGTTAAAGCCTTTGGCTGCTGATTGAAAGAAAACCATGAAAAACCTGTGGGCACAGCGCCCCCTCCAGGACTGGAGTTAAACCTGCAGACACTGAGGCCCAACAGGACTGGAATTAAACCTGTAGACACAGCGCCCCCTCCAGGACTGGAGTTAAACCTTCAGAGTCAGGGGTACTCACGGTGTTTTTGAGGGTGCAAAGAGGGGTACTCACGGTGTTTTTGAGGGTGTACTCAGAGGTGATGTTGTCCAGCTCTTCGATGGTGAAGGTGGAGAGGTCCAGACTGCAGTCATGGCTCTCCTCCACACTCCACTGGTGATAGTACTCCTGATTCGCTGTGAAACACAAACACCAACAGGGTTTCACATACATACCTTACACAAACACAATATGCACTCACACATACACACCTTACACACACACGCACACACACTCTCTCACCCACACACACACACTCGCACACACACGCGCACACGCACGCACACACACTCTCTCACGCACGCACACACGCACACACTCTCTCTCACGCACACACACACACACTCTCTCACGCACGCACACACACACTCTCTCTCACACACACACACACTCTCTCACGCACGCACACACACACACTCTCACGCACACACTCACACTCTCTCACGCACGCACGCACGCACACACTCTCTCTCACACACACACTCACACACACACGCGCACACACACGCACTCACCGCGGACTTGTTTGACGCAGTTGAGGGCGTACTGCAGGGAGGCCAGCGTGCTGGAGCGGCCCTTCCCCCGGCGCTCGGCGGGGACCCGGATCTTCAGCTCCTTCAGCGCCTTCATCAGCTCCTTCTGCGTCTGCAGCCGGGCCGACTGCTCGCTGCTGCACCCGCTGGTGGACGGGTGGTCCTGCTCCGAGCTGGCGCTCAGCAGGCTGTACGCCACCGAGCTGCTGGGGGGGGACGGGCTGTGCGAGTTTGAGCTGGGGGGGGGGCAGAGGGGGCGGAGTTAGCCACGTTATCACACCCATACATTTCGCCTACACTCACACCCACAACCACTTGCTCAGTCTACAGATTTGTTCATGCACCTGGATATTTACTGAACTTTTAAAATATTACAATTCATTTTTAATCCCTTATTTAAGCAGGGAAGGTCCATTGGGAACATGTTTCTCTTTGTTAAGGATGCCCTGGGATAAAGGCCCAGCTCCTGGGCCCAGCAGTACAGGCCTTTCTCTTCCCGTAGGAACCCAACTCCATCTCTCCAGATACCAGTCAGCATCCCTATAAGCCCAGCAGGGCCTCAGACCAGCTCCTCTACAGGGGCCAGACAAACACTCTGCTACCAGGCTACTGATACCCGTACTGAACGGAACCGGCAACCCCCACCCCCCCCGTACCTCTTGTTGCTCTCGGTGGTCTCCAGGATCATGGCGGAGTCTTTGCCGTTGTGGCTGGAGGAGAACTGGGAGCTGCAGGTGGACTGGCGCCCCCTGGAGGCCTCGCGGCCCAGCCGGCCCTCGCTGTCCCGCTCCCCGGAGTCGTTCCCGCTGGAGTGGGCGTCCGTGTCGTCCCGGGGCCCTCGGGAGGCGCTCCGGGCTTTGGACACGCCCCCCGGGGCAGCGCCTCGCTTGCGATTGGTGTCCGAAGAGGAGGAGTCGCCACTCAGCCCCGGAGAGCCCGCCCCCTGCCTGGCCTCCTCCTCCTCCTCGGCTCCGCCCACACCCCCTTGGGTGTCATTGCTGGGGGCGGAGTCTGAGTTGTCATCACTCATCATAAATTGGGTGATGTTCTCTTGGTCCGGAAACTGCGCTTTTCTGCTCGGCCCCTAGGTGGGGCTGTTGTGATTACAGGAGTGAATCATGGTTCGGCGGCTTAAAATTAAAATTGAACACATTTGAGGTTTCTCATTTTCACACAGAAAAATAAAAGCAAACAAATGTTTTTGTTGTTGTTGTTGTTGTTGTTTAACTTGGTGGTTTTTATACCGGACTGTTCGCGAAGCCTCGTTCTCCTGCCTGATCTTCGCCCATGTGACACAGAGCTGAGAGGTGAAGAGACGCTATGGCTAAATGTCTAAATGCGGGACGCTGAGCGTTGGCTGCCGTCTGCCACCAGATGGTCCAACACCGGGAGCGAAGAGCAGGAAAAAGACGGTAAAAAATCTCCTGTTTTTCCTTTTCCTCGGTTTCAGATTCCGGTAAATCTTCAGGTAGACTCTCTCAGTCGATCCTCTTCAGCTTTACCAACAGAGAGGAGAAAAACCATCAGATGCATAAAAATATGTCAGAACCGTGAAACACAGTAAAGCTGCAACTGTGTGACGAGAGGACAAACACCACGGCGTCAACCGACATGCGGTCATCGTTTGTGCCGTAAATAAGGGTCTTACTGGGAGAGAAAACACCCCACAGAAAACTGTGCTCCAGCATTTATCACAGACCTTCCGTCATAACTGGGACGGGACGGGGCACGTCTGACTGGCAGGGCCCCCACAGGACTCCCACAGGACCCCCCACAGGACCCCCACAGGACCCCCACAGGACTCCCACAGGACCCCCCACAGGGACCCCACAGGACCCCCACAGGACCCCCAAAGCACAGCTACCAACAGGAAGTCTGTTGTACAGCAACAACATCATCTCTAATAGGAAGGGTATAAGAAATATGACTAACAGTAATCAGAGCGGGGGGGGGGGGGGTCAGCTGGAGGCGCTGAACCACACTTCCATACAGTGTCACACCCACACACACCAGCTGCTCTGCAATCTAACCCTGCTCAGCAGCCTGCCATCACACACACACACACACACACACACACACACACCCCACCTGCCTGATTCTTTCCCTCCTCCCCGTACTCCGATGTGTATGCATGTGTGTAGGTTTGTGCTGCTGTGGTGATGTGTGTGTGTCAGAGTGAATGTGAGTGCGTGTGTTTGTTTGTGTGTTTGAGTGTGCGTGTTTGTGTGTGTGGGTGAGTGCGTGTGTGTGTGTGTGGGTCGGAGTGAATGTGAATGTGTGTGTGTGTGTGTGTGGTGATGTGTGTGTGTTGGAGTGAATGTGAGTGAGTGTGAGTGCGTGTGTTTGTTTGTGTGTTTGAGTGTGTGTGGTGATGTGTGTGTGTTGGAGTGAATGTGAGTGTGTGTGTGAGTGTCGAAGTGAATGTGTGTGTGTGTGTGTGTGTGCGCGCACACGTGTGTTGTGGTTGTTTCCACTGAGTCACTTTTACAAGGGGGAAGCAGCCCACTCTTTCCCCTCTCTACTGGCAGGGGGGGGCGCCCCCCCAATCCACCGTGCCCAGGCACAAAGACCTTATGACAGGTCAGGTCAAAATAAAACGAGCAAATCATCCACCGTAACCTACAATTCAACATTTCCCCTGTCCTTGGCATCCACACACAGATGCATGCACACGGACAAGCACACACATGCATGCACACGCTCCAATTCATGCCTACCTACAGACCAGTGGGTTCAGTCCACTGAGCCAATCAGCTTTCTAACATTCCCTTTACCACCAATCAGCTTTCTAACATCCCTTTACCACCAATCAGCTTTCTAACATCCCTTTACCACCAATCAGATTTCTAACATCCCCTTTACCACCAATCAGATTTCTAACATCCCCTTTACCACCAATCAGCTTTCTAACATCCCTTTACCACCAATCAGCTTGCTAACATCCCTTTACCACCAATCAGATTTCTAACATCCCCTTTACCACCAATCAGATTTCTAACATCCCCTTTACCACCAATCAGCTTTCTAACATCCCTTTACCACCAATCAGCTTTCTAACATCCCCTTTACCACCAATCAGATTTCTAACATTCCCTTTACCACCAATCAGATTTCTAACATCCCCTTTACCACCAATCAGATTTCTAACATCCCCTTTACCACCAATCAGCTTTCTAACATCCCTTTACCACCAATCAGATTTCTAACATCCCCTTTACCACCAATCAGATTTCTAACATCCCCTTTACCACCAATCAGCTTTCTAACATCCCCTTTACCACCAATCAGCTTTCTAACATCCCTTTACCACCAATCAGCTTTCTAACATCCCCTTTACCACCAATCAGATTTCTAACATCCCTTTACCACCAATCAGATTTCTAACATCCCCTTTACCACCAATCAGCTTTCTAACATCCCTTTACCACCAATCAGCTTTCTAACATCCCTTTACCACCAATCAGATTTCTAACATCCCTTTACCACCAATCAGATTTCTAACATCCCCTTTACCACCAATCAGCTTTCTAACATCCCCTTTACCAACAATCAGCTTTCTAACATCCCTTTACCACCAATCAGCTTTCTAACATCCCTTTACCACCAATCAGCTTTCTAACATCCCTTTACCACCAATCAGCTTTCTAACATCCCTTTACCACCAATCAGCTTTCTAACATTCCCTTTACCACCAATCAGCTTTCTAACATCCCCTTTACCACCAATCAGCTTTCTAACATCCCTTTACCACCAATCAGCTTTCTAACATCCCCTTTACCACCAATCAGATTTCTAACATCAGCTTTAGCTCAGAACTCAACAGGTGTTGTTTTGCAGGTGGAGTTGACAAGCCCATGCATAAAACTGAGTCAATGTGTTAAAGGTTCTCCAGTCCATCTGATACTTGACATGATAATAATATACTGACAAACTTATACATTATTAACGCTGGTCCTCAGTCCTCCAGCTGAAAGTACACAGCCAAAACAAAACACAGCAACATCCCATCCAGCAAGACACTCATAACAATGAGGATTTCAAATGATCATTTTAAATGTAAACACCGGACTGAGGTGGACATTCAGGGTTAACACTTAATACAATTAAATATTAATGATCAGTGTAAATTTCTTCAATCATAGCTATAAATAGCTTACATATAAGCATATACTTCAGGCAATTAGAGGAGATTTAGCAACACATCAAATATTGTGTAGGCTACACACAATGTGGCAAATCATACTTCATGAAATAATAAAAATAAAACATTTAAATAATAGTTAGTAAAATAAACATACCGCTAAAAAGGGACGCAGTGACGTAGGTTGATAAAGAAGGACGCTTGAGACACTTCGTTATCGTCCTGTCATCTCAACAAGAAGAACGGAAAGCCGAGAAACACACGCGAAACGCCGCGCGCCTCCTAGCGCGAGTTCAGAAGCGCGCTCACGCCCCCCTCCGATCCGCCTGTGGCTTTGTCCATTCATTACATAATCCCGCAGGCCCAGAGAGGAACCCGATTGGCTAACCAGACTCTCAGCGCCCTACCCCCCGCATTTCCAGCACATGTTTTCAGCAGTGATTCCTGCGCGCCCAGTCGCCACACCGATAGGCTCAACGCTTCGACCAATGAGGAGACTGAGCTTAGTTTTTTTTTTTTTTTTTTTTTTAATCAGGGCTCAAAGCAAAAGTCTTTTCAGAGATGATCTTCGTTAAAAAAAAAAAATCTATCATTGGCTGCATTGGCCATTCTACTGCACTGCATGAGGTGGGAGGAAATACGTTTGCCTGAAACCGTTTGTCACGAATAACTTTTAAAATGCGTCGTCCTTTCACGAGGCCAGGCTGCGTCACGATGTCACGGGGCTGTGACAGGGCGCTGTATCCGCTGTTACCTCACCGTCGTGCGCTTAAACCCCTGTCACAGTCCCCGGTTCTACGCACTAAGCTCCCGCGCAACACCGTACTTCGCCTAATCGGCCATCCTGCTTAAACGGAAGAGGGGTCGTGCGTTTTCGGCTAATTGAACTCACGTCAACCAGCAGAACCCTGGCCCCAAGACTAGTTACAGGCAAGCTTTCACAATCTCAAATTATCCAGAGTGGCCCACGTACACCTATGTGAATATACATACATAATAAATAAATGCGCAATATCTCTCACTTTACCTTATTATTCTATTCATTATTAATTGGGATATTTTCAATCATAACACGTCGCAACTCCAAGCGATTAAACTGCCAGTAATCCCATTTTAAAAAAACACTGTCACGTAGGCAATAGCGCAGGCACGCAATTTAGTCACAATCTGCAGCTGTTACATTTCCACAAAATCAGCACAATTTATAATCAAACACACACTCTTCTTCTCACACACAGCCCATCAGCGCCCAATGCATACCTTTCCCCTGAGTAGAGCCGTTTCTCCGGTTCTACGGTCCTATACACCTCCGCGTGGCCATAACCTGTTACTGCACGTGCAACAGTTGACTTGCGCAAGTATGTTTCTTAACAAGGCGCGATTTCTTTAAGGAGTCTAAAATAAGAGTCATTTTAGATTCCTTAAATCAGTCAAAGCGAGCAGCATTATGTAGCAACCAGTGCGGAGTCCGTAGCTGAAGTCTGTCATTCAGTTTAATATATGACCTTCTAAAAAGCACCTCAATTTCATAAGTAAAAAATGTTTTGCCCATTAACCATTTAATTTCTAGTCCGGAATATTTTATTGATGTAACAAGCCATTTTAGGCAGTGTAAAATGTAGCCCAATTCATTTCCAGACTTAACAGATTTGTACAGAGCTGTACAGAGACAGGTGTGTGATCCACCTCTGCCTACGGATGCGCATTATTGAGGCGTTTTAATTCCGTTCTCCAGCCTTCCAGTTTTAACTGATCAGATGCAGATTAGCGTTAGTGATCTCAGTTTGCAAGTCATTTTTGTGTGAGGTGTGTCCGTACACAGCAGGCTCTGGAGAGACCTGGTCTCCACCTGTAAAGTTTAGAGGAAGTGCCAAGATCTCTGTATCGGGTGAGGTTCCTGGAAGAGGCCGATGAGGCGTCCATGACTCAGAAGTTCGGCTTGAAAACTTCTGTTTGTTCTCTCAGAGCGTGTTTCTCTGAGAGAACCAAGCACCATACTAATCACTGACTTCCTGTGACAGACTGGAAGTCTGCACGTGCCCTGTCCCAATGGCCTCCCTTGGGTCATTTCACTGATCTGAAGGGAGAACCGACTGATCTGACCAGTTTCTTTTTGTGGTTTTCACCTGTACAAGCTCACCTGTGCATACTAACCTGTGCATGTTCTATAACTCAGGTAAACAAAAGACAGACAGCTGAGACTTCAGAGTTTTCAGACTCAGTCAGTTAAGTGATGCCCACGGAGCAAAGCTTCACAAAATCAAACTGGGAGGAGCCACCAAGATATATCAGCGGTTCACTGGTTAGAATCAAACATACTGTCAGTGCGCCAAAACACCGGGCTCAGGAAAAAAACAACTGATCTCATTCTGCAGTCACGTGACATACACAGTGCAGTCATGTGACCGACGAACGGCTTCAGTGCTACCCAGACACACTGAAAGATCAGCGCTGTCCGCGTGTTTAGTCAATGACACAGTGATGAAGCATCAAAAGCTATATTACAAAAAATATATCCAACCATAAATCAAACAACAGATGTCTGCTTCAGTAAAATGTAGAAAGTGACTGACTCAAGTAACCTCTCATTTATGAATGTACTTTAGGAAATGAGGACACAAGATATGTAGTCACTAAATCCATCACCCAAACATTCTAGTATTACAGGCATTTAGCAGACGCTCTTATCCAGAGCGACTTACACAACTTTAGTAAATTTTCCAGTAAATTATTTTATTAAGCAAAAACCATTACAGGTATAATGTAATAATAATGTCATCCTCATATTATTAGGCCTAGTAGACAACTCAGCACAGTAATTTAAGATGAATAATGTTGTTATAGTAATACAATAATCATACTCATAATTGCTATTAGCCACAGTAACAGAAGTCCTAGTAGTGGTAGTAATAGTAATAATAGCAGTAGAAATAGTAATAGCAGCAGTAGTAATAGTTGTACAGTAGTAGCAATAGTAGCAGCAGCAGGGGTAACAGTTGTAGTAGTAGCAGTAGTATAGTAGTAGTAGTAATGGTACTAGTAGAGGTAACACGCCAGCGACCACCGCCCTCTTCTACAGCAGCCACGTACAGACCAGTATTTACCGACAGCAAGAACCGGAAGGGCTTTGTACTCTGGATTTCTTTCGAATAGAAGACCCGAGAGAACGACAAGCCAATTATTTAAAATACCTTAGAACCGGCCATGAAATGCACAAACGTCATGCGGGGTTCACAGGGTACACGGTCTTTTTCATGTTACGTATCACCCAATGCAAAACCGCAGCCGCTGTGCAGCTACTTCTCGTCCGAATGTTAACAACAAAGTGTCAATCTTCTTTGTGACGCCTAGGCTGATACGAGAGGGAATTACTGCTGGATTACAGCATGGAGATTTGTTCAACGATAACAGTGCAAATTTATGAATTGGTAAATTGTAGTTAACAGTTTTCGGATATGCCTTTTGGTGCGGCTGTTGGGCTATTCCTCAGGAGCCAGCCCCTTCTCTTGGGTATGGCGACTGCCAGCGTCAGGTGTTCAATATGATCGCAACCCACGTTCAGATTGGAGAACAACAACCGCAATGAACCCAAGCGAACACCACACCGTAACCAGTGACTCACCGTTTCGTAATAAAAGTAGATTTTATTGTTAAGTACAGGTTGTAATCTTTTACATTTACTTCTGGAAGCCTTATGCGTGTGTTTCTTTTTTTTAATCCTGCGACTGTCCTATCATTGTACGAACGGCGAAATGCGTTTCATCACATTTAATTCGAATCTCAGTGCATCTTCGGAAACGAAATACCACTGACGGTTTCTGAACATCTGAGAGACAAATGTCTTTTTAGCTTTAGCTTGTAAGGTAAAATAATAAACACATGAAACCTCATCTCACATTGAACAGACCCATATATTCGCACAACAAATGTAGGCTACAACCCTAAAAAAACGTAGGCTACTACTGGCTTCAATGATCAGCTCCACAAGCTTAGCTTACACCTTTAGCTGGAATATGTGCAACTTGCAATCAGTGCAGTGGCGAACCAAATAAAACAGCCACAGACTCCAAGTAGGCCTAGGCTATATATAAACATGTTTATCCGAATGTCCGCGCAGTCCGCGCGAACGAACACGAACAGCCTGTACCCCCAGCTTATTATTCAGCTAAAGCTCGTGCTGTACGGAAACGCGGATAAACCCCCTTAGACTGTGATTCGGGTTTTTTAACCTGTGCATCTTTAAACACCGTAGTAAACCATTATAAACGCCACTCCGTTAAAAACAAACAATCTAAAACAATTGATTCAAACATGGCTGTGTAGCCCTACAGTCGGGTATACAAAACGCCCAACTCTATTTGTGTTAAACAAGAAAGAAGCAATTCCACTCTTACTTTTTCAGTCAGATAAACGCAGTTTTTGTCCAGCCAACGTAGAGTCCATATGTATCAAGTATGGCGTTGAGGTAGAGGTAAATAAAACAATTAATTGTATCAGTATTGGGACCACAAATGTTCTAAGACTCGCAGTACTCGATCTCCTTGCTTTTTGTCTATTGTGAGTGCCACATTTTCCTGAACACACCACCGTACACGCAGAGCTCCACGTGCCTGGGCGCTTCGGTCCTCCCCCAGGCCGCGGCCATTGGCTGCTCACCAGCGCTGACCCCACCCACCGCCGCCCAATAATACCGTGACAGCCTGAAGTGGGCGGAGCTCGTGGCACGGGTCCGCGCCGTCACGTTGCAGCGTGCATGCTCCAGTGTACTCTGTCTCAAAATGGAACGCTGAGTCCTACTTTCGTTCTGGAACGGGGCGGTATTTGTCCCGCTGTACCTGGAATATGCGCGCATCAGCAGTGCTCAGATTCCTATCTATTTGAACAAAGCCAAATTCCTTAAGGATTCCCCAGGATGATAGTTGTCAGCACATCTGCAGTTCAGATCATGATTATGACTACATTATCGATGTTTGTTTACTTTTTGAGAGTATTTTTCTCATGATAAGTCAGGACCAGCTTGTGGTTTCTGCGGCCGCTGCTCCTCGGGTATTTACGACCATAACATCCAGGCGCTGGGCGACATGCTCGGTTCCACGTGAGTCTGCGGGAACCAGGGGAGTGACGCTGAAGCTTTATCTCAACCCACCTGCTGCAGTCATGCGGCTGGAGGAGTGGAGCCGCCATCGAGCAGCCCCCACCGTGCAGCCCCATTGAGCAGCCCCATCGAGCAGCCCCACAGAGCAGCGCCATCAAGCAGTCCCACAGAGCAGCCCCATTGAGCAGCCCCACAGAGCAGCCCCATTGAGCAGCCGCCATCGAGCAGCCCCACAAAGCAGCCCCCATCGAGCAGCCCCAACGAGCAGCCCCCAACGAGCAGCCCCAACGAGCAGCCCCATCGAGCAGCCTCCACCGTGCAGCCGCCACAGAGCAGCCGCCATTGAGCAGCCGCCACAGAGCAGCCCCACAGAGCAGCCCCACAGAGCAGCCCCATTGAGCAGCCCCATCGAGCAGCCGCCATCGAGCAGCCCCCACCGTGCAGCCCCCACCGTGCAGCCCCATCGAGCAGCCCCATCGAGCAGCCTCCACCGTGCAGCTGCCACAGAGCAGCCCCACAGAGCAGCCGCCATTGAGCAGCCGCCACAGAGCAGCCCCATCGAACAGCCGCCATTGAGCAGCCGCCACAGAGCAGCCCCATCGAGCAGCCGCCACCGAGCAGCCCCACCGTGCAGCCGATAAGGGGGGGCCCTGGGCGATAAGGCGAGGGGGGGGGGGGCTGTACCTGATCTGTCTGGTGGGAGGGACAGCCTGCCGTTGGGCCAGTTAAGGCAGAGAGGGATTAGATTTAGGACTTGTACAGACTGCCCTCCTTCCACACATGTATGCAATGTGCACCGTGCCCGGATATGCAGTGAGACCAGATACCTTTATCTTTCCTCACACACAAAAATACCGGGACCGATCGATAAACACACCGTAAAACTGAAATGTTATACAGATCAAAAAACTTCAGAAAGTGAAATTTACTTTGTTTTCTCTTTCTTTGGTCAGATGCAGTGTTTTTGATCACACCCACCTGCTCTCACCTGATTGGCTGGTATGTGTTTCTGGTGCCGGTATTGACTGGTTCCGGGTGTGACAGACAAGACGTGCAGCCAGTAGGCCAGTAGGCTGCCCACCCAGGGCCGTTGCTAGGGGGGGTGAAAGGTGGTGTACATTCTGTTTTGATATTCACTAAGTTTACTTCTGATTGGCAGCCCAGCAAACAAATGTACAGCTGATTGGCTAAAATGTAAATCTACATGTTAACACATATACTGCCGATTGGTTAAAATGTAAATCTACATGTTGCCTAAATGAGCCACATGGTCTCAGAAAAACTAATCTCCAGTGACTGGCAATGTAAGTACTTAGGGTGGCAGTGGAATGGGTAAAGAGCTGGTCTTGTAACCTAAAGGTTCAATTCCCTGGTAGGACCCTTGTACCCTTGAGCTGCATTGCTTCAGCACATATCCAGCTGTATAAATGAACAAATTAATGCAATGTATATGTAAAAGCTGTAGAAAGTTTTAAATCGCTCTGGATAAGTGCATCTGCTAAATGCCTGTAATGTGTAATGTGTATCTAAATGTACATTAACATGGGCACTGTGACTAAGACTGTGTATCAGTGGACCAGCCTGAAAGATCAATGAAAATTGTGCCTCATACATCAAGTTACATCTTTTAAACTTGCCAACTCATGACCTCACTCTACCCCTCTCACGATCCCAGTTTGGGAACCCCCCACCCAGCAGGGGTGGGGCCCAGAATCAAAACCACCTGTATGAAGCATTTATTTCTGTAAAAGAAAGGAAGAGAACAGCCACATGGCCATTAAAGCCGTAATTATTACTCCGAGATGAATGGACCCATTTTATTATATATTTTTATTTACTTTAATGTTGTCATTTATTTTCAAACACACACACACATTTTTATTTTCTAACTTGGAACAATAAACACAGATCATCATCATTATTGTTTTTTTCCAATATATATATATTTTCCCATGATGTTTCTCAGTATAATAAGACATTGACGGATTTCCTCTACAATTTTGTATGTACTTCCGGTTTTCAAATTGTTTCGTTTAGTTACATTTATTATCCATTCCGTTTGAATATCCAACCCCAAGTGAAATGAAAATAAACTGGAAAAAAAACTACACAAAGACTACGTTACCCATGATCACCCAGCCTAGTCCCTCCTAAGAGGCCTGTGACCTTGAGTAATGTCTTCCTTCCTGTAAACCCTCCGTTCCTAACCCTTCCAAACAAATCCCCAAAAACAAACAAACAAACAAATAAATAAATAAATAAATACATTTAAATACAATTACATCAATACAGCAAATTTGGCTCCCTTTTCAAAAACTTTAAACCTTCTGGAACATTGCTCCATTGCTAGGACAGGAACACAAAGGGGGTAAAAAACAATCCCAGAATGCATTGGGACAGACATACAGTCACATGACATTTCCCCAGCTGAACTTTCTCCAGCATTTCCATCTTTCAACCACTAGTTTGATCCACACACACCTGCTGTCTGGTGCTTCTGAACATGTGTGTGCATTTGTGTGAGTGTGAGTGAATGAGTGACTGAGTGAGTGAGTGTGTGTGTGTACGTTTGTGTGTGTGTGTGTGTGTATGTTTGTGCGTGTGTGTATGTTCATGTGTGCCTGTGTGCATCATAAGTGTATGAGCATGTGTGTGTGTGTGTGTATGAGTATACAAGTGTGTGTGTGTGTGTGTGTGTGTGTGTATGAGTGTGTGTGTGTGTGTGTGTGAGAGCACCTGAATGTTTAACTGTAGTGGCATAGCAGGGGTGGGCAGTGGACCCCAAACACTGTCAGGCCACAGTGAAATGATCCAGCGCCTCACACTCTCACACGTTCACAACGTTAGACGAGCGTTACTCTGGCGTTTAACCAACGTTGACTGCGCTGTACAAGCATACGGAGCTGCGTAGCATCGCCCAAGTCCACTGTACACATCTACATAAACGATCATTAAATAAACAGCTGAAAATGGCTTGTGTGCAGAAGGAGAGGGGGGTTTGGGTTGGGGGGGGTCAGACATGGTGAATTTATGCCCCCCTGAGCAGTTACAATGTCTTCATAGGTTCCCTCCCGTGTTGAAAACAAAGAACTGTTTGTACAGGTTGGAGAAATCCAACATGTCCCTCCCCCCCTTCAACTCCACGTATCCTACCCCTACAAATTCCACCCCCACCACCCCCCATCTCCGGCCCAAAACTCACACCAAAAGGTTGCAGTACATTAAAGATAAGACCACCCATTCCCACAAAAAAATAAAATAAATAAACAGATAAACGAATACACACACACATCAGGTTTGTGTCCTTTTCACTGTCATGTTTAAAGCACTCTTGGGACGGCCCTAAATTGTTTTGATGACCCCACGCTTGGGTGTACACTAATCTGTTTATGTCCTCTGCAAATTGACTCTTGTCACGTCAACCCCCGCAAATACAAGAAGGACCCCATTTGTTGGACGCCTCTCTATAGGACGGTAATTTTTTACATTTTTCACATTTTTGGCCAAACTGTAACGTTCCATCTACAATGATTCCAATTCGTCATTAACTGATTATTTCTGGAAGGTTTTTTTTCCTCTCAAAATTTTTAGATCTATTAATATCTGGAAAAAACGAAAAATAGGACCCCTTCCCCCAAAACACCCCCACACTACAACATCACACAATATAGATCTTTTTTTTCTTTTTTCTTTTTTTTGATGTTTAACAGCGATAGAGATTACATTTAGGTAAATCTGTTAAGTGATTTTAATTCATTGTCAGCATCACAGAGACACACACAAACGTTCCGAAGAAGAGTTGTGCTATGATTGGTCAGTAGAAGCATGT
>CM077292.1:59114445-59134445 GCA_039654925.1 Anguilla pacifica | reverse complement strand
GCTCCAGAACCTTGTCCACGTTCACACGCATGATGTCCACCACCTGGGACAGCGAGAGAGAGGAACTGAGTAAGATAAGGGAAAATGTGTGTCTGTGTGCGTGTGTGTGTGTGTGTGTGAGTGTGTATGTGTGTGTGTGTGTGTCTGTGTGTGCGTGTGTGTGTGTATGTGTGAGTGTGTGCGAGTGTGTGTGTGGGTGTGTGTGTGAGTGTGAGTGTGTATGTGTGTGTGTGTGTGTGTGAGAGTGTGCGTTGCGTGCGTGTGTGTGTGTGTGTGAGAGTGTGTGTGTGTGTGTGTGAGTGCGTGTGTCTGTGTGTGTGTGAGTGTGCGTTGTGTGTGTATGTGTGTGTGTGTGTGAGTGTGAGTGTGTATGTGTGTGTGTGTGTGTGTGTGTGAGTGTGAGTGTGTATGTGTGTGTGTGTGTGTGTGTGAGAGTGTGCGTTGCGTGCGTGTGTGTGTGTGTGTGTGTGTGAGAGTGTGTGTGTGTGTGTGAGTGCGTGTGCCTGTGTGTGTGTGAGTGTGCGTTGTGTGTGTGTGTGTGTGTGTGTGAGTGTGTGTGTCTGTGTGTGTGTGTGAGTGTGTGTTGTGTGTGTGTGCAGATGTGAGTGTGTATGTGTGTGTGTGTGTGTGTGTGTGTGTGTGTGTGAGTGTGAGTGTGTATGTGCGTGTGTGTGTGTGTGTGTGTGTGTGTAGATGTGAGTGTGTGTGTCTGTGTGTGTGTGAGTGTGCGTTGTGTGTGTGTGTGTGTGTGTGTGTGTGTGTAGATGTGAGTCTCACCTCATCCACTTGAGCCTGTGTCTGCTGTAGGCGGCGGTTGCTGGTGAGGTTGGGGGGGGGCTGAGGGGGGCCATCACCAGCAGGGGCGGCAGGGGCCGGTGCAGACCTGTCAATCAAACACACTCCTGTTCAAATATCTTCAACTATTCTTCAGCTGATCTTGTTGCGTGAGTTCTGACCAATCACCTAATCTATTGTAGGTTTCACAAGGCCAAAACCACAATGATATCGAATTGTATAATATTACATGAGATATTTTATTATCAGTGTCCAAAGACTAAAATGAGCCACAGAATGCTACAGACCATTTCCTGGTGCCACATAAACACTCCTGTCATGTCTGAGTACTGACAGAGTACTGACAGAGCCCACAGCCGCTCACCACAGACAGAGCACTTCCTGGGTGTGACATCACGCAGTGACAGTTCCCGGACAGACCAGGATTATCCCAGCGGAGTGGCTAGTGCTCCCATTTCATTTGTGAGAACACATTCACACATTTTCACATTCTCCACTTGCTGCCACAGACACATGCCCTGTGATTTATGAATCCGGGGGCAGCAATGCTGAGCTAAATTAACTCCATTAGAAACGCCAATATTGTGTCCATATGAACACCTAACCATGAACAACTGCCTTCGTATTTGGCAATCAAATGAGTCAACAAACAGCTGCTACGTGTATTTTTCACATTACACGATCCTGCTAACCGGCGAGCAGGGCATGTAACGAACCAAAAAGCTAATTCAATGTGAAAATATGACGGACATTTTTTCGGCAAGGAAGCCGACCTTCCTGTAGTGGCGCTAGCCTGGATGCTGAGCTGAGCCGAACGGTCCTTCATTCTCAGCATTTCACATTTCTGACCCTTTGAAGAGCAGGTTTTTTTGGAATGTTTTTTTTTCTTCAAAATTCTAAGTCAGTGTTCTAGAATTTGGTTGCTTTCAATTACCAGTCGTGATTGTTACATCAACAACAGAATGTAGACAGCATTTTGATTTCCCTGGTTGAGTGAGATTGTGGGGACCTGCACATGCACTCCCCCCCGCCCATGCCCCCCCTTCCACCCCCCACCCCCCATTGGTCAGTAGACTATTCTGATCCCATGAGGGAGCAACAAAACCTCAAAAATGATCACAAACACACACACTGCACCTACTCTGGAGCGCACACACTCAGACACACAAACACTCGCACACATACATATGCACGCACTCACACAAACTCATACACACAAGACACACGCAAACTCTCTCTCACACACACATTTCTCTAAGAGCTAACTTCAATACAAAACAATAAAAAATAAAACTACCAGCACGTACTTATTTGTGATGTCAAACGGGTGCACCTCATAAGATCCCATAATAAGCAATTATATTATGAATAAAAAACGAGTTCATGCCTATTTGAAGAAATTATGTACGGCTGCAAGGTTAAACTCTAACCACCAGAGGGAGACAAAATCCTGTATAAAGGTCACCTTTAAGAGCACCCCCCAACCTCCACCCACTCATATTAATCCCCCCTGTAGCTGGCTTCAATCTTTACACGCTTAATCTACTCGCGTGCCTTTTTTCAGGCAACGTTGCCTCGGCCACGCTGGCCAAACCTGTGACACCAGGACGCCCTGCGCGCTCGATGAACCTGTAAACGGGACCGTGTTCGGAGACGCGCTTCGGGAAGCCTCTTTCCGCGCTAAGATACTGATGGCGTTCGCTGGTGTTGTGTTTTCCGTCTCGTTTACACCGCGCTCTATTTTTAGACGGTAAATCCAGCCCTCGCCTCCTTTCACCTTCACTTACGAAATCTGCCATCATCAGCATCAGGGAAATTGGATGAAACTGAAACTGATGGACGGAATGCGTTGTCGACACGTTAATATTAACTGCACCCCGCAAACACCATGCCAAGCGCGCGAGTGGCATTCGCCGTTATAATAAAAGCAAGCAGCACGCCTCCGCCCCATCAGAGAAAAACAGACAATTACGCGCGCGCATACACGCGCACAGGCGACAGTTCTCCTTGCATTGTCCAACACAGCCTGATTTGCCAGGAAACCGCCGAGATAGACGGCTATATTTGAATACACTCACATACACGACTTAAATTTCAATACACTCACATACACGACTTAAACCCCGACATTACGTTGGTCTGCAATAGATCCAAGTCATACATAATTCAACTGTATAGGGTAAACACAGTATTAGAGGGCATTTTGTGGGCATCTGTGAATGCAGACTGCGACCTCGGCTAAGTGGATAAATCCGGTGATCTCGAGGGACACGGCGCTAGTTCGACTGGAGTGAATAGCCCACTGCTGGCGAGCAATAAAATATTAAAGTAACGAGTTGTCCAAGGATGCATTAATCAAAGGCAGTTACACTCGACTGGAAGATGGCGTGCAACGATATAGGCACAAAGATGGTTGTAGATTTATGAAGTGCTATTTATGAAGCGCAACAAGACACAAACAGGTGGATGGACGCGGGGCGAGGCCTACATTAAAACATGTCTTCAATCAATATCTATTTTTGTTTAGAATACAGAGATTTTCCCGACCATTCTGTTGCTCGATGAATGTTTTCGTTTTGTTCATTATTCAACAAGAGCAAGGAGCGATGAACGATTGATCGTGTAGGCCAGGCGTCCTGGGGAAAGGACCGTGCAGGTCAAACATGATTGCGCCAGGGATAAATCTCATACGATTTTCAGCAAAGTCGCAAGCCTTTGATGATTTCGTTTGAGGCCGTGCATGTCTATGTATCAAACAGTCCTTGGCAAGAAATTATAATAATTATTAATTTCTGATTTTTAAACGTTTTCCTCTCTTAGGTTGACCATTCATGGCGTACCCCATGTGGATGTGCTTCAGTTAGCTTAAAAATAAAATTAAATTCCCATAAAAGATAAAGACAGGTTTCCAAAGGGTTAATGACAACACCCCCATACCGTTCAACCAGGGCCACGTGGGAAAGGCGTCCATTCGAAAAGCGTGAATCATCAAAAATAATATAGTAATAAAATGATGCATTATATCATAATTATATACAAGAATGTTATATCAAGGGGTATAAAATGTATACAGAGCACTAGGCACTCTTTTGTCTCAAACAATCACATTTACATATATATTTCTTTTTGGGGGGGTTGGGGGGTGGGTCCTGGGGGGCTCGTATCGACCCCACTATCAGCACGTGAAAAATAAGCAACAGTCAGAAATGAGCGTCGTTGGAATTCGTATTTATGAAAAGAGACGACGAGAAAAAAACAAAACACAGACGCACAAATGAATGGTCCAATAAGAAAAACAGGTATAACCTGTTTTAAATTTAAGACCACTATGTGTTCATCGCGGTAATATGTGAGCGCTTGTGTACAGCTAACGTTATCTGTGGACAGAGTGGGGAAAAGAGACCGTCACGGCCATCTTCTCTCGGCGAGGAACACCTGGCGCCCTGTGTAAACCATCGCAGCACAAACGCTGTCGCGTGCGCGGCTACGCGGAATCACGAAGAGCAGACGCACAGTCGCGATTACCCACCACAGTAGAAATGTGTAATGTGTAAAAGCTGTCCTGGAATATCAACCCCGAAAGAAATGACCAAAAACACCCCCACACCCTCATGTTTTAACCCAATATCATTTAGATAACCATTCCCATTAGCAGAACAGCTATAATGTTCGTTAGACTAAACGTTTAAGTGGTAACAGAAGCAACACCCACAACGTAGATGAATGCAAATAACGTTAGTAAATATATATTAAACATATAGAATTACATGATAATCATTTTCTATTAACGGCAATACAGTTGCTTATTGACGCTAGATCGCCACTAATGCAAATTCCCACGCACTGAATTGCGTTCGCAACGTGCATTGAACAGCCTATACATATGCGCACCCTGATTTACAAAATTTTAAACATGTAGCCTAACCAGATAAATAAAGGACCTATTCCCATCAAACCAGTCTAAACCGGTAAAACGCGTTTTCGCCCATGTCTGATACATAGGCGACACAACTCTCCGTTATACGTGGAAAATGCGTAATATAATATTAAATACTGAATATTAAATAAATGGTGAGTAAATATGTAGAAAATATCAAATAAAATACAGTGTCTGTGGGAGTAAGCACATGTAAACATGTCGGGATAAGAGATCTGTTGAACTGGGGAAAAGGCTATTTATAGCCTTTAGAATAAGCTACCCCAGACCAGTAAGGTATTTACACAAACATATAAATCACATCCTTTTGACAAATATAATAAACTGATCAATAAAAAGACAAATCTTTTTATTTATACAAACCACCTAAACCTGCACAAACCAGATTGAACGGAGCGTCTAATTCGTGCAGAGGCAATTGCTCATTTATTTATTTATTTAGGCTACTCTCATCAGCCTTCTGGGCTCGCGAGCAACAGATAAAACGGTCCTTCTCTGAACCCTGAGCATGACAAGTGCATATTATAGAATATCGTGCAAAACGGACACAATAAATAATAAACAGGTGTAACAGTTGTACTCACATCTCGTATTGAGGGTTATTAGCGCGTGCTAGTCCACTCGGAAGGGAGCGTTAAATGGCTGAACCGTGGTTTGCGTGAACCGTTTCTCGCTCCCTTTCTCCTTCTCAGACCGAATCTATCCTCTGTTGGTTCTGAGTAAAGGGGGTGATTATGTTTACAGTCAAGATGCGTTTTCCCCCTCTGTTTTGGTTATCGCAGTTCGGTGTATTTGGTTTCTGCCGCACCTCGCCCGTGGCTATTTATTCTGGCAGGACCGCTACTGCTGGTGTCCTCCGAGTCGCTATGTACATATAAAAAAATAGTCGGCTGCATTAAGGGAACAAAGATGGCTTGTTGACGTCATTCGTCATCCGGGAAGCTTCTCGGTTGGAAGGGGTGGTCATAAGGATGGCGAGAGGAAGGCGGCTATTGCGTCGCTGAAATGGCACACAGCATCTTACAGACATAAGGGAAGAGGGGCAAGGGGGATGTGTCGGTTCCAGATGTTGTGGAGGAAAAAATTCGAGTCTGGGGGTCGTATTGCACGCCGCTAAACGTTTTGGTTTAATGTGTGGAGAGATAGGATTCTCCAACCTCCAACAAAATGGCGGTCCTCGAAGGGGGTGGGGTGATAACCCTGCTGTACACCGAACAGACTATAGGATATGGACAAGTCGGTTTAGTGAAGCATGTGCGGTGTTCAGCGGTTGTGAGTCGGTATATGTACGCAGTCGTTAGTCGCCGTGGAAAACCAAACACTATGGTTCACTTTCACAGTCCCCAATACCCACATTTAAAATAAAAACGTGTAGGGTAGTCTACCGTAGCCTATAACATGTATGACATACGCCGGTGGAACTTATAATTTTCACAATGTTTTTCTACAAATACCCTTTTTGGTTAATGTTACTTATTATGGATTCAAATGTTTAATCGTAACGGAAATTGAAAAGTAGTGGCAGCGGTGGGATTCGAACCCACGCCCCCGAAGAGACTGGAGCCTTAATCCAGCGCCTTAGACCGCTCGGCCACGCTACCTTGTCGCCATACTCTTTATTGGTTGGAATAAATAATTTTAGATAAAAATAAATAAATAAAAATAACTAATGCGACCGACATTAGGCGACGATAAAAATATGAACCAGCCATGTATAAATAAACATTGCAAACGGTTGCCAAATGTACCTATAACGCTGGTTCCATAATTTCAAAAAGCAAAGATACACTTATCTACGTTAAAAAAAACGCATTTACTTGCACGTTAGGCTACTATTATTAACAGCTGGCTTAATGTGACTGGCCCGTTCTGAGCCAACTTGTTAAAATAGTTTCATTCTAGAATACTCCTTATGAGAGCGGTCACACACCCAACCACAGGGGCGCTGTAATTTTCACGTTTGTTCCCACAGTCGTTTCATCAATATACTGTATTAAAATCATGCACCGGAACCTCTGCCCATATTTGGTCAAGCACGCAATCTTACGCGACCAATCCACTCAGAGAGAAGCACACGAGATTCGCAAGCAGGGAGACCCCCAGGGCAATTTCAGGCCTGTGCGGCTGAGAAAGACAATAAATAAAATCAAGCCAAATAAATAATACATGTTGACTATAACCAATGATGCGGGCGGTGATTCGGTCTGCGTTTAAAATAACCGTGAGTAGAATGCAAACCGGCTGAATTCTGAGCCAAGCTCTCGGACCCGGTAATACGGTTAATCACCCATACAAGAGGACGTAGTAGTCGTCTTCAGCCAAATTTACGTGGAGTGTTCGAGGAACATCTCGACGGGAACTGTTAAACAGTTTGAAATGGACACCGGCCGTTGCACGTGTGAATTGCTACAAGCTACAAGACTGCAATTGATACCCCTTTTCAACAACTAAAACGTGAATTTTAGGCAGGAATTTGGGTGTCAGTGTGAAGATAATGCCACTCTCCTCGATGGTGACTCGCGGAGTCGAGCATCCATCTCACGGTAAACAGCATCGGGTAAACCTAATCTGTTTGGGGGAAGGGGGGCAGGCGCCCGGGCGAAGCAATGAACGTTATTTATAGGTCTCGACTGAATGAGATTTGCCACGAGGCATTCCGCCATTCAGCGCCATTATTCCCTCAGAGCTCCAGGAACCGCTCGTTTCGGCGACGTGAAAATGTACAACAACGCATGCGTGGTGGCGGAGGGCACGAGACGGAGGGATCCACACCGCCAGGCAAGGAGACTTGACCGAGCTTGTAATGCCAGTTTACAAAAAAACGATTAGCATGGTACTTTTATTAAATTTTATTATAAGATAAGTATATACAAACAGGTGTGGCAAAAAGAAAAAAGTAACATTATTTACAAAGTTTAAGATGCCACCCACAGATACTTCCTTCCAATTAAAAATATACTAATTTCAGTAAATAAAAAAAGAAAAGAAAAAAAATAAAATTTGATGTTTCCACTACTAGAAGCCCAGCTTCAGAGGCCAGTCATTAGGGATAATGGCTCCCCTGCAGCTGCAGTGCCCGGAGGGGGTTGCCAGTTCGCTCCCATACAGTGAGCCCGGGGCATTTCCGCTCTGGGGTGAGGCTCAGGCCTTCTGCGGGGTGTAGACGGGCGGGAGGACCCTGCGAGAGTTGTTGCGCACCCAGGGGTGCTGCACGACGTCCTGCAGGCGGAGGCGCAGGGAGGGGCTGTGTCTCAGGAGCCGGGAGATCAGGTCCCGTGCCCCATCCGACACCACCTTGGGGAACTGCAGGTCCACCTGCGCCGGAGAGAGGGGGGCACACTTTCAGCTTCAACAGACCACACCCGAGGGGGTGGGGGGGTCACTGGGGCGCACACACACTTTCAGCTTCAGCAGACCACAGCCCAGAGCGGCTCAGTCAGTAAAGGCTCTCACCATGAGTGCAGGCCGGGCCCTACAGAGCAGCTGATTGGTCCACCTTGGTGACTCACCTTGGTGATGCGTTTGTAGGTGTCGCGGTGGCTCTCTGTCTCGAAGGGGGGGTTCCCCACCAGACACTCGTAGCAGAGCACACCGATGCACCACAGGTCCACCTTCTCATCGTGGGTGCGCCCCTCCACCATCTCAGGGGGCAGGTAGTCCAGCGTCCCGCACATTGTGCGCCGCCTAGGGGGGTCACGGACAGGAAGTCAACACACCGCCCTTTTCACAACGCGCCCGCGAAACACGCAAGCAGCGAGTCAGTCCCTTTAAGAGGTTAAAGGTGAGCATTTAATTTACACCTTCATGCAACTTAGACAACAAATCAACATGAGCTTATAATAAATGTCCTACACACCGTGTGTGTGTGTGAGAGCGTTTGTGTGCCTTACCTGAGGGACGGCGCGTGGACAGACCAGCCGAAGTCTGCGATCTTGAGCTCCCCCCTGAAGCCCAGCAGCAGGTTCTCCGGTTTGATGTCGCGATGGATCACCTTCCTCTCATGGCAGTACAGCAGAGCATCCGACAGCTCCTCCATGTACTGCAGCAGGACAGAGACTAGCCTGTTAGCATTCGCTCCTCCATGTACTGCAGCAGGACAGAGACTAGCCTGTTAGCATTCGCTCCTCCATGTACTGCAGCAGGACAGAGACTAGCCTGTTAGCATTCGCTCCTCCATGTACTGCAGCAGGACAGAGACTAGCCTGTTAGCATTCACTCCTCCATGTACAGCAGGACAGAGACTAGCCTGTTAGCATTCGCTCCTCCATGTACTGCAGCAGGACAGAGACTAGCCCATTAGCATCAGCTCCTTCACATACTGCAACAGGACAGAGACTAACCCGTTAGCATTCGCTCCTCCATGTACTATAGCAGGACAGAAACTAACCCGTTAGCATTCGCTCCTTCATATACTGCAGAAGGATAGAGACAAGCCCCTTAGCATTCGCTCCTCCATAAACCGCAGGAGGACAGAGACTAGCCTGTTAGCATTCGCTCCTCCATATACTGCAGCAGGACAAACACTAGACCGTTAGCATTAGCTCCTCCGTGTACTGCAGCAGGAAAGAGACTAGCCTGTTAGCATTGGCTCCTCCATGTACTGCAGCAGGACAGAGACTAGCCCGTTAGCATCAGCTCCTCCATGCACGGCAGGACAGAGGATAGCCCATTAGCATTAGCGCTCATGTACTGCAGGCCAGAGTTGGCATTAGCAAAAGATCTTCTATACTTGCAGCAGGACAGAGACCAACGCCACTCGTAAGCAGTAGCCCACCTGTCATAATCACCCCCTCAGCCCAGTGCAGCCATTCCCAGTCAGTTCACTGGTAAGCAGTGCTGTAGCTCGCATCAGCAGCAGCTCCACATCCAAACCTCATCTCAGACTACAGGAGCGCCACACGCACCAAACGCATGGGCAGGAAACAAGTCTCCAGCCAGACAGGAAATGGGAACATGGGTGTAGATACAGCACAGCTGGCGTTCAAGGCAGGAGGGAAATCCATGAGGAGCAGGGAAGTGTCCATGTGGACAGGAAACCGACACAGGTAGAGGTGACCTCATCAGACCTGGGTTTTGTAGTTCCAATGACCTTCGGTATGCAGTTATTGTACGTCGCTTTGGATAAAAGCATCTGCCAAATTAAATGTAATGTAATGGGACAGGGAGGAGGGTGGAGGGTGGAGGGTGTATGTAATGGGACAGGGAGGAGGGTGTATGTAATGGGACAGGGAGGAGGGTGGAGGGTGTATGTAATGGGACAGGGAGGAGGGTGGAGGGTGTATAATGGGACGGGGAGGAGGGTGGAGGGTGTATGTAATGGGACAGGGAGGAGGGTGGAGGGTGTATGTATTGGGGGAGGGTGGAGGGTGTATGTAATGGGACAGGGAGGAGGGTGGAGGGTGTATGTAATGGGACAGGGAGGAGGGTGGAGGGTGTATGTAATGGGACAGGGAGGAGGGTGGAGGGTGTATGTAATGGGACAGGGAGGAGGGTGGAGGGTGTATGTGTATGAGGAATGCGTTGTGCACACAGCCCCGTTGCCGCTACCGCTTACCGTTGCCGTGCGCTGGTCGTCGAAGCGACCACAACGCTGCAGCTCCTTGTACATCTCGCCGCGCGGGGCGTATTCCAGGATGAGGTACACTCGCGAGCGGTCATGGAAGTAGTTATAGAAGCGCAGGATGTTGGGGTGTCTGTTTGGGTGGGGGGACAGAGAACCCATGAGTTCCCCTAAACAATCATCCAGAATCTAGGCACAGGACATCACTCTACAAAACCATTTCTATATGGAGCTTGCCATGTGCCCAGGGGCACTGCCATGCTGAAACAGGAAAGGGCCTTCCCCAAAATGTTGGGGAAGCACAGAATCACCTAGAATGTGATTGTATGCTGTAGCATTAAGACTGGCAGTCACTAAGGCGCCTAGCCCAAACCATGAAAAACAGGCCCAGACCGAGGGGTGTCCAGATGCTTTTGGCCATATACTGTATAAACCATGTGTTTTAAAACGGCGACTGCTCCAGAATAGTACAGGGAAGTGGTGCAAAATATCGCAGGTAACTGGTACAGAGCAGGTGTTTGGGAAGGCCATTTGAAAAGGCGATTGGTCTAGAACAGTACAGGGTGTTGCAGAACACTGACTTGAGGTGGGACTGGATCTCGATCTCCCTGCGCAGCTGGTGCTCCACCCCCTCCTTCTCCATCTGGGACTTGAAGAGCACCTTCAGAGCCACCAGGAAGTTGAGCTTCTTCTCCCGGGCCAGGTACACGTTCCCGAACTTGCCCTTCCCCAGGGGGCGCCCGATGTCGAAGTTATGGATGGAAAACTGCCTGCAGACGGATTCGTTTCGGGCTTTAGCGTTGCTGTCAACACGCTCAACCCACAGTGTTCCCAATCAAAGCGAACGCACATTTCAGTGAATTTTCAACGCATTACGAATAAATGCAGCCTTTAAAGGATTCACTTTTTGTGCAATAGCAAGGGGGCTTTAGTGATGGAAACACACAGTTTTGAAAAAACCTGTAGTACATATACACTACAGCACTGCCTTGATGGACAAACCAGTGAGCTGTCCAATCTTACCATTATGAGCACTGATGTTATAGAACATAAGTCAGATACAGCCATCAACATGGCAATTAAGATGGATGTATGTCACTAACTGCAATGGAGGGTTTTTTGGAGGGGGGGGGGGGGTTCTGTCTTCTAAAGGACAGTAGAATATTGTGAACACTAGCTGTGACCTCCAGGATGAACACATTTCCATGCACTTGCAGGTACGTGGGAGACCTGACTAAGGCTTCACACAAGCGCGTTACTCACGGTGCTGATTCAGATGCGCTAGGCTGCACCGCCACCCTTCCTGGTGCTGTAGAAAAACACAGAGCCAAATTCAGCACCGAACCTCAGAGCCCAACACGGCAATTCAAACCCTTATGGCAGTTGCTCAGCAAGACAAAAACGGACGACCAGACAATCATTAATGAGTAATTACTAAATTCTGTCGCGGGCATTCGTAGAACGCTCAAGCTGTAAATAGCTACTAAATGAGTTCGTTTTTGTGACGGGTTATGCAGGAAGAGGGATATGGACGGGGACGGACCTGGGATGTTGAATCGGTTTCCGGTCTCCGATCCTGGGTTCTTTAGAACCCTCTGTGGACCCGTCTGCGCAGCAGGTGTGGTGAGCTGCCATGGAACAGAAGGAACATCAGAACATAACAGAAAAAACACGCAACTCTACAGAAATATTCAGTTCCAGGTCTCGTTACTCTTTCATGCATTCACTCACTCACTCATTCACTCACTCGTTCATTTTACCATACCTGTCTCTGGGGCCCCTTGGGGTCGTAGTTCTCTTTGTTCTGCGTGGAATAAACGTAATAAATGCATAAACGTAAAAAACAAAAACAAACAAACAAAATACTATACTTTATGCAACTAAACACGCACCATCTTGTGGACCAACAGAAAAGACGCTTTAGAAAATGGCAGAAATAAGATGCTAGCCGTTTAGCATGATGTGTCAAATAATACTCACACTTTAATTAGCCAACATTAGCTGGCAAGGGATTTGTATTGTGATTGTAGCTAGCTAACTTAAGAGGCTGACATAAACGCAGCTAACTTTAGGCAATTGAAGAAAGTTTCAGAAACAGGTATGCAGCCAACTAGCTAACGTCAGTTTGTCATCAGAAATGTTAACGATAGCAACGAGCAATTCACTAGTTATGTTAGCTAAGGTTAGTAAACATTAGCTAGCTAGTTAGCCAACTCCCTGTTCGCCAGTTAACGGTGAGCAAACCAACAGATCGTTAACATACAATATTTTAGGCGTTTAATGACACATATAACAAGCTAGTTGGCCATTTTAGCTAGATAGGCAACGTTAGGGGAGAACACGACGTTACGTACAGGCGGTCTGCACAAACAAAGAACATGAATTAGCAAGAGATTTTGAAAACCCTGAAAAATACAAACACTAACAAGTTAGCCAAATACTGGACATTGTTTTCCTTCTCATTCTTGCAAACATGGCTCCCAGCCAAGATAATTTGTAGCACTAAATGAATGCAGCAACTCGTTAGCTGTATAGCAACAGCATTGGCTAGCGACCATTACAACCGGCCATATCCTCAAACGGACTAGCGAAGAATTTGCACTTAATTCAACTACTTTAAACATAAACGACTAACCAGCATAAAGCACAATAAGCACCGACGACTACATTGACAGTACGATTAGTTCGTTTCAAAAGCTGCGTTACCTGCATATTGACCCGTATTCCGTGCTGAAAAAAATCCTTTAAAAACCCCCCGTAGCACAACGTCGTACAGCGCCAACTTTTTCAAACCCCGCGTACCGCTGCAGCTATTGGTCTTCCTTTCAACCACGTGACTCTACGGCGCATTTGCTGCTTCAATGGAATCAGCGCCATTCTGTTTAACAGCAAGACTACATCACAGTGCATCATAGTTGTTTTCACTGCAACCAGTTGTAATCCCAGAATTTAAACACTGTTATTTTTTCTTAATTAGATGCTTTTTAGAGATTATTTACCCTCTTCAGCCACATTGCGCCAGACATAACGTAGCTTTAGATAGTAAATAATTCATCTAAACATGAAAAGCACCAAATTAAGAAAAATTAACAGTTTGTTAAAATTCTGGGATTACAATTGTGATTGGAATGAAAACCAACATACACAGGGGGTCCCCAGGACCGAGTTTGAGAACCACTGCTTTAATATCACCCTGAACTACAGTGACTACAGCAACAAACAAAGCAGCAAGTAACCTTTTTTTCTCTGCAATATGTACAGTATAGCCATACAATATGTGTGCACACTATGTACATAAAGGTAAAAAAATAACAAACGTCGTATTTTTATGGATAGTATGCCATTGGGAAAGTAAAGCAGATAAATCAGGAAAACACATTACAATGACTGAGTAACACTACATAGATGTGGTCAGCCACACTAAATGGATGACAGAAGGTCATATTGTAACAGGAAAGTTGCTTATCTTGCACAAAGCTTTGTTAAATACATCCCATGATTGATATATTATAAATTTTAAAACACATCATCACCACAATAAACACAAAACAATAAAAGGACTCATGCTTGACGATGGCATCAATTGTATACAGTAGGTGTGCAAGGTTTAACTTGCAAATGAAACTGCAACAAAGGGAGGAAATTAAAAAAGTTTATTTTTCTTCCATTTGTACATGAGGATGAAATCAGACTTAAGCTCTTACACCACCTGTGTGCGGGAGGAGAGTCTTTTACAAACGTCAGAACATTTCTTACATTAGCTGCACTTTTCCATAGGAACAGATTATTCTAATTGGCAGAGATGTGAAAACTCAATCTTCCTTCGACAGGCCTGACCTTCCACAGGTGCGGCACAGTACCAACAGAAAAACTGCAGAATAACAAGACTTAGTAATGGGGAAAAGGATTAAAAAGGGAAGTTCAGGGAATCGGTCTGTGATAGCGGTTGAACAGGAAGCTGGGAATGCGACGGGAAGCCTGGTCCCGTCGGGCCTGGAGGGGTGTGGCCTCGTGCTCGGGTCTGATCCTGGTTCTGGAGGCTCTGTAGGTTCTGAACTTGAGGCCCGTGAGCTCCTCATAGCGGCTTCCTCTTCAGCCCAAATACCGCGATGAAGAGGAAGACTTCCACCAATGCTGGGAGTGCACTGAGAGAGAGAGAGAGAGAGAGAGTGAGAGAGTGAGAGAGTGAGAGAGAGAGGGAAGGGGGGGCAGAGAGAAAGAGGGGGAGGGGGAGAGAGAGAGAGAGAGAGAGAGGGAGAGGGAGAGGGAGGGAGAGAGGGGGAAGAGTGAAAGGTTGCAAGAAGAGATGGTGCTGTTTTTTGGTTGTTTTCATAAACATCAGGAAAATGTATTTAATACCTTTGTCATTTCACTTGACACAATGTTACGCTCACAGCATTACATGTGCTGTGTTTGATAAATATTACCCAAAAATACACTGACTTCACTACTTTTTATTTTGTTTGAATCTCTTCAACTCTCATTCATTAACCTCATTATTTCACAACATGTAATGAAAATGAGCAAACAAACTTCAGAATATATGCACAATATATAACTCCCTGAGTCAGGGTATGGACAGCGAAGAGCTTCTGCTAGCCTGCATAGCAAATCTGCACAGTGCTGATTATTAAGGCAATTAACTATTTCACCATTAATCAAGGAAAATAAACTAAAAAAGTTGAGAGAAACTATTGGCTTAAAGGTAAAATATCACCACTTATTTTTTCAACTCAATTCTCACCACTGTGGATAATCCACAAAATTTGTTTTTTTAAATACCATTCTTATTATGATCAATATTATTATTATTATTATTATTATGATTGTTATTATTTTACCTGCAGAAGGCAAAAATGAACCAGTAAGTCCAGCACTCCCACTTCTGGAAGACGAAGAAGGACAGACAGACGGACGCGCTGCAGTGAGCAGCCAGAGCTGCCAGGGGACGAGGGTCAGGGAAAAGCACGGGCGCAATGCATTCTGGGTAGCAGGGCCGGTGGCCTGCACGTCATACAGCGTAATTACTGTCCTCTGACCAGTAAATACCCTTCACGCCAACATCCAACCGGCAATTAAGGCTCCGAATTTATTTTGTCCCGAAAGCCTCAATGAACCCGACTAGGCGGTTCAAAAAAAAACCTCGGAAGTGTCTGAGGAGTACAGGGTGTCCCAACCCAGCCGAAGCCCACCGTTCTGGGTAAATATATCCTAATTTAATGCTGTTTTCATCACGCACACTATTTTCCCCACACACCCACCTCTGCGTGTCTTAAAACCATGACTGAACGCCACATAGTGAGTGCTCTGATGTGCACATTTACGCTCGGTGCCTAAAAGCCACCCCAGCTCACAGGCCATCTCGCAAGACAGGCAGAAGTAGTCGCCATCCTGAGTTTTCCAAACACTGACGTGAACACTTGCGAGTCGTAACCATGGAAATCTTTCCCATCGCTACCTTCCGTCCCATATGACGGGAACGCAGCGTGGGCACAGACGCTAGGCCCGTTGGCACGCTGGCACACTGACCTGCAGAAGCCCAGGATCCACCAGTACACGTGGCAAGGCCACTGCTCAAAGAGGAAGAAGAGCAGAGACACAGAGGCACTGGCGTGGGCCGCCGTGGCTGTGGGGATGGGGGGGGGGGGGGGGTCAGGGAGCCATAACACACACTAAAGGGTTAAACTGACTGTGTGTGAGTGTTAAAGCAAGTGTGTACTGGTGTGTTAAAGAGAGTGGACACTGGCGTTTGTGTGTGTGTGTGTGTGTGTGTGTTTAAAGCGAGAGTGTACTGGTGTGTGTGTTTGTGCGTGTATGTGTTAAAGTGAGAGTGTACTGGTGTGTGTGTGTGTGTGTGTTTGTTAAAGCAAGAGAGTACTGGTGTGTGTGTGTGTGTGTGTTTAAAGAGAGGGTGTACTGGTGTGTGTGTGTGTGTGTGTGTGTGTTAAAGCGGGAGAGCACTGGTGTGTGTGTGTGTGTGTTTCAAGCGAGAGTGTACTGGTGTGTGTGTTTGTGTGTGTATGTGTTAAAGCGAGAGTGTACTGGTGTGTGTGTGTGTGTTAAAGCGATAGAGTACTGGTGTGTGTGTGTGTGTGTTAAAGCGAGAGAGTACTGGTGTGTGTGTGTGTGTGTGTGTGTTAAAGCGAGAGAGTACTGGTGTGTGTGTGTGTGTGTGTTAAAGCGAGAGAGTACTGGTGTGTGTGTGTGTGTGTGTTAAAGCGAGAGAGTACTGGTGTGTGTGTGTGTGTGTGTTAAAGCGAGAGAGTACTGGTGTGTGTGTGTGTGTGTGTGTGTGTGTATGTGTGTGCATGTGCTGGTGTGTGTGATAAAGCGAGTGAGCGCAGGGATGCACAGAGAGGGGCATTGTGGGAAGGATACACAGCAGGCTCTGGCTGGAGTTGAACATGGAAACTCCTGAGAAGAAGCCGGACAGCTCCACTGCAAACAGACCCAGGGTCACGGACAGAGCTACCACCAGCCTGGAACACACAGCATGTACACCGTGACTGCACAGCAGGGTGTGTGTGTGTGAGCGAGTGTGTGTCTGTGTGAGTGTGTGAGGGAACGGCCTCTTACTCTGTGTCCTTGCTGTTAAACTCCTCCTGTGTGAAATCCAGAGGGAGGCAGGCCAGGACGTTACTCTCCTGAGAGCAACAGAAACGCAGTTTATGAGCAAACATGTTGTGACTTAGTGCTCGTGCCTACACCGACCCTTTTGGATGTTTAACATGCGCTGAAGAGCACTAGCCGGTGGTGGACCGACTGCAAGACAGCATCTGGCGTAAAATAAACTTGTTTAAGGTCCTACCCGCGACCAGAAGATGGTGATGACGATGACCAGATGGGCCGTTAGAGTGAGAAAGCGTGCCGGTATCAAACTGTGCACGGCGGCCATAGCACCGCCGTCTAGTCCAGGAGTGGGAGAGCGGCTGCGCTTTGGACACAAAGACGAAAAAAACAACTGTAAAGTGAATTTATAGTGTAATCGTAATTTACAAACAATACGAGCTACAGTTTTACAATAAGCAGCCAAAATGCAGATCGCTGTTTTGTTGAAAACAGGAAACCAGTGTGCCAAAAGGTTTACCCACGAATGACATCAATCAAATCTGTCAAAATATGTAATCCACAAATATGTCTAGCCTGCATAATTGTTACATTGTTACAGTCTGACTGGTATAGTAAAATGTGCAGTGTGCAGTGAATTAATCATATGGAGAGGTTAAAAGTGGTTAAATCGTGGCTAAAAACACTAACCGTTTCACAAATATAGCTAATGTTTTTCTGTGATAGACACTGCTCCTTTGCCGACTGTAAAATAGCTAAAGCTAGCTAACATGCTAGTTGGCATGCGACGATTGGTAGCAAGAATTAGCTAGATAATACCAGAGGATGAGACTGTGTAGAAATAACATGGTAAACGAATAAAAAACGAAGATGTTTAACATTGATATTACCGTGACTACCTAAGGCATTCCGTATCTACAAGCCAAAACTGAAACGGCGTTTGACGAGTGTACTAAATAATAAACAAAAGCGTGCTAACGTGACCAGCGGGAGTCAGACTCGTTGCTACAGCAACTGAATGTTCTATCGCGAGACTTCACATTGGAAAGTTTATAAAGTTCACGATTTAATTTGTTAACGCTTTACACTGGTGGTCGGGCAACAGACGTAAATACATATAGACAAAGTAGATCCAATGTTGATTAGGATTTCTTTGTTATTTAAAGTTGACTTGAACATACATGTGTTTTGAAAACGCACCAATCGGGACGCAGCTGGACCGGGATTATGATAATAAGATTGGCGCTGAGTTTAGGGAATTATTTCTAGAATCTTTACGTGATGTATTGATGTGCTTTTATATTTACATACACACCACGTATTCGTGCAGCACATAGCCAACGCCGCAAAGACATTTTTGACACTGACGTTTCATAAGTATACCAACCATGGATGTACTCATAACCATTTGGAATACGGCAATGCCGCGCCAAAATAGACGTATCGTCAGTGAGGTACATCCTTACCTGTTACTTCAGAAATGAAGTTGCAGAACATGATGAATGGACTTTATGACATGGTGATTATTGTGTCTAGAGCATGAAGGACTGCAACACCTTCATGTTCCCATTCTGATTATCACTGACGATATTCTATATGTTGAAAACAAATGAAATGCTGAACAGCGTATATTTATAGTGATTAATTCTAGGACTCGTTTATGTTTTGTCCCGCTATAAACACACAGTAAATGGCTTGCGACTTTACATAACGACGCAATTGTTATAATATGTTCATTAAGTGATTTCCCGTTAATGTGTTTCGACGCCTACGGTGTCTATAGACGAGGTGGCCGAGTGGTTAAGGCGATGGACTGCTAATCCATTGTGCTCTGCACGCGTGGGTTCGAATCCCATCCTCGTCGGGTTGATTGCGTATTTTGCTCTCTAGTAAAGTTGCCAGATAAGTTTCCTCGCACGCAAAATATCAAGGTTAGTTGATTCATTAATGCACGCGTGAGAACAAACGGAAGTTGATTTTCTGGAGATTGCCGAGATTGCAGCCTTTGATTCTGGAAAGAACACAGCCTGTCATAACACACAAAATTTCAATCTACCTATTAGTGCGGGTTGAAAAACATACAATAATGGCAAAGGAGCCGTATGGCGCCGTGGCTTAGTTGGTTAAAGCGCCTGTCTAGTAAACAGGAGATCCTGGGTTCGAATCCCAGCGGTGCCTTTTGGTGACCCTCAAAGCCTTTTAGACGCACCTTCAGCTAAATCGTTGGCTGAACTCCAGTAGCAGGCTCCTAGCCCTAATACATCTCTTCAGCAGGCGAGAGAAAGCTTGTAAGTACGTCAGTAGATAAACTTTATCATAGCATGATTACTGATGCAAAGCAGAAGGAGGATAACAATAGCAAAACGGACCGTGAAGAAAATTATTGCTGTATACTTACATCACATTTTAGGGTGCACAATCGTTTATCAGGAGTAACGAGAAAGGCTGGAATGTACATAAAATCGTCCAATGGCAGCGGTGGGATTCGAACCCACGCCTCCGGAGAGACTGGAGCCTAAATCCAGCGCCTTAGACCGCTCGGCCACGCTACCGATGCTTTTTTTGCTATTGTTTTTCTTTATTATTTATGCAGATGCAGTCACTCACCAAAGCCTACACCGACAACAATAGCCGACATACCATATTTCGTTTGAAGTAACCTAACGTCAGGATGTAACCAATTGCGTAGTATGCGCGTAAAACTACTCCAAGTGATTTTCTACACACTTTTTACAGTAGGAAATGCTGGACAAGACTACAGTTCTGCCCTCTTGTGGCCAAAGGAAGAAACTATTCCTAGCTGTCATCAACCAGTCCTGAGACAAGATGGCGGTGAGCAGCGATGATCAAATATAATTTCATGATTTCGTTGAGAATAAAAGTGTAAGACAATGGGTCACATCCACAAAAATATTACCTGGTAAACAAATTCAGGATCCGCAAATAGTCATAATGAAGAGACAAATGTGACTATTTAAAGAAGGGATTGTTAAAAAAAAACTGGGGTTACTGTATGAGCTAACGTGATTTACCACTCCATTTACCCCGATACCTTTTCAGTTGGTAAAAACACGATTTCATTTATTTAAAAAAAAGAAATAATAATTTACATGAGTGATCGTGTATTATATAAAGATATAC
>CM077292.1:59106945-59109445 GCA_039654925.1 Anguilla pacifica | reverse complement strand
TCTCGGGTGAACAGGACAAGCCGGGGGGGGGGGGTTAATGTTCCACATCATTACACAGGAAACAGTGACTGCATTAATAAAGCTCATCAAAGCTCAAACGGAACACCCTGTCACAGGAAACAGTATCGTCCAACAGTACGCAGCGATGGTTCCAACCAATCACAGGCTGCCCCAGCTGTAACTCTCCGTGTCTTTTCCTCTCCCTCCTTCCTTCCCTCGCTCCCTCCCTCTCTCTGCTCCCTGTGTTGATCAAAGGACCCCTTCCTTTAAAATCTTTTTTTTTTTTTTACTACACACATCTGGTGAATGGATCCCCCAGCCTGATCCCCCCACCCCCCAGCCCAAACAAACACTCGGCCCCCTAGCCCCAAATTTCTGTAATGAGAGTGGCTACTTAACCAGGCCCAGCAGGCCAATAACCTGGAGTTTTACAATCGCAGGCAAACTGACAGACTGCTACTGGGGGGAAAAAAAACCAGCCCTGAATTTCTCCCAAACCTCAGCACATTTACATCACATATAAAACATATAATAGAGTAAACCATCTATATATCATTTATTAAATAAAATAGTATGTTTATTTTGGAAAATGTGTGATGATAGGTCATGCAAGTGCAAATAAATATTAAACAAGCAAACAAACGCTAAAATAAACCAAAGCAACCTTGGCCAAGACAGGTAAAAAATAAATATAAAGTTTTAAAATAATGAGTCAAAGAATAGTGATTATCATGGTCAAGTGATGACGAGTAGATTTGTTAGTTGCAGTCTTCCAAGGTCTCCGTTATAATTAATAAGTTACAGATTTTAAATTAATAAAATGAAATTAATAAAATTCAAGTTCACAAAAGCCTATTACCCAATATTCACTCAGGATTATCCAGACTAACACAGTTGTAACAACATTGAAGACAATAATTATTATAAGATTTTTAATGGCCCCTTGCTGCTACTCACCTGTGCGCGCATGGTCCCCTTTATGACAGGTACCGAGGGGGACAATGAGATAAATAAATAGCCCGCTGTCAATCAACTGGCAGCCGGTTTGCGATTGGCTGCGGTTGTTCGACCCCGCGTTACGCCCATGTCTTCTCTTCTGGCGTGACGAAAAGCAAAAAGCGCGAGCGGTTTATTAGCCGCGGGCCTTAAGGGTGAATGATGACCGTTAAACTTCAAAGAAAAATGATCTGCTGTAAAACATAGAGACAAAACTCGCTACGCGGAGAACTGGACAAAAATATACAAAAAGGAATGGTCTTCCAAATGTTTTTTTTTTTTTTAAAACAGTCACCTGATGATTGCAAAAAAGACGCTATAAAAAAATCTATACGTAAGTTTAAACGCCCTCAATTAGGTATCCAAAATGACACGACATTTACACATCGATAATTATTAATTCGGTACAACATAAAGTTGTTTAAATATGCCTCCCTGTAATTATCCTGGTGACCAATTAGCGGGTCTGATCTTGTTGCCAAATGCATCTTCACAGAATATTACAGTAAGAAAATTGTACGAGTCCTAGGACCCACAGTCACGGAGAAAACTATTTTTGACTTGAGATAAATCTGACTTCAGTCGCGCTTTCTCAAAGCATTTTTTCGCGCGTGGGAGAGTGCGATAATAGGTAACTCCTGCAAACTCAAAAGCAGAACTGCGAAATTAAGCCCTTTCGTCAAAAGAAACAGCTGTCTTCTCCGCGCCTGCACGCAGCTGGCTGCGAGATGAGCCAACACTGTATTTTGTTAACTACAGAACAAGATGTACAAAAACAGTTTTTAACCCTTGATTATAAACCTCCGCAAAGAAAGCATGCTTAATCATACGAGGCGCGCAGACTTAACTGCTCTTGCACGCGGTAAAACATGCATTCTCGCGCATCCGCGGCCCGCGTTCACATGTAGTTCTCACTTGCAATGACAGATACGTGTTCATATCTGACCACAGACTGGCCCTAACTAGAATAAATAAATGAGAAATCTCCGTTTTTGGGCCACAAAATCCAAATCATCATAAAAAATACTGATTGATGCTGCATTATTCTAGCATTTATTTTTTGGAGAAATTCATGTCGAAGTCCACCTACTTGTATTATTAAAATATAAATAGCGAATCGCCAAGGTATACAGCGATGGTGTTTCTGACAGAGGACAGTGTTGTAAATCGCAGTTCTGGACTGTAACATTTCCTTGGAGAGGACTGATCTGCGTGCTCAAGAACAGCATTCCACTAACCTGTGAACCTGGCACAGGGTTTCACAAACATTATTAAAACTGACACGATATTCAAATATTACAAAACTGGATGTGTTTAAGACAGTAAAAAAACTTATCCACAAATATTAATAAAATTATGCTTTCATTTTAGAACTGTAAAAATAATCTTTTAAAATAGTTTTTGGGGTTACAGTTTTCCATGCATTTTTAACAAATTTGTGGGGGGCGGGGTGGGGGGGGGGGTTCGGGGATGCAACTGATCGAGGACATTAACTTTTGATATT
>CM077292.1:58946945-59101945 GCA_039654925.1 Anguilla pacifica | reverse complement strand
TCTGTACAGCTGGGCTGTAGGGAGACATTTCACAGAGCATAAGGCTACTTTACACAGTCTTTAGTTCATCCTTCTACAGCGGTTTCCATCAAACCCTATGTGCACTAGCACCTTGCAACACCCGTGTTTCTCTCCAGGAATGAGCGTCTGGTGAATAAACATGTACAAGATAGCAGTGGAAAAACAACATGCAAAAGGAAAACAAGTAACTTATAAGGAAGTACGTGCAGGTTTAATTTAATCTTTTAATCCAGTGGTGTTTGTCAGGATATGGCGAGTGAACCTAGCAGGCGTCTCGCTCTGTCTGAGCCGTTGGCTCCTGCCCTGCTTGAGCAAATGACTGGATGCGATCAAACAACGGGTTAAACTGCAGGTGGGGGGAGGGATAGGCACGGCAAATAACGCAAAAATTAAATGTTACACAAAAATAAATAATAACGGAACTGAGAGATAAGCGTGGGCCTTTGCTGAAAATCCAGCCGCAGCGTTTCTGAGTCTGACTGCGCGGCGCGATCCCGACTGACTCGCTTGTATTGATTCGCCCTTTGCGCCGCTTGTAAACAAACCCTTCACCCACGTGACCTGCCCCCTCCCCCGCACCCAGTCGCGAGTCTGCGCTATTACATTTAAATCCAGTTTAAAATGAAAGCGCACCATATTCCACCACAGAAAAATCGCTAGTAATATTAAGTGTAGGATAGATAAAATCGTGGGGTTTAAAACAATCAAACTCTGCAATTTTTGGCGTTCATGTATGGGGCAGTGGGGTGGGGTGTTGGCCCCTCCCCTGAAAATCGCTTGAATCAACTAAAAAAAGGAGGAAAAAAATCTTAACTCGTTAGCTGGATCAGAAACTAAATCAAAATGAAACTCCCACGAACGATTACCTCCTTTAACTCTAACGTGCCCAACTAAGGTTAACCTCCTGATGCTGGGGACTGTTTAAAACCGTCCGTTAATGACAAAAAATGCCGTTACAACAGTGCTTCCTCCGCGCCAGTATCTAAATGCGG
This sequence comes from Anguilla pacifica, assembly GCA_039654925.1. Classification (NCBI taxonomy): domain Eukaryota; kingdom Metazoa; phylum Chordata; class Actinopteri; order Anguilliformes; family Anguillidae; genus Anguilla; species Anguilla pacifica. The sequence goes on along the minus strand of CM077292.1, from coordinate 59,100,932 downwards.
GACACGTTAAAGCCCAAACAAAATCTCTCAGCAATTTCACTTTCGCTTCTGAACACTTCCCTCGCGAAGGGACACGAGAGCCTGGCGCAGCAGAGTTCAGATAAACTCTGAGACAGATCGCGAACAAGTGAGTAAATTAGAGAACTTACTTCACAGGAAAGGTTAGACAACGTCCCCCTTCGCTTTTTCAAAATCTCTTTGTTGTGTACACCTCGCCCCCCGCACCGACAGGGCTCTGGAACAGGGCTAGCTAGATGCGTCAATTTGAGTCACTCATCCCAAACTGTGGTCCCCTCGTCCCACACCTGCCCGCACAGTTTGTGATGCGCAGACGGGCCCACCAATGTCCACAGAAAATCATAAATATGTTCTTGTGTCAAAGGCCGTCGGTGGAATTAATCAACTCGCCTCGCGCTGCCCAGCCGCTCGCGCCCCTCCACCGGACAACAAACCGTTGTTTTCTTTCGTCGTTGGACTTATATCTTACGACGCTATTTGCCGGGTGCTGGTATGACTCCACACTACACGCACACTTTGTATATTCCCATCTAACTAAATAATTATCCTAGCATCTTTGGTCGATTCTCCGTCCGCCGCTGTTTTTGTAAACAAAGAAGCACATGGCTTTTCAGCCCATTCACCCCCCGCGGAGCTGCTACTATCCCTCCGCTGGTCAAATAGTCCCTCCGCTTTACTCTTATTAATAAACAACAGTGACTCCCGTGCAAAAAACAAAGTAGTATACCTTGCGGGGGAACATTTTCGACCACCGATCCTGTATCTAGTAATAATATTAACGCGGCCGGTCTTTCACTACGGGTCGATATGTGGTGATGTTTTTCTATACTGCCGCTCCACTGCTGCAAAGCGGAGGAGCCACTCCGGACGAGGCGCGTCATCGCCTCCCCTCTCACAACAATGTCGTGAACCTGCGACATGTGACGTCAGGACACATCCGCCCCACCACGCACGAGCTCAACTGAACTGATTGTTGTTGAACCAGCTGCTCTGAAAGTCCTCCTCATTCGTCAGTTACAGTAGCATCTCCGAAGATGCTGGAGCCGGAGAAGCGGATGTTTGAAGTGCTAGATGACGCTAGCTCATATCCCAGAACGGCAGCAACCCGAATTATAATATTACTGAACCAGGGGACAGCAGGTGCCGAATCTCCAAACTATGGAGAGCTGGCATTGTACACCCACGATCCCATGCACTGGTTTTACAGCCAAATCACGGTGCATTTATGCATGTATGACTGATGGGCATGACTGCTGTGCTTATTAGATCTGTTCAAAAACTTAAGACTTTCACCTGGTTCTTTAAAACAACCATGGGCCGTTTCAGATGATTTTATCTGCCTGCGCAAACAGTGCCGACGCTCAGAAACAGGCTGTGCAGGCCAGCAGTCCCACAGGTGACTGTGGCACGACTGGGCCCGGCATTGCCTGTGTGAGATCTGTGCCTGTGCGCAGATGTGTTGGGCTGTGGGGCTGTGTTGGGGAGTTTCAAGTAGCGGCAGCCGTCTGGAGAAAATGTTTAACTGGATTACCAAAGTTCATTCTTTACATTACATTTATTTAGCAGATGCTTTTATCCAAAGCGACGCATAAAAAAACGATTCTTCATCATAATCATCATCATACCACTGGAATCCAGTTCCATGAGAGCAACGCCTCAGTCTCAGGGTGGGCGAGTAGAGCCACATCACTCTCTGCGTTTAATGCCAGCCGCTGCTACTAGCTCAGTCATTTAGTAATTCACATCACATTTTTTGATAAGTTCATGAATGCCAGATGAAGAGTGTTCCTGTGTCCCACCATGAAACATCTCATTGCTCAGCCAATCTGACCAGTGTAGTCACTGACAAAAAAACCTGAACACACACCGGCCCTGCAGGAAAGGAACTGCTCACCCCAGATTTAAAGGCTATCACACAGAGAGAACACTCTTACACAGAACACATTTTAATGTACAGTCTTACTATTAGCTGGGATTCACCCATGTTTGTTTTTAAGGAAATTTACTTCAAAAAAGATAACATCAACAACCATGGCGATCACAAATGGATGCTAAGAAAAAGTACGAAATATGAGGTACATTTATCTACGGCTGGTGAGGACAAATATATTAAATTAATATATACGCATTCATTAATTTACATTTGTGCAGCCGCGGTTGTTCCAAATGAAATTAAATTTGTGCGGGGTTTTCCTACCCTGATCTCAGTATGCTTACCAAAAATTATGCAGTGACAGTGCAGTGTACTAAACTACTCCTGCATTTGGAGAGGTTATAGGTTCAAGTAACACGTGGGTAACTGCCATAACGAGCTGTAGGCTATGAATGGATATTGTTAAACTGCTCTCGATTAATAATGCTATAACTTATTTAACACTGATGAAACGCGCCTTCCCCTAGACAAAAAAAATAAAAAATAAAAAAAATCTTTTCACATTGTCCTGTAGTGTGAATAGTACCATAGAAATCTCACAACACACTTCCTTTGGACTCGATTATCTCGCCCCACGTGCTGCTCGCGCGTAATTCTTTGTCTCAAAAGTTCGATTCGGGTCGCACCGCGCGCTAGCTAACGTTAAACGGCAACCTGTGCCACCGACCACCTTCAAACCACAAAGCAATTTCAGGCGTTAGAGGATTTGAGAAAGGTTGTCCGCGGCATGTTACAAGCAAACATAACCTCTTTGATTTCCTTATTCCATACGCCCACTCGGGAGCGATTATTAATCAAATTCACCTGGTAGGCAGCTAAAACGTAATGTTCACCGTGTTCGCGAAACAATTTTGAATAAAAGAAAGCCAGCGCCACCGTTCAGAGACGTTAAATAATAGTCAGTAGCACTGCCAACTTTCGTTTTCGATGGGAATTGCTGCAATACACGCTTCCTTAGTTACTTGTTCATGTAGCCTAGTTGTTGCAAATTTAAGTACAAACTGGCTACAATGTGCACGTTCTCTAGCTAATTTTAGCTCCACGTAACATGGTTCGTTGAATTAAGTGTGCTTACTATCTAGGTAATGTTACATGAAATGTTATTTAGTCAATCAGCTAAGCTAACTTGTCTAACTAGGCTATACATCGACACGCATGGTTAGCAAGCCACATGGCTCGAATTGGAATGGCTCAGTCGCCTAATGTGATGTCAAGTTAAGTCAAAATCCACAGCTACCGAACTCAATAATCAAGGTTCCGCGAATTATACCGGAAATAGCTAAATTGTGTAATTAGCCGTTGCTAAATTGCGAACGCCGAGATTAATTCGCAAGCTAAACTAATTATTTTGGCCGCAGTTAACTTACCCTTCTCAGCTATTGTCTTTATGGTGCATTTTTCCAGTGGTATCCAAACAATTGGAATGGACTTTGAGTACAGCTTGGCTATATGAAGGCATTTATGGCTGGAATTTATTTTTAAATACAGTAACCCCAAAGTCACACTTCGCGAAGAAACGTTTAACTGAGCTTACTTATTGACTGGAATATCCTCAAAACTCAGCCGCTGCGAAAACTGGCGCCAGATCGACATTCGACTTGGCCAATCAATGCTTCTGATTGTTCCAGGGGAGGAGCTTAATAGACCGCTGGTGTGAGGGCTTTATTTTAAATCTAATGTTGTGTGTGGACTGGTGACAGCTGGAGTGGATTATTCTTCTGATGTGATCCTCTAATCCTCTGATCCGATCTTGGAACAGGTAATCCTCAGGATGAGACCTTATATCTGGTCAAAATGATGTGCAATTCCTGCCAGTTTTCCTGCACTGGCAGGGATTGTACATCAACCAGCGAGGCCAAATTCTTCTGTGTTGAATGAACACTCCGCCAGCAACGTTTCTGGATTGTGCCTGGTACGACTGTAAACAAGTACGGGCAAATGTGTGCCTTCAGTGATGGATAATGTCCGGCAGTTTCCCTGACGGCTGAATAGGCTGTGTGCTTAGACAGCACAGACATCAGGGTCCTGCAGAGATGACTGTGCGCTGTCATTGTGGCCATCGCAGCCAAATAGCCATCACTTTGGGATGAAGAGAGTAAGGAGATTCAGCTGTGGCCTTCAAACTGCATTTGGCCATTCAGAGTCTTACAGCATGAAAGATGGATAATGAGAACTGGGTAACTGAACACATCTTTACGCAGTGAGTGTGCGGGTTGAAAATGTGATATGAGTTCTGACTGTGTGGGTAATAACCTGTGACACACACAGGTTATTACCCACACAGTGTGTGTGTTTGAGAGATGACGGCGCGTGTGTTATTCGGACGGTGCATTATTGTGCAGTGCGGGTGATAAGATTCCCGTCACACACGGGGAATTGCTAGGTCCACTCCAGCACGGTAGGTGGCGGTATGCATTTCCAGTGTGGCTGAGCCCAGTCAACAAACATACCGACGGAGAAGAGGAAGGGACAATTATTTTTTGATCAGTGTTTTTTTTTTGCTATTACTTGCTAACGTCAGTTTTTTTAACTAAGTGTACTGATGAAAAGTTAACGTTTATTATCTCGAGCCAGGAATTTCGCTACAGTTTTGAAGTTTTTATCGAGAGTTTTGAAAGTGAACAAATGCCGGCGGGTAATGAGTCCGTTTTTATTTGCAGTGTGCTAGCTAGCGATTCACTTTGGCTATGAGTTGTATGCAAGTTTAACTGACTAGCTAGATAACATCATGCCATGTTAAAAGCTGGCTGATCTATATCATTAGTTTTGTTGTTTGCTTACTGTGCATCTAATCGTTCCTAAGCAAATGACGAATGTTAGTCTGTAACGTTAATTGTTGAATTAATGGTTACGTTGACAGGTCTGAAACATCGCATCAAGCATAGATGCCAGTGTCACCAAGCTTTTGACATACACTCTTGAGCGCTGATGGATTTTGTACCAACTGTTCAATGTAGATGATTGTTCGTCATTTTTCACGTCGTAAGCATATTGTCCATCACGCATGCATTGTGTTTCAGTTTTTGTGTAATGTGTTTCACCAGGTGCGGAAGGATGATTTCCCAGGTGTTTATCTTGTCATCCAAGGGCGATCACCTCATCTATAAAGACTGTATCCTCTGCCTTCGGCTAACGTTTAGCGTAAAATGACCACTCTGCGCTTTTATATAGCAGTGGGTGATGTGTGTGTTAAAACGCCCAGTTCATGTGCATGTGCGATCCTGCCATTTTCAAAGGCCCTTGACAGGAAACGTCAGTCCGTGGCGAGGCGACCAGTGACGTCATCAATGTATTCTACGAGATGGTGACGTCCTTGCGTGGAGACCAGGCTCCAGTTGTTATGGTAATGTACTTTTTTTGCGCGGTGCCGTGGAGTGGCTAAAATTATTATTATTCGATAGATTTGTGATGATAGATGATATATGTTTGTATTGATTTCTGGGTGGTAAGGATTCCTTTCAGTGAGAATCATATCGGAGTGTTAGTATCGCTGTTGCGGACTTGAATGTCCGCCATTCCATCTTTTTGGCTGCATTCAGGATGTACATATTTCTGGAAGTCTGTGCTGGTTCTGCAGCAAAACTGGCCAAGTTGGGCTGTTTATTGATTGGGCACAAATTCAGGTCTGCAATCCAACCTCATATAAGAAATCCTAACAGAGCAACTGTTCTCTCTTCCTCTCTTTGTCTTAAATTTCTTATATGGTGAAGAGTAGCTGTGTGTATGTAAGTCCTCTGTAAAAGTGATCATGCCTTTGATTTTTGTCTGTTGTTTTAATAAAGGTATTTAAAAATGCGAATCATTTCTCTCTCTCCCTCCCTCTCATTTTCTCTTTCTCTCTCACACGCAGAGTCATGATGGACTGCATTTCATCCACATCAGGCAGGGGGGGCTTTACTGTGTTGCCACAACATCCACCAACCCCTCCCCCTTCACCATCATTGAGTTCCTTAACAGGTCCGAGGCTGTGTGTGTGCATGCATGTACGTGTGTGTCTCTGTGCAGTTTGGCTACTGTGCACACAGCAGTTGCTACATTGTGTTCAATCTGCTGCTTTTTGTGCAGTATCATTGTGCATAGCGGTTGCTGTGTTTGTGCATATTTACTGTGTGTGATCTTTGCTCTGATTGTGTGTGTCAGATTCGCAGGTCTCATTAAGGACTATTGCGGCAGTCTCTCTGAGAAATCCGTCAAGATGAACTTTGCCCTCATTTACGAGATGCTGGATGAGATGCTGGTGAGAACCCTGTAGACTCAATCCCTCTCCTGTCCATACAGACTGAGCTGCTCCTGATAAACACACACACACACACACACACACACACACACACACCTTACTCCGTATCTTCCCCCATTCATCTGTCACTCTCCTTTATTCATCCCCCTCTATCTCTCTCTCTCTCTCTCTCTCTCCATCATGCAGGACTATGGCTACATCCAGACCACTTCCACTGACATCCTGAAGAACTTCATCCAGACAGAGGCTGTGAGCTCCAAGCCCGTCAGTCTCTTTGACCTCAGCAACGTTGGGCTGGTGAGACTGACACCCCCATCTCTTTCTGTCTCTCTCTCTCTCCCTCCCTCCCCCCCCTCTGTCTCTCTCTCCCTCCCTCCCCCCTCTGTCTCTCTCTCTCTCCCTCCTCCCCTCTCTCTGTCTCTCTCTCTCTCTTTCTCTCTGTCTCTCTCAAGGTGTCACTTAATGTCAGAACTGCTAGTTTGCTGACTCCTCCCCTATTGGACTGGCCCCTCCCCCCTGTGCACATAGGAGTTGTGTTGCTGTAAAGCGTGTGATTGGCTGCAGAGTGCAGGGGCTTATCCCGCTGGGGTGTTAGTGGGTTGTGTTGCTGTAAAGCGTGTGATTGGCTGCAGTGTGCAGGGGCTTATCCCACTGGGGTGTTAGTGGGTTGTGTTGCTGTAAAGCGTGTGATTGGCTGCAGAGTGCAGGGGCTTATCCCGCTGGGGTGTTAGTGGGTTGTGTTGCTGTAAAGCGTGTGATTGGCTGCAGAGTGCAGGGGCTTATCCCGCTGGGGTGTTAGTGGGTTGTGTTGCTGTAAAGCGTGTGATTGGCTGCAGAGTGCAGGGGCTTATCCCGCTGGGGTGTTGGCGGGTTGCTGATGTCACTCCTTCTCCGCCCCCCTGCAGTTTGGAGCAGACACGCAGCAGAGCAAAGTGGCCCCCAGCACCGCTGCCAGCCGCCCCCTCATGTGCAGCCGGGACCAGGTGAGTCACCTGGGGGGGGGGGGGGGGGCACGAAGCTCCCAAAACACAGGGCTGTACTCTTTCTGTCCTCTCTGATTCATATCACAGGGCATCTGATTGGCCATGGTCACCGAGCTAACCTCATCTGATTGGCCATGGTCACAGGGCTGAGGGCTTCTGATTGGCCGTGGTCACAGAGCTGACCTAACTGTAGTAAAGACTGAGGATGAGGATGGATATGGTGAGATGAAGGCCCTTGATCAGCTGCTTTGTCCTGGTTCTCTCTGTCTCTCAGGGGGGGAAGAACGAGGTCTTTGTTGACGTCATCGAGAGGCTGACCGTCGTCATTGGCGCCAACGTGAGTTCGACATGCGTGTGCTGCCCCGCCCACACGCTGCTCCACACACAGTGGAGCCACACACTCTTTCTCACTGTGTCTCCCTCTCCGTCTCTCTCTCTCTCTCTCCCTCTCTCTCTCTCCTCCAGGGCGTTCTGATGAAGGCTGAGATTCAGGGGGAGATCAGGGTCAAGTGTTACCTGCCCACCTGCTCAGGTGAGTGAGGTGTTGAGGTAATGCGGTGTTCAGGTGCTCGGGTGAGAAGGTTGATTAAAGTTTTAATGGCCCCCAGCACAGTGCACGCTTGTCCCCCTGTGTGGGCTCTCAGCCAGAGAGTGATGGGTTCGGCTGTGATGCTAGTGCTAACTCTCTTTCCCCTCTGTTCTCTCTTCCTGTTTCCTCCCATCACTCTCCCTCCATCTTTGCTCTCTCCCTCCCTCCCTCCCCCTCCCCCCCCCCCTCTCTGTAGAGATGAGAATTGGGTTGAATGAGGAGTTCAGCATTGGGAAGTCCCAGCTTAGAGGTGGGTACAGCACCAATATTAGCCCCCCCCCCCAGCCAACTCACTGCAGAGATGTACATCACCCCCCCCCCCCCCCCAATGATCTGTGTCTGATCTCTCTCTCCCTCCTCAGGTTATGGAGCAGCAGTGAGGGTGGATGAGTGTAGTTTTCATCATGCTGTAAAGCTGGAGGAGTTTGACAGCTACAGGATCCTGAGAATTTGTCCCAGCCAAGGAGAGGTACTCATATAAACACACACATGTGAACAGGGTCTGCCTGCAAGGAGAGGTACTCATATAAACACACACATGTGAACAGGGTCTGCCTGTGACCCAGACGCTTCCTGAGCAGGCCCTGTGAGTCACTCCCGCGCTGCCCTCACTTCCTCCTTCCTGTTTCCACACAACCCTGGTCACATGACCCTCCCACTGGTCAGACAGACATCCTCTGTACCCACACACACACACAGACACACGCACACACACAAACAGACAGACACACATACTGTTTCCTGCCTGAGAGAGAGAAACAGAGAGAGAAAGAAAGAAAGAAGGCTAGAGAGAGAGAGAGGTGCAGATGTTACTTTTCTCACCTTAATGAGCCTTTAGGCACCGGCACTGTGACGGACACATTCAGAGCAGCACTGCAGAGAGAGAGGGAGAGAGACCACACACACAGACACGTCCACACACACACGCACACGCGCACACACACACACACAGACAGACACACGCATGCACACACGCACAGACACACACACACACACACACATACAGACACAGACACACACACACACACACACACACACACACACACACACATACAGACACACACACACAGACACGTACACACACACACACACACACACACTGTTCTCTCTCTCTCTGTAGCAGACGGTGATGCAGTATCAGCTCTGTGACGATTTACCCTCAGCCCCGCCCTTTCGGCTCTTCCCCACAGTGGAGAGGGACAACAGTGGCAGGTACTCACCCTTCACTTCCTGTTATCCAAGAGCAATCACTTCCTGTTATTCAAGAGAAATCACTTCCTGTTTTCCAAGAGCAATCACTTCCTGTTTTTCAGGGCTATGTTTCACAAAAAATAAATAGTGAATACATTTTGGTTTGATCAAAATAGAAAATCTGTGGCCAAAGCTTATCTTATTTTCTCTCAGTGATAAAGTTCGGTCTCTCTCTCTCTCTCTTACTCTCTTACTGCAGGTTGTTAATATACTTAAAGCTCAGGTGTGATCTGCCTCCAAAGAGGTTAGTTTTTTGTTTGTTTTTAACACTCTTCCAAGATTCTATGTTGTGTTTATATGCAGAATATTGTGTTTTCATGCACCAATGTTGTAGTGTAACAATGTCATATAGTGATGTGGTGGATGTCATGCAGGGATATAACACTGTGTATGTGTGTGTGTGTGTGTGTGTGTGGTCTCTCTTTCTCTCTCTCTCTCTCTGCAGTGCTGCTCTGAATGTGTCTGTCACAGTGCCGGTGCCCAAAGGTTCATTAAGGTGAGAAAAGTAACATCTGCACCTCTCTCTCTCTCGCTTTCTTTCTTTCTTTCTTTCTTTCTCTCTCTGTTTCTCTCTCTCAGGCAGGAAACTGTGTGTGTGTGTGTGTGTGTGTGTGTGTGTGTGTGTGTGTGTCTGTCTGTCTGAGTGAGTGAGTGTGTGTGTGTGTGTGTGTGTGTGTGTGTCTGTCTGTCTGAGTGAGTGTGTGTGTGTTTGTGTCTGTCTGTCTGTCTGTCTGTCTGTCTGTCTGTCTGTCTGTCTGTCTGTCTGTCTGTCTGTCTGAGTGAGTGAGTGAGTGAGTGAGTGAGTGAGTGAGTGAGTGAGTGAGTGAGTGAGTGAGTGAGTGAGTGAGTGAGTGAGTGAGTGAGTGAGTGAGTGAGTGAGTGAGTGAGTGAGTGAGTGAGTGAGTGACTGTGCACTGCCATGTTTATGCGGCCTGTCCTTTCCCAGGTGGATTAGCACTTTGAAAATTTTCTCCTGTTTCCTTTGTCCCTCTCTCTCTTCACTCCCCCCCCCCCCCCCCCCCCCCCAGTTTGTCTCAGGAGTTGAGCAGTCCGGATCAGAGAGCTGAGCTGCAGGCCAGCAGTAAGGCTGTGTTCTGGGAGATACCACGTTTCCCTGGGGGGGCCCAGCTTTCCGCTCTCTTCAAAGTGAGTTTGTGGTGGGGGGTGGGGGGGGCTAATCCAGCCGAATGCAGTCTAGCACAGTTTAGCACAGACTTAGTCCAGGAAAGTGCAGTTTAGCACAGACTTAGTCCAGGAAAGCACAGCTTGGCATCGACTCAGTCACTGGCTCTAGCAGCTGCCTGCGGGTCCTCATGCAGGCACGTGATTCGCTGTAGCAGTACCCTCCGGGTCTCCCTGTGCGGCGAGCGTTTGAGGAATTTGGAATCCCTGACTTGATTGACATGTTCAGTGTGACTTGTGTTTTAAATAGTAAATGGCTAGTGCTGATTGCCCCTGAGTAGTGATTGGACAGATTCTTCTGAGATGTGCAGAGTTTTCAGTGCTGGATAAAGAGAAAGTCAGTGTGATTGACATGGGGATCTGACCAATCGTCTGTCTCTCCAGCTGGAGGTTCCTGGCCTAAGCTCCGCCTCCCTGATGGAAGTGGGTCCGGTCAGCCTGAGCTTTGAGCTGCCGAAGCACACCTGTACTGGGCTGCAGATCCGATTCCTCCGCCTGTCCCCGGCCCAGCCCGGTCCGCCCCAGCGCTGGGTCCGCTACGTCACGCACTCCGATTCGTACACCATCCGCATCTGAGTCTGACACCACCCGCATCTGAGTCTGACACCACCCGCGTCTGAGTCTGACACCACCCGCGTCTGAGTCTGACACCACCCGCATCTGAGTCTGACACCATCCGCATCTGACACACACGCACGCACATGCACACACACACACACACACACACATGCACAACGGAGCTGTTTTCTCCAACCTCCTGATAGTCACACTCACACACTCACACACACACACACACGCACTCACACACGCACGCACATGCACACACACACGCACACGCACACATGCACAACGGAGCTGTTTTCTCCAACCTCCTGATAGTCACACACTCACACTCCCACACTCACACACACACACATGCACAACAGAGCTGTTTGTCCAGCTTCCTGGCAGTCTGGTTGTGCATCTTGTCATGCACTTTGAGTGAATGCATTCAGCAAATGGATTTAGCATTTATTTATTTAATAAATATTGTATAAACTGAGTGTTACTTACATGTATGTAAATATTTACAAATGTATGTTGAGCCTTTGATGTTTTTTTTAACCGGCACAATGAGAATGATGATGAGAGAATATACAGAAAACTGCCCCAATAAATCAATAGTAGTATCGAAAGGAAATCTGTGGTGGTTATTCCAGGCTAATGCACATTATCAGTTCATGTTTGCTGGTATCTAGTGTGGAAGCCTAGATTCGTACAGGAGTTGCTGGAGGAAGATTCAGCCAATCAGGTGAGAGCAGTGGTTTGACAGAGATTCTCTATAACACCCGAGATTCTGTCTCGCTGTTGAAGTCATTCCCATTCCAGAGCATTCCCGTTTGACCCGTGCTCTGAAAATCAATTCAGAGCCTTACCGAGTGCCGAGGGATGCACATTCTGACCTGCATCACCAGAGCCTCCTGTGGTTAAGATCTCAGAGGGCGAAGGAAGAAAGGCTGGAGTTGAATATCTGGTGTGTCTGTGGTATCTGTGCGAAGAACCAGCTTCTGAAGAAGCTCATTGGTTTTGTGAAGCCCTTGCAAGTGGGCTAAAGACTGGCGGTTTACTGCAGTGCTCGTGTTTCCATCACCAGTGCGATGCTGATAAACCGCAACGAAGGTAAAAAGAGAAGAAGAGGGAGGTTTACGCCCTGTTACGCTCAGGCTGAAAACACAACAGCATGACCCCCCCCCCCCAGGCTAGCTGATCTTATCGCAGTTTCCAGAGAACAGACGGATAAATAGAGGAGGGGATCCAGAGCAGTGGAAGGAAGAAAAACAGCCCTTGTGTCGCAGTGATTTTCACTCTGCTTTTATTTGCAGCCGATGCTGCAGCTCTGTGCTGAATTAAATAAAACCCCGTTTGCAGAGGAGCCCCAGGCCTCGTTAAGCTCACAGGAACCTCGGCTGCCATTTTCATCCAGGGGAAGCAAAGCGTGCGCTGACTCGTGGTCAATGTGTGAAACTGGTGAACACCACATGTTAGTGTGTTGGCAAGATTAAATGTGTGTGTTTCTCTGTGTGTGTTTGTGTGTGTGTGTGCATGTGCACGTTTCTCTGTGTGTGTTTCTGTGTGTGTGTGTGTGTGTGTGTGTGTGTGTGTGCGTGTGCACGTTTCTCTGTGTGTGTGTGTGCGTGTGTGAGTGTGTGTGTGTGTGTGTGTGTGCATGTGTGTGTGCGTGCGTACCTGCGTGTGTGTGTGTGTGCGTGTGTGCATGCGTGCGTACCTGCGTGTGTGTGTGTGAGTGTGTGTGTGTGTGCGTGCGTGTGTGTGTGCGTGTGTGAGTGTGTGAGGTATTAAGTACTGTTTTAGGGGCATCGTGCATTCATGTCCTGTTTCCTATATTCTCTCCATATAGCATGCTTACCAAACCCATGAAGCATACAGCAAATACTCTAACCCTAACCCAAATACTCATTTACTTTAGACATGGAAATTACCATTACAGAGGAAGGGCACATTGCCTGGGATTTCAATGCATTTTGGAGTTTGAAACCCCCTTTCAGAGCGAGAGTTCACTGCTGCATTGGACTGGATTGCAACCTCCTGTTCAATCATCGTAAAATGAATTTAAATGACCTGGAAACCTGCATTGCATTTAGCAGTAATTGCATCTAGGTAAATGTGTTTTAATGGGAATTTCCCAGGGTAGGGCGAGAGGAATTTGAACCACAGACAGTTCTGTGGTTTGACCCCTTGTTGGCGCATTCGAGGCGTCGACATTACTTCTCTAATGTGCGTAATTGGCATCTGAGACCAGGGATAGGTCAGTTGGCAGACGTTTTGGAAGGCGGTGATTGTATAGATGAGGTGTCCGTCACTTGGAGGTGGGCCCTGGTTTCCTGTCACGGGCTCTCGAGCGGCTGGTTTCCGCTCGGAGACTACCGACACCCACCAGCGACGGACTACAGAGCGCGAGAGAGCGGACGGCAGGAGATCGAGGGCACGAGCGCATGAGGGAAGTGGAACCAGAGGCGTAATCAAAACATCGCAGTACAGCCGAATTAATCTTCACACGCGCTGCCAGGGATGGGGGACAAGGCGGGTACCAGGTCAGTGCATTTTCAGCAAAACAAGACATCGTCCGCAAGCCACACTGACATTTCGTCTTTACGCCGTGATGTAGCCTTAAACAGGTTGCTAAAGCTAGCCAGCTAACACTGGCTGTCGAAACACAATACAATATAATAGCCAGACTGGCGCGGTAGTTCATATGTGCGCTGCTGATGGGGGCTTATCCTGCAACGTGAATAATTTGTGCAGAAAGCTCCGCGGGCTCTGGGGATGCGGCCGGCCGCTTGGGCGCCGTTGAACGGGACTGAGAGTGTAACGTTATGCGGGGAGATGCCGGCCGGTAGGACCCTGTCGTTAGCTAGCTAACCGCATTATAGGGAGCAAGGTATGCTATAAAGCTGATGTGTTTTGGCCGCGTCCTGATACTTAAGTTTGCCTGTCAGGCGTTTAGCAGATGGTGATTTACAATATGCTAGAAGCCAAGGGGCGGGGTGTTGCTGGCTGGCTCGGATGACGATTGAAGACTGGAACTGTTGCTGTATCTAGAATTATTGACGATCGAACACGAGTGGCGCATTCAGCTTCACGGTTCCGTGCATCAGTCAAGTCAGCACACGTTAGATGTTAAAGCTGCATTGGCAACCTGCGTGTTTATTATTGGTGTCTGTCCGACTGCCAATAATAATAATAACAATAATGAACGTTATTTATATAGCACCTTTCATATCATAAAATGCAGCTCAAAGTGCTTTACAAGAGAAACAATAGAAATCAGTACCACAGGTATTAAGATAAGGTAAAAATAGTAATAAAATTAATTGATAATGATAATAGCAGAAATGAAGTAAATTAAAAATAAAAATAATAATACACAAAAAATAATAATACTAATAAAAATAAAATAAATAAAATAACAGTAATAAAATTAATTGATTCATTTTATTAAAAATAAATGCTTGGCTTCAGAGCGTGTTCAGGGCTTGATGTTTAATTACCTGTTCCTCAAACCACCCAGCGACACTTCAGAGGTAGCTGGTCTGTTTCGCCGTTTGCGTTTGAATTTGTGTTCGTGTTTGAGTAAAGCCCCTGGTTAAATTTCTTGCAGGCAAACAGTTCACTGCGATTTTCCATGTGATGGAATATTAAACAAATAAAATGATACATGTCTGGCACGTTTTCGGTGTGCAGGTCACAGGTTAAACAGGTGTCCCAGCGCAGTATAGGCTAGAGCAGCTCCAGAAATGTAATTTTATTACTGCAGAGTGAACAGAAATGGGAGGGTATTAACGTCTCGCCCTTCATGGTCTGGTCATTACCCGGCGAACAGTGGTGCGCTTCCGCGTTACGCTCACCCTGCCCTCACACCTGCTGGGGTCTTTCGGGCTGAACACTGTTGTGCGCGTGAGTTAGGCAGCTTTATTGCGGATTTAAAACTTTGTGAGTGGGAGGTGTCCAGCCCTGATTGGGGTGGCTCGGGTGCGGGGGGGTTGATTATTCAGTTTACCCTACAGCTACTCTGAGTTGCAGTGCGTTGGCAGTGGAAGTGTTCAGATTGATATAAGGCAGATTCATAAAGTTTCTTGGAGTACGAATTCTGATCCAGGGCTAGATAGGCCTTTTATCTCATAATGGTTCTGACTAGGATACAGACAGGATCACTATTCCTACTTGGGGATGCTTAAATACCAACGTGATTATGAGTCGTGACCTCAGTATAAGGAATTGGGGGTGCGAAGAGCTTTGACAACTCATGCCCCCACCCACATTAGACTGAAGCTTTTCTTTCTTTCTCTTTCTCTCTTTTCTATCTTTCTCTCTCCCTCCCTTTCTCTTTCTCTCTCTCTCTCTCTCTCTCCCTCTCTCTCTCTCTCTCTCTCTCTCTCTCTTTGGAGAACACGCCTGTTTGCCTGGCTGTGCAGTGTGTCCTGAGGTTGCCTGGCTGTGCGGTGTGTCCTGAGGTTGCCTGGCTGTGCGGTGTGTCCTGAGGTTGCCTGGTTTACAGGAGATGGTTCATTTGTTTGGATGCAGCCTGTATGCAAAAAGCCAGAATTTAAATCTCCACAGGTGTGTGGGAGGAGCTGGAGACATGGATGAAAGATTGTGTGTATGTGTGTGTGTGTGTGTCTGTGGGACAGATTGTGTGTGTGCTTAAGCGTGTCTGTGGGAATTCTGCTTATTGATTAATTGCCCTGTTCCACTCTGCACTGGTGTGTTGAGGGTTGACCTTCTGTGACCCCTGTCTCTGAGAGAGCCCCCACACCCCCCCTCCCACTGCCCCCCTTACCACATGTGAGACAGAGAGGGGAGTGGGGGGTGAGAGCACATATATTAGTGATTTTATTCTTGTATTTATTACTTGAATGAGTATTTTCATGCTTGTTATTGTAGACTTCTGTGTTAGAATGTGTCACACAGATCACTGTGTTACAATGTATCAAACACAGATTGCTGGGTTTGATTGTATCAAACACAAATAGCTGGGTTTGATTGTATCAAACAGATTTCTGGGTTAGAATGCATCAGTCATAAGCAGCAGTCTTCAGCAGTGTATTTGACTCACACTTATACACATTTCAAACTATGTAGTGAATGTTTTAAAGACTCTTTTTGGAAATCTTGAATTTGGGATGCTGGCACTGTTTTCTGGACGGGGGCTCTGGATTTAACGATCAGCTGATACACCTGCTCATTAAAAATCTGGACTCATGCTCAGTGATCTATTTTTGCTGTTGTAACTTAGAACCTTTCTGTGCTGCACAATAGAGAGGTTTTCTAGCAGTCAGTGTGTGACTGTGACTGTCACTCCAGACCCTTTAACCCTGTGACTGCTGTCCTTCTAATACTGTGACTGCTGACCCTATAGTCCTGCACAGACTCTGTGTTGCTCACCATCTCAGTTCCTGTTCTGCACACAGCCCTTTATCACAGATCTTATGATATGTGTCTGTGTCTTTCCGTTATGTCCCTGTGAGTAACCGCATAAGAGCAGCTGTTGCATTAATAAATAATCGTCATAATAATTATGCTTGTTTAAAGTCACGGCTTTAAATAATTAAAATGTTGTGTGCCTAATGACTCTCTTGTTAAGGTGTCTGCATATTTGCAAATGGATTTTTAAGTGGCTCTTGTCAGAAGGTACAGCTGCTTAGGTATATTAAAGTACCGTTTCATAGTGAGGGCTGTGTAAATGTTGTCAGTTGAGATAGAGGAATGGAGAGAGGCCCAGTGGTGTGGGGGGAAGGGGGGGGTTGGGGGGGCAGGTTAAGGCAGTATTTACACTCTTTGAATGCACTACCCAGGATGTTCAAGTTTGCGCTGTGCCAGCAGAACTGGGGGGGATGTACGCTGGCATTCCACTCTGATACCGGGAAGTGTTTTACTGTTATGACCCCGGTTCGAAAGGGCCATAACATAAAGGAGTCAAACCCAAAATGGGATTGATTAGAAATGGGTTTATTAAAGTGTCAAAATGCAAAGAGTAAAGAAAAAGGGAAAAGGTGGTGGTTCTTCCAGCATCCTCCTGGTTGAGGGAGGGAGGAGAGAGAGCAGAGTGGTGCAGAACAGGCTCTTTTATGCAGCTCCCACCAGGCGCTTCTGATCAGCCGTCACAGCCGATTGGCCACACCCGCATAGGCGCAGCTGAAACCTTAAAGTAAGCAGATGAGTGAGGCAAGCCTGTCAAGGACATAACATTTACACTGAGAAACAGCTTTGTCGGGTCATGTGACAGAGAGAGATTGTGTCCAAGCCCAGGCTTTGGGGTCTGGGGTCTGAGCTGATCTGGGGTCAGTAGGCTGTATTGTGGTGGGATAATTGTTCATAGTCACAGAGTTGGATCATTGAGTTGCTTGTAGAGGCTGAAGCCCTGTGTAAATGTCTGAGGAAGTTGGTTCTGCCCAGAGGCATCTGTCCTGCCCCCACCATCAACAGCCATCCCTCTCTCTCTATCCATCTCTGCCTCTTTCTCTATCTGTCTATTTGTCTCTCTGTCATTCACCCTCTCCTCTCTCTCTCTCTCTCTCTCTGCCTAGTTAAAGTCATCCTTGATAAATATGATGCTTTATAATGCATTATTTTGTCAGAGCTGACGAATCTCCTGTCGTCATGGGAACCAGAAAGCTGTAACAGCTGCCATAGCAACTAAGTGAAAGGTTTGTGCATCTCTTCAGTTCTAAAGTTTTTGCTGGAGATGAAGAAACGTGGGATAGGAAAAGAGGAGGAAGGAGGAAGGAGGAAGGAAACACAGAAGAGAACAAGCCTATCCAGCAACACTGAGAAGAGACACCCTGGGGGCAGTAGAGTGTGGGGTGGAGGTGCAGGGGCAGTAGAATGCTGGGTGGAGGTGCAGGCTGGGGGCAGTAGAATGCTGGGTGGAGGTTCAGGGGCAGTAGTGTGCTGGGTGGAGGTGCAGGGACAGTAGAATGCTGGGTGGAGGTGCAGGGGCAGTAGAATGCTGGGTGGAGGTGCAGAGAGGCCCAGAGTGCAGTGTCAGCACTGCTGGCTTCCTGCTGAGTTTCTGTGGTGGTACAAGTTGGGTGAGCGCTGGGTTCTTGCCACAGGAAGTTGGGTGAGCGCTGGGTCCTTGCCACAGGAAGTTGGGTGAGCGCTAGGTCCTTGCCACAGGAAGTTGGGTGAGCGCTGGGTGTATGGCTGTGTCACCGTGCCGGCAGCAGCGTGTTTATTTATATCTGCTCTGCAGGACGGACAGAGAGAGAGAAGAGTGGAAACCACACCCTCTCTGCAAAACTGCTCCACTTTATCCATCCTCATCATGAGCCTTCATCATTACAGCCTCTTATTTCCACCGTCTCTCCCTTGAGCGCTCTCTCCGTCAGTCTGTACTTCCCGTTGATCTCCCTCCCTCGTTCTCTCTGTCCTCATCTCCCTCCCTCCCTCCAGGGCTGTACGCTAATGCTTTTTCTCCTGTGTGTGTGAGAGTGTGAGTGCGTGAGTGCCTGAGCGTGAGAGTGAGAGCGTGAGTGAGTGTGTGTGTGTGCGTGCGTGCGTGCCTGAGTGTGAGTGCGTGAGTGCGTTAGTGTGTGTGCGTGAGTGCGTGCGTGCGTGCCTGAGTGTGTGAGTGCGTGCCTGAGTGTGTGTGTGCGTGAGTGCGTGCGTGCGTGAGTGCGTTAGTGTGCGTGCGTGCGTTAGTGTGCGTGCGTGCGTGCGTGCCTGAGTGTGTGAGTGCGTGCCTGAGTGTGAGTGCGTGAGTGTGTGCGTGAGTGCGTGAGTGTGTGCGTGCGTGAGTGTGTGTGTGTGCGTGCGTGCGTGCGTGCCTGAGTGCGTGAGTGTGTGCGTGCGTGCGTGCCTGAGTGCGTGAGTGTGTGCATGCATGCGTGCCTGAGTGTGTGAGTGTGCCAGATGTAAAGTTTTATTATAACCCTGCCAGGCCCAGCTCTGGCTGAATCCTGCAACGGTTTGTTTTTGGTTTTTTTTTTTAAATGACTCTTCCTCTGCTGATGCTTCCTTTTCTCATCTCTTTCATCTCTCTCCCTCCCTCTCTTTGTGTCCTTTTCGGCCACATTCTCTCTCTCTCTTCCTCTTTCTCTCTTTCTCTGCTTCTCTGAGTCCTGCCGCTGGCCCAGAGCAGCTTGTGTTTAATCCTCAGGCCTGGAGTCTGAGCTCCTGTCTGCTCTGCACTGCCGCTCCTCTAACATGGCCCCTCACGCGTTGCATTCGTTTACAGTTGTACTGCATTTACCTTTCTGGTAATGTTTAACCTTTATGTATCGGCTGCTGCTTTTCAAGAGTACCTGAATGTACCTGAAGAGAACCAAGAGTACCTGACTGTGATCATTCCACCTCTCTGTTCAGTGCAGACTGTTCTCTCAGACCTGCATGTGGCAGATCACTTCCTGCTGCGTGTTCAGGTTCTGGGTGCTCCAGTGTAGTTTGTGTGCAGTTTACTTGCTCTGGCCATTAGAGGGTGTGTTTTTAGCCATTTAGTCTAAAGTCTGTGTCAGTAGGGGGATCCTCATCTGTGACTTTTGGTGTTCAAGAATTAAACTGGAAATTAATACCTAAAAATGTCTCTCTTCCTCCCTTTATGGCTTTCTGTCTCAGAGTCTTCAAGAAATCCAGCCCTAACTGCAAGGTAAAGTCATATGCATTTATTATGCTATGTTTTAGAGTGTGTGTGTGTGTGTGTGTTCGAGAGTGTATGTGAGTGTGAGAGAGAGCGTGTGTGAGTGTTGAGTGAGTGTGAGAGAGAGTGTGTGAGCATGAGTGTATGCGTGTGTGTGTGAAAATGTGCGTTTCTCTCCCTTTTTCAGGTGACTGTGTACCTGGGGAAGAGGGACTTTGTGGACCATCTGGACCATGTGGACCCAGTGGGTGAGTGGGTGTGGCTAAGGGCAGGGCTTATGGCAGGGGAGGGGCTGGGGCGGGACAGGGGAGGGGCTGGGGTAGTGATTATAAACAGGTTTCATATTGTTAAAGTTTTGGAGTATCAAGACTTAATACACTCGACTAGCCGTGTTAGGTTTAACCTTTTTAATATTAAGAACTCTGAGAAACTTTGGGTTTGTTCATCAACAGATCTTATTTAAAAATGTATTTGTATTTCATTTTAATTAATTTACCCCCCTCTCTCTACATACACCCCCGCCCCCTCTCTGCATACCCCCCTCTCCCCCCTAAGATGGAGTGATCTTGGTGGATCCAGAGTACTTGAAAGACCGGAAAGGTACAGTTTGTGTGAGTGAGTCTGTGAGTGAGTGAGTCTCTGTGAGTTTAGATTGAGTCTCTGTGAATGAGTGAGTCTCTGAGTGAGTGAGTCTCTGTGAGTTTAGAGTGAGTCTCTGTGAGTGAGTGAGTCTCTGTGAGTTTAGAGTGAGTCTCTGTGAGTGAGTGAGTCTCTGTGAGTTTAGAGTGAGTCTCTGTGAGTGAGTGAGTCTCTGTGGGTGAGTGAGTCTCTGTGAGTGAGTGAGTCTCTGTGAGTTTAGAGTGAGTCTCTGTGAGTGAGTGAGTCTCTGTGAGTTTAGAGTGAGTCTCTGTGAGTTTAGAGTGAGTCTCTGTGAGTGAGTGAGTCTCTGTGAGTTTAGAGTGAGTCTCTGTGAGTGAGTGAGTCTCTGTGGGTGAGTGAGTCTCTGTGGGTGAGTGAGTCTCTGTGAGTGAGTGAGTCTCTGTGAGTGAGTGAGTCTCTGTGAGTTTAGAGTGAGTCTCTGTGAGTGAGTGAGTCTCTGTGGGTGAGTGAGTCTCTGTGGGTGAGTGAGTCTCTGTGAGTGAGTGAGTCTCTGTGAGTGAGGTGCTCTCCTCATGTCTGCTCTGGCCCCCTCCCCTCCAGTATTTGTGACCCTGACGTGTGCGTTCCGGTATGGGCGCGAGGACCTGGATGTGCTGGGTCTGTCCTTCCGGAAGGATCTGCACATCTCCACCTTCCAGGCCTTCCCGCCCCGGCCTGAGGAGCGCAGACCCCTCAGCCGCCTGCAGGAGAGGCTGCTGAAGAAGCTGGGCCAGCACGCGCACCCTTTTTACTTCACTGTGAGGACCGCTACTCACACACTACACATACGCTACTCACACATTACTCATGCACTGCTCACACACTGGGGACCTAGCGCTACTGACATACTGCTCACACACTGAGGACCTACCGCTACTCACACATTACTCACACACTGCTCACTCACTGAGGACCTAGCGCTACTCACACACTACACATACGCTACTCACACATTACTCACACACTGAGGACCTAGCGCTACTGACATATTGCTCACACACTGAGGACCTACCGCTACTCACACACTACACATACGCTACTCACACACTTCCCTTACCCCCATCTGCTGCACTGTGACCAGTTCTTTAGCATGTGGCATGTATGATGTGTAAATCGGCTGTTTTTGGGTGAACTCTGTGTCTCTGTGTGCCAGATTCCCCAGAACCTGCCCTGCTCAGTGACGTTACAGCCAGGCCCAGAGGACACAGGCAAGGTATCACTCGCTCGAGCACACACACACATGCACACGCACGTATACACACACACACACACACACCACACACATGCACACACGCACGTACGCACACACACACACACGTGCACACACACATGTACGCACACACACACACACATGCACACACACATGTACGCACGTACACACACGCACATGCACACACGCACGTGCACACTCGCACATACACACGTACACACACGCACATGCACACACGCACGTACGCACGTACGCACATAAACACACGCACATGCACACACGCACGTACGCACATGCACACACGCACATGCACACACACACGTACGCACGTACACACACGCACATGCACACACGCACGTACACAAATGCACGTACGCAGGTATACACATTCAGTGTGTATACCTGCGCACGTACACAAATGCACATACGCAGGTATACACATTCAGTGTGCTTTATTGGCCGGGAATGCACATAGTATATATTGCCAAAGCAAACAATGTACAAAAAACAAGTAATGTAACAGTGTAATACTCTCTCTCTCTCTCTCTCTCTCTGTCTAGGCCTGTGGGGTTGATTTTGAGATCAGAGCATTCTGTGCCAAATCAGTGGAGGAGAAGATTCACAAAAGGTAGTTGTGTCGTGCCATGGCACTCTAATCTGTCTTGGCATTACTGGGACATTATGCAAAGGAGTGTGTGTGTGTGTGATATATGTGTGCATTGCAGGAACTCTGTGCGCTTAGTGATCAGGAAGGTGCAGTATGCTCCAGAGAAGACCGGCCCACAGCCCATGGTGGAGACGACCCGCAGCTTCCTAATGTCTGACCGCTCCCTGCACCTGGAGGCCTCTCTGGACAAGGAGGTGCTGAACACCCTAAACACGGGGTGTACATAAACCCACACATAACCATGGGGTATACATAAACTCACACATAAACATGGGGTGTACATAAACTCACACATAACCATGGGGTATACATAAACTCACACATAAACATGGGGTGTACATAAACTCACACATAAACATGGGGTGTACATAAACCCACACATAACCATGGGGTATACATAAACTCACACATAACCATGGGGTATACATAAACTCACACATAACCATGGGGTATACATAAATTCACACATAAACATGGGGTACACATAAACTCATGCATAACCATGTGGTGTACATAAAATCATGCATAACCATGGGGTATACATAAACTCATACATAACCATGGGGTGTACATAAACTCATACATAACCATGAGGTGTACATAAACTCATACATAACCATGAGGTGTACATAAACTCACACATAAACATGGGGTATATATAAAATAACACATAAACATGGGGTATACATAAACTCATACATAACCATGAGGTGTACATAAACTCACACATAAACATGGGGTATACATAAACTCATATATAACCATGGGGTGTACATAAACTCATACATAACCATGAGGTATACATAAACTCATACATAACCATGGGGTGTACATAAACTCATACATAACCATGGGGTGTACATAAACTCACACATAAACATGGGGTATACATAAACTAACACATAAACATGGGGTATACATAAACTCATACATAAGCATGTGGTGTACATAAACTCACACATAAACATGGGGTATACATAAACTCATATATAACCGTGGGGTGTACATAAACTCATACATAACCCTGGGGTGTACATAAACACATGGACACAGTGCATGTAAACTCACACACAAACATGGGGTAAACATAAACTCATACATAACCATGGGGTGTACATAAACTTACGCATAAACACTGAGTATACATAAACTCACATACAGCATATATACACACAGTACACACACCCAGTATTCTACAAAGATTAGTGTTTCTCTAGTGTAACAGCAGGTTTATCTCTCTCTCGCTCTTTCTCTCTCTTTCTCGCTCTCTCTCGCTCTCTCTCTCTGTCTCTCTCGCTGTAGCTGTACTACCACGGGGAGCCCATCAGTGTTAATGTGCACGTTACCAATAATTCCACCAGAACCGTCAAGAAGATCAAAATCTCTGGTGAGAAACCCTTCCTCTCTCTTACTTCCCGTTTTTCCTCTCTCCCTCTCTCTGTTTCTTTACTCTCCTCCTGCCCCCTCTCTCCCCCATTGTTTTATCAGTCGTCACGATCCCTTGCTCTTTTCCCCCTCTCCTTAAATTGCACAAAAAATTAATTTTCTTCACGTTTGTTCTGCATTTTGCTCCCAGCAAATCCAGTGCTAAATTGACAGTGTTGAATTGAGTGCTAAATTGAGTGTTGCATTCAGTGTTAAATTGACAGTGTTAAATTGAGAGTGGCTCTCTTTTTGTCCCAGTGCGGCAGTATGCAGATATTTGCCTGTTCAGCACTGCTCAGTACAAGTGTCCTGTGGCTCATGTTGAGGCTGAGTGAGTACCCATCTCTTTCTCTCTCCATCTCTCCCTCTATCTCTCCCCCGTCTTTCTCAATCCCTCTGTCTCTCTCTCTCTCCCTCTGTCTCTCCCTCTGTCTCTCTCTCTCTCCCTCTGTCTCTCTCTCTCCCCCTGTCTCTCTCTCTCCCTCTGTCTCTCTCTCTCCCTCTGTCTCTCTCTCTCTCTCCCTCTGTCTCTCCCTCTCTCTCTCTCTCTCTCTCCCTCCCTCCCTCTTTGTTGTGGGTTTGTGATCTGGCTGATTACTGTCCTGCAGTGTGAGGACCTACATTGCGCCCTTTGGACATATGTGGCGGGCGAGTTAATCACGCAGCGTGAGTCGCGATCGCAGTCACAGTGTGCGCCCAGCCTTACTCCTGCTACGGCACAGTGTGCGCCCAGCCTTACTCCTGCTACGGCACAGTGTGTGCCTAGCCTTACTCCTGCTACGGCACAGTGTGCGCCCAGCCTTACTCCTGCTACGGCACAGTGTGCGCCCAGCCTTACTCCTGCTACGGCACAGTGTGTGCCTAGCCTTACTCCTGCTACGGCACAGTGTGCGCCCAGCCTTACTCCTGCTACGGCACAGTGTGCGCCCAGCCTTACTCCTGCTACGGCACAGTGTGCGCCCAGCCTTACTCCTGCTACGGCACAGTGTGCGCCCAGCCTTACTCCTGCTACGACACAGTGTGCGCCCAGCCTTACTCCTGCTACGACACAGTGTGCGCCCAGCCTTACTCCTGCTACGGCACAGTGTGCGCCCAGCCTTACTCCTGCTACGACACAGTGTGCGCCCAGCCTTACTCCTGCTACGGCACAGTGTGCGCCCAGCCTTACTCCTGCTACGACACTTAATGTAATGTTGTATGTGTTCGGAACGGCTCCTTTCTGTTCTCAAGCTGATAGCCTACGTTTCCCATGAGGCAGTTGGGCTGATCTGCACCTGTCCCTTCCTGCAGTGACCAGGTGTCGTCCAGCTCCACGTTCTGCAAGGTGTACACTCTCACCCCCACACTGACCAGCAACCGGGAGAAGAGAGGCCTGGCGCTCGACGGCAAGCTTAAACACGAGGACACTAACCTGGCCTCCAGCACCATGTGAGCACCATTAACACAGAACTTATACCGTGTGACTTACACCGGACAACTTATACCACACAACTTATACCATACTACTTATACCACATGACTGGAATTCATAATTTTATACACCATTACTTGGTGTGTAACTTACCTATGTTCTCCTGTTTGACCATCTCTGTCACCCCCTCTCTGTGTGTCTGTGCATTGCAGAGTGAAGGACGTGCCCAATAAGGAAGTTCTGGGCATTCTCGTCTCCTATAGGGTCAAAGTCAAACTGGTGGTGTCGCGTGGAGGGTAGGTTCTACAGCGGCTTCAGCTCCTTCCGTCAGGGTTCCCATGGTTCTGTTTGTCTGCTTTAGCTTTCCCATGATCCTTTGTGTTTCAGGGATGTGTCAGTGGAGTTGCCCTTTGTCCTGATGCACCCCAAACCCACAGAACTGCCCATCTCTCGACCAGAATCAGGTATTTACTCTCCTGAACCAGCACCCCAAACCACTGACCCCTGCAGACCAGCACCCCAAACCACTGACCCCTGCAGACCAGCACCCCAAACCACTGACCCCTGCAGACCAGCGCCCCCAGTCTTCAATGCCCCACACTAGCACCTCAGGTGTTCTGAGTTTTTATTTCTGCACTTAGGTTTCATTCACTTCACATCTTTGAATCTTTTGGTTTGGTTTAAATTGTAAATGTTTCCTAAACAACATGACAAATTTTGCTGTCCCACAGTGGTTCCAGAGCCGGATGCCCCCATCGACACCAACCTGATCGAGTTTGAGACAAAGTGAGTGTCCGTGTGTGTCTGTGCTCTGCTGCGCTGGTCCCCTGTCAGCTTGTTCTTTACCGTGTTACTGCTGTGCGTGCGTTTGCTCATTGGCCGCTGTCAGACGGGGCTACACTGTGCTCATTGGCCACTGTCAGACGGGGCTACACTGTGCTCATTGGCCACTGTCAGACGGGGCTACACTGTGCTCATTGGCCACTGTCAGACGGGGCTACACTGTGCTCATTGGCCGCTGTCAGACGGGGCTACACTGTGCTCATTGGCCACTGTCAGACGGGGCTACACTGTCTTCATTCACATTCTGCCACTCATTTGTACACCTGGAGTAACAAACGCGAACGTTTAGCCGCTTTGCTCACGAGCACCAGAGCAGTGTCTGGTTTGGGATTGGAGCCCCCAGCCCCCCCGGTGTAGCACCGTAGCGGCCGCGCCCCCTCCGCGCCGCTGTAGCGCTGAGCTCCATGTGCGCTGAAACCTGCTCTGACTGTGGGAACACTGTCTCTGTTTGGCGCCGTAGTTTCTCTCAGGACGATGACTTTGTGTTCGAGGACTTCGCGCGACTGCGTCTGAAAGGGAGGAAGGACGAGGAAGACCACTTCTGCTGAGGCTCTGCCCCTGGCCCCGCCCCCCCTGCCAGGGTCAAGAGGGGGGTGGGGCCAAGCTGCATCTGTAAAAAATTTCTTTCTTTTTTTTTCTTTTTTACTTTTCCCCCCCAGCCTCCTGGCCTCTCCCTGTACAGCTCTGATGATGCACTAAAATGGCCGACACAGAAATGCTCGCACAGCCTGTCGGCCATGTTGAGCCTGTCGGCCATCTTGGCTCTTTTCTTTTCCTGTTGTTGTGTCACAGACAGTGGGAGGGACAGTCTGACAGTCACTGTCTGCTGAGGGATGATGGAAAAGCGGGGGAAATTAGTATTTGGATGTTTTTTTTCGGGATGGCATGAGTGTGATTAATCTGTCCATCATCCTGTCATGACTCACCTGGGAGGAACCAGGAAAAACACCGTAACTGTGGAAACGGCTCACAGAGGTCTACTGTATGGATGCACGCACATGCACACACACACACACACACACACACAGACACATACATACATACAATCACACAGGTGCGCGCAGGCACACAATCATGCATGTACTGACACAAGCACACACACATACAGACCTACACGCTTTCACACACACTTACAAATGCACATGCATATGTGTTATGCTGTATATTAGTGATTAAAGAGGAGAGATTTATGATTTATTGTATAAATTTGTAAGTGATCATGAAGAGGACAGGGTGTCGGGGGTCTGGGGGGAGCCCCAGGGTCTGAGAGGGGCGTGGCCTGAAGGCCAGAAAGCTGCCCGTCCCCCAGCAGAGTGAGATCTTATCACTGCTTTCTTATCATGGTTATTGTCTTCATGGCCAGAGGTATTACTGCAATTTTATTTTTGTTTAAAAAAAACAAAACATTTTTTTTATTAAAGTCAAAGAATTCATCTCCACTGCCCTGCTGATACTGTCTTGTGTCCGATTTGCTTGCTGCACTGACCCCGCCCCCTCCATCTCTGACTCCACCCATGACAGCACAGGCTCCACCCCCTCCTGCACTGACCAAGCCCACTTCAGCTCTGACTCCACCCATTACAGCACTGACCCCACCCCCTCCTGAACTGACCAAGCCCACTCCAGCTCTGACTCCACCCATTACAGCACTGGCTCCACCCCCTCCTGAACTGACCAAGCCCACTCCAGCTCTGACTCCACCCATTACAGCACTGGCTCCACCCCCTCCTGCACTGACCCTGCCCACTCCAGCTCTGACTCCACCCATTACAGCACTGACCAGTACATCACGTTGCTCACGGTGTTCACCCACATTATAGCGCTTATAATCCAAAGCGGGTGTTCAGGGTAAAAAAAGGCATTCTCCACCAGACATGTAATTTAACAGCACTGTGTTCAGAGCGATCATTAATCATGATGCCATGATGTCAGCATCGTCTTATATTTTTATATTTTACGTGTTTTTAAGGTTGTGAGCTGGGGAGTGAGTGGACTGCTGCTAACGTGTTGTTTATTCTGTCCAAAGTGTGTTAATTGGGAAGCTGAATGCACAAGGCTTTTATGCCTTTGGTTCAAATTTGAAGACTGCATGGGTGACATGATTTAAAGCCAGTTTTATTTTGGACATTTCGGTTTGATTTGCACGCATGTTCCATGCGTGAGCTTGTGAGGGGTGGAGCTTACTGGGCGATGTCACCGCCAGCGTGTTTGGGGAGGAGTTGGAACGTTGGTGTGTGCGTGCTGGCGGATCGAACGTCACATGGGTGAGCCTGTGGAGGATTCGCCCGACAACTACAACAGTCACCGCCTGCTATCCAGTGGAGTAAATAATAAAGATTATTTAATAAAACCGTGACTGCATAAGCACGATGCTGTCATGGTTACACACAGCCAGTGGGTTGCAGGTTTGATTCCCAGGTGGGACACAGCTTCAGTAAATTCCATTGGTGACATGTAAAATATCAGCACTGCCATTCTCCCTGGACGATGGTGACTGCTCCAAGAAACGAAAAACCTTCATTCAGTCAAGAAAACAGATAAATGGAACCAAGAGAAACACAATGTGGGACGATTCATGTTGCTTCTTTATTTTGTACAGCATTTCAGGAAAAAAATAAAACCTTTTTTAAAAAATGTTTATTTTGAATTTCTGTGTCATTTGTGCATTTAGATCGGAGGGTGTTCATTTAAGGCAGAGCACTTCTGTTCTATTTATGTGTCTGTTACATTCAGAGTATACTATGGTGTCTGTTAGCATTTGGTCAGGAAATGGGGGGATTACATGTGTAACCAGGGACAGAGACCTTACTGGCTACAGCTATTTGGCTTGATAGTTTGTGTGCTAGGTCTTGGTGTATGTGTGTGCGTTAGGTGTTGATGCATGTGCATGTGTGTGGGTGGCTGTATCAGAGTGGCTCAGTTGTCTCCTCACAGGTTGCAGGTGTATCAGGTGGTGTCCAGGTGAGCTGCTCAGGTTCACCTCTTTGCTGCTGCCCACCTCTCCTGCAGTGCTTAGCCAGCTGGCTGGTGAACCGCTGCCATCTGGTGGTGATAAACAGAATACACAGATCAGCAGGATAAACATATTTACACATTCAGATGATCAAATGCACACATTGACTCACACGCCCTGTCAAATGCAATGTTTTTTATGTTTAAAAAAGGATAATCATTTCCAGCACTTAGGCCATTTGTCACTCAGACGAAAGCTGACAGAATAAGAGGATAATTTTAAAAGCTGTTCTGGTTTGTAGACTGACTGTCTGTCTGTGTTTCTGTCTGTCTGTCTGCCTGCCTGCCTGTCTCACCGCTCCTGCGTGCGGTTGTGCTCGTTCACTCGCTCCGCCTCTTCTCTCTTCTCCTCCATCCAGCGCTCCAGCAGGTGCTCCATCTCTCTCCGTGCCGCTGTAAGCTCCGCCCCCCTCGTGCCCTGCTCTGCCTGGAGAGCCGCCAGCTCCTTCGATTGGCTCTCCAGGGCGAACTCGCAGTCCAATAGGCTGCTCTGCAGAGCACCAGCGCTCCTGGCCAGGGACAGCGCCTCCTTGTGGTAGCGGGACACCCTGAGCAGGAACAGAGGACAGTGAGTCGGAGCGTCGCCATGCAGCTCAAACAACCTGCTGCGCATCTGCACAATACTGCAATCCAGCTGTGCCCAACCCTGCTCCTGGAGATTTACCATCCTGTAGGGTTTCACTCCAACCCTAAGAAAGCACACCTCATTCAACAGATGGAGCAGAGCTGCCCAACCCTGCTCCTGGGGATTCAACAGCTAGAGGTCTCATTGACCTGCTAATTAGTAGAATCGGGTGTGCCAAATTAGGATTGGAGTGAAAAGGTCGGTACATCTCTAGGAACAAATCTGGGCCAGCCCTGTTTTATAATCATTTCAATACCAGTACCATTCCTGCAGTTTACTGACAATTTAAAAAATCACCTTATTTCAATTGATAATATGTTATAGTTACGGTGGTGTGCTTCCATTTAAATCCTTGTGGACATGCAGGAGAACCTTCGTATTTCTCTGAGGAGATGAACTAAAGAAACGTACGTGGCCCCTGTTGAGCGTGCTCGTGTACAACAGCCCCGATCTCTGATCAGTGCTGGGAAAATGACCACCTGAAGCTCAGACAGTGTCCCTTTACAGAGCACTGACCAGAGCTCAGATTATTTACTCACTGTGAGTGACAGTACTGCAGCTCCGCCTCTTTCAGATACAGGGAGCTCATCAGGTCCGTGACCCTCTGGGCGAGCTGGAGAGGGGAGGAGAGCGGAACTGAAGGGGGAGGGTCAAGTTGACTAAATCCTAAAGAAAATGTCCTTGCTGTTGCCCCCCGCCTCAATAAAGTTGAAATGAGATCCATGTCCTGTGTGGTTAGACCCGCAGCATTCCAGTGCTGTGGGTTATGGTTTACTGGGTTAGAGCAAGAGACTGTACATGTAATAAGAAGGCTGCAGGTTTGAATCCTTAGTGCTATGATGAGTAGTGTCCCGCTAGTGAGCCAGTTACTGAGACTGAATTCTGTCTGCACAGATACAGCTGAGTGAGTGAGTGAGTGAGTGAGTGAATGTTGAGTTTGAGGCAGGAAAACGCACCTTCTCTCTAACCTGTTCTCCCTCCTTTAACAGAAGCTGCAGCTGCAGCGTTTCTGGAGATTCCACAAACCTGCCTCAGATGAGAGACAGTTATTAATGTA
Organism: Anguilla pacifica; assembly: GCA_039654925.1. Classification (NCBI taxonomy): domain Eukaryota; kingdom Metazoa; phylum Chordata; class Actinopteri; order Anguilliformes; family Anguillidae; genus Anguilla; species Anguilla pacifica. The sequence goes on along the minus strand of CM077292.1, from coordinate 59,070,714 downwards.
TATATTATTCTTCTGATGATTATATATTATTCTTCTGATGATCATTATAATTAACAGCTGAAGTATAAAAAAATTCTACAGTGGAATCGTTTGATAGGTCTTTAATCTTGAACAGGCTACGAGTTTAAACACGGACGGAAAAATCTTGCAGCCCTGCAGTCCATCTACTGATCTGCCACGTGCGACTGTGAGTCACAGGTGCGTTGCGATTTTGTACCTGGATCCCTGCTTTTCGTCCCAAAAGCACTCGTGTAATTCGCATTTCTCCAACAACCGGGAATCTAAAATCGAAGATATGTAATTGTAGCCTTTCACAAGACACACAACATGCGAAGAATGACAGGGTATAAAGTTTTGGAAGTTTACACCATAATAAGTGTTTTAAAACACAATTATATAGCGGACTGGTATAGGCGCAAAGAAACTGGCAAGCTTACATGACTTAATGAGGCCACTGAAGGGTTCTTTTTGCTGACAGTCTCTCTGGAAAAGCTCCGCACGAACATGACTCTTCCACCTCTCCATTGCTTGAGTTCCGAACAGGATTGTTTTCTGTAAAATGTGAAACAAATGTTTCCGTTGCTTAGTTTCTGTTCCTAATGTGTTTATTCGCCGACGATTTGGGTCATTGCTCCAATTAAAACAGTTGTATTGCATGTTACGTAAAGACCCCACAGTCGCGAAATTCCAAACGGCTAATCAATTAACCAGGCCAGTCTGCGCGACACTCATTCCTTGCACCTATTTGGTAGAAAAAATGTTTGCTTTTTTAGTTTTACCGCACAGTTTGTCCCTCGGTGCTTTCCGTGAAATCAATTGCAGAATGCACTGTTTACGTCTTCGGTGTGCGACTAACAGAGGGCTCTGGAACGGCAATACACATAAAAGGTGATAAATGATTAGTTATAAATTTCACAAATGGTTTGCTGTGGGAACGAATGTGCATTAAACTGAAGTTAAATTATAAATAATATGATGGCCATCGCAGTGTTGGTGGCTATCGAGCTATAGCCAACCCACTTCGCATTTCCATTGGAAATGAGCTCTATTGTAGTTACACGGCTAATGTTAACGAGCTAGTCGTGCCCTTCTGTGTATTTAGATGTGCTAATTGTTCAGCTGTGTGTTTTCACTATAGACACAGTTACGGGTATACATTTTTGCGCTGTAACTCGCATACTCTTATGTTTTTAATTATTTGTGCAATTAGTGGGCTAGCCAGGTACCGTTGTCTCAGTGAGATTTTCATTAGCTTTACGTTTGATGAATTAAATTGCTCTGGTGAAACTATCGTACTTAACTGGTTGCTTGTTTGATTGTTTAACGTGCTACATAGTTTAACGTGGGCTGACAACCACGCCCTCGTCTTACCACGCACAGTTTTGCGTGCCTGTTTAACCCCCTGTGTCTTTCTCACTGTGCAGTGGAAGGTGCTGGGCGGGGGTGATGGCGAACGAAAGACTGCGCGCACTGGAGGAGGTGGAGAGGGAGATCGCCGTCGTGCTGCAGTGCGCAGGTATGTGTCCTAAACGAGCCTGGACGGGACTTTGCTCGAAGAGTCCAGTCTAGAAATTAAGTGACAAGTGTTAAAATTAGAACCCCGGTGTGAGGAATCCGAACTACGTGGTTATCGCAGGGTGGAGTTGTGACACCTGCGTGTCTGTTAGTGGTTCGAGCTGACATGGGAGAAGTTTATTTACTGCAAGAGTGACAGCGTAAGATTCGCGTAAATGAATCTTGTATTTTATATTATCATTCATTGTGATTTGCTTTCCATGTCACGTGCTTTGTATGCCGCTCGGATGCCCGGATAGGATTTCAGGTCGTTGGAATAGAGCGTGTCCACGTTTGAATTACCAAGGCAAGGAGAGAGCATTTCATTATAGCATGTGCATTTAAATTCCGGCGGGTATAGTGGAATTGGAACATTCCTCCTGCTGAACAGGTACTGTAACTGTCTCTCTTCAGGTGCCAAATGATATGCTCTGTCTCTCTATCTCCCCCCCCCCCCCAGGAAATGTGGTGCTGGAGCTGTCAAAGGAGAAGCACAATGCTAGTCTCCTGGACCGTCAACTCACCCAGTTCACCGGCTCAATTAACAGGGTGGAGAATGAGCTCAGCTCCCAAATACGCTACCTCACACAGGTATACACACCTCAAATAGGTATACACACCTCACACTGGTGTACAGAACTCACACTGGTATGCACACCTCACAAGGGTATATACACCTTACACTGGCATGCACACTTCACACAGGTATATACACCTCACACTGGTATGTACACCTCACATAGGTATATACGCCTTGCAGTGGTATATACACCTTACACTGGTATACACACCTCAGACGGTATATATTTACTGCTGTACTGTTGAGTGGCACAGCGCCCCCTCCAGGACTGGAGTGTGACAGCGTTGGCACAGCGCCCCCTGCAGGGCTGGAGTGTGACAGCGCTGGCAAAGCACCCCCTGCAGGGCTGGAGTGTGACAGCACTGGCACAGATAATGATTGTGTTTATTGCTGACCAGGTGGCGACAGGCCAGCCCCATGAGGGCTCAACCTACTCAGCGCGGAAGGACTGCCAGATGGCGCTGAACCGAGCCGAGTACGCCCGCGTCAAACTGGGGGAGCTGGGGCGCACCTGCGAGATCATGCTGGACCCCCAGACCTGATGCGCGCGCGCACACTGCACACCCCACTCCTGACACACACACACACACTTACACACCGGACCCCCCAAACCTGACACAGGCACGCGTGCTCGCACTCACACACATTCTCACACACACACTGGACAAACCTGACATACACATACATGACCCCAAACCCAAAGGACTCTGATGTACAAACTACATTATGTACATGTAGTCATTTGAAGCATAGCTCCTTTCTCCTTTAATAAATATTTTTTACCTTTTTTTCAGAATTTCTTGATATACATGATTGTTCACTGCACATGTACCAATTCTTTTTTTAAGTAGATCTATAAAAATGCTTTAAGGAAGAGAAATATGTAGATAAATACTAAGGTTCTCCTGCATGTCCATGAGAATTTAAATGAAAGCACACCACTGTATAATTTTGTCCTGAATGTTGGTGAAATTATTTTTAGTTGTCAGTAAACTGCAGGAATCATGCTGGTATTGAAAGGATTAAAACAGGGCTGCCCAGCCCTGTTCCTAGGGATGTACCATCCTTTAAGTTTTCATTTGAACTCTAATTTGACACAGCTGACTCTACTAATTAACAGCTCAAGAAGATCTCTAGCTGTTGAATGAGGTGTGTTTTGTTAGGGTTCAACTGAGAACCTAGAGGATGGTAAATCTCCAGGAACAGGGCTAGAAGGGAACTAAACTTAAATGCCTGTAATGTAACGAGCATAATGCGTCCTCATGCCCGTTTGTGTGCAGTTCTCAGGTTTATGATATTGGCAGCTTGGTGGCTTTGGTGGCTGTGTGGTCTGCCCCATACACTGCAGTACCCGTGGTCCCGAAAAAAACACTCAGAGGCGCTGTGTTTCCATGACAATCAGAGTTTACTGCATCACACATCACAGCTGGGTGGGCCCAACAACATCGACAAACTCGGGTCAGATACACGGACGACAGGTTTCATTCCGCAGGCATAGCTTTGAAACGGTACCACTGTACAATAAATATTGTAAACACACCTCAGTCCAGCAGGGTAGGCCCTTTCAGAAAGCTACACGCCTCCATTAAGGTATGAACAGTGTGATTAATGACTCTTACTGGATTAAGCACTGGTGTCACTAAAGGGAGCAAACAGAACTCACACTCAAAATGGGCACCATACACAAGCACACCTCACACACCTGAACAGCTATAGCCATCTGACCTGGATGGCTTCATTTAAACTGGGAAAACAGCAAGAAATGGGAAAAAGCACATCCTACTAGACATTTTAAATACATGTTCAACCTGATGACTAAGTAGTAGTTACATATATCATTGTATTACAGAGCTTCTCTGCACTGCTTATTGGAAACTAATGAATGTGTAAAATAACCCTGGACATGCAAACATATTTACAGCAAAGGTGTGGTCCTGTGGTTTGGTTCAAGAGGGAAAAACATTTTAATCTTGTGCATAAGATACACTATTTATTACTCAAACTCTTGTGAATGATCAGGGGCTGGTTTTTCCTGTCATAAATTAATCTGTTATCAACCAGTTACCTATAAAATTCAGTATGATCTATACTAGGCCTAAAATCCAGTTGTAAGATCGCTGCATTTACTGTTTGAGGCAAATGCAGTGCTCTTTCATTCCAGTAGGGGGTCGCTAGTGCACCATGTACTCGTTGCGCTTGTTGAGCCGGACCTGGCAGAGAGACACGCCCCCCACCACCACGTAGATGGCAGCCGCGATGAAGCAGTTGTAGCCGACCTGGTTGTACAGTCCGTAGATCGTCTGCGGTGGGTTTTTACTGTTGAGACAAATTAAAAACCAAGGTCATGAAGTAGTAAAAGTTTTCTCTTAACTCCCCTAAACTAAGCGCTTTTTAGAGAGAGGGTGACAAGAGATTAGATTTCACTGGAGAACACCATTTTGCCCTGATGCTGTATCCAGGCATGGTTCTAGCCTTCCTGACGCCCTAGGCAAGATTCTGGACCATGAGGGGGGAGGGGTGGGTGCTGGAGATGGTGACTCTGGACCCTTTTGGCTCCCCAACCCCTCACCACCCCCTCTCCCCCACAGACAGATGCAGCCCTAGGTGACTACCTATGTTGCTTATGCCTAGAACCAGCCCTGCCTGTACTACCATCACAGTCCTGCAGTAAGCCCGTTGAGGTGAGGATCAGCGATGGGCAGACTGATCCCAGATCAGCTGTGAAGGACGGGGAGCTGGAGGGAGGACTCACTCGTTGCGTATGTCCTCCTCCGTGAACGGCACGTCTTCGATCAGCACGGCAGAGTGAGCGCTGAAGAAGATGCCCAGCATCACCTGGCGCAGAGAGACGACGAGAGAGCAGCTCAGAGTCAACAGTAACGTCCAGCCTTTCAGATACGCGACCCGTTGGCCTTCACTGCTACCTCATTCTATTCTATCGCGATTTGAGCAAGTTATTCATGAGTAAAGTTGCACTGCTGACTTTCCCAGCTACACAGGTTTAACATTTCATTACTTTCTTTTACATTGAAGTGATATCCTCCCTCCGAATTAATTTTCTTATAGGCTACACTTCAAAAACTAATACAGGAAGTCAGTGTTATTCCAAAAACCCAGACGTTGTGAAATGCGGCCACGGTTCCCCTTTTGCATTTCAGGATAAATCACTCAAATGACATCTGTCATGATTAGGCCGGTAAATCGCAAGTTAATGTGTTCAGAGAACTAAAAACTGTTGTTCCTGCGAATTGAACAAGTACGAACAAAACTGCGTGATGATACATAATATATGTGTGTCTGTGCAATCTACGCGCCCTTGTTAAATGAAATCGGGCATGAAAATAACCCCTGCTACCACGCTGCTAATTAGGTAACTAACGATAGGTACTTTGCACGTGCGGCAATTCAGGTTTAATCCGTCCAATCAAATGACCCAGTGTAAATGACAAAGCGTATTATATGGCAATTTCGCGTTATCCACAAATCGGTGGATAGCATTAGCAAGCTAACAAATGATGGCTAGAGACCGTCAGAGTTTACACTGTACAGTTTATTTCAGATAATTCCTTAAAACCATAACGATTATCTAATATGATTGCTACCGGATTACTAACGTCCTGTTTTAACTACAGTCGCAATAATTAGCTAGCAAGCTTGCTTCATTCATTAATTACACGACATTTGCTAGCGTGAATTAGCTTTAGCTTACCGCCCGGTTAGCAAGAACAAAATTGTATTCTTACCAGCATTATAACTCCCCAGATGCTTAGCACAATTCCACAAGCGGCCAGTTTTGGACCGCAAAATAAAAGAGATGGCATGATTTGTGTCACGTTTTTATCAAGCTAGCTACGGCGGTAGTATATATTCTCGGCCCTAAAAAATAGACATTCGATTTTTTAAAGGACGACAGTAGTTCTTCATCAGCTGACAGATTGATTCGGCTATTTACGGAAGCAGTCGGGTGAGCTCGTCAAAGAAGAGACCATCATTATAGGGGGTGTAATAAACGCTGTCGGCAATTCTGTGGTAATTGACTCGGACAAATTTGTTTTAAATACTAATTTTATACCTTAGTATAAATATCATGTGTATGTTATTATTCAGAATTTATATTATGGGTATGTTTATGTATTTAAATTTAATTTAACAAAGGTAACTAACCAACGTATCCCCCACTTTATGCAAACATAGTAAGGGGCTTTATAAAGATCACGTGAGGTGTCAGCTGGGGGGGCTGACGTCAAGGAGATGAGAGAAATTCAAATCCGACATTAGTGTACATTTTATTCGCTTCGAATTTGATCTATTGTGCAAATAATATTCGCATTGTTCACCTGTCAACTGTAAAGTGTTAGAGAAATGTAGGCCTGTTAATTCTGTATGTAAATTTTAAAGAAATGGACAAACAGGACTTCTGACCAATCAGCGATCAACGTGAAGTGTCTTCGACTAATTAGAGACAAGCTGCGCAGAGCATGCTGGGGAACTGTACGTTTCCCTGCGGCGTTTGTGTTGTTTTTGTTTTCCATATGTAATTATTTTAATAGTCATAGCCATTAAATAAATGTGGTAACTTAGAGCGCGAAGTCCTTAGAGCTGAAAGTCCACTTGAAACCACGCTGGTGAATCTGTGAAAGGGATTTTTAAAACTTCAATTGCAGGTCGTGCGTTTTACCATCTGGGGTTGAATGGGCTTTCTTAGCTAGCAGCTAACTCAGTTTTCCGGTTGCTACTTAGTGGCTGTGAGCTCCGAAAATATATATCAGTGAATTTGCATTTGCAAATCAGAGTTTGGGATTTTTGCAAAAGTTGGTCTGTGTCTGCCGTCAAAATAACATACAGCCTCAGTTTTGCTAGCACTGCACTGCTGGCCAACTGGCTAATCGAATAGCAAGCCAGTTAACTTTGTGCGCATCCTTGGCGCTGAGCTCGAATCTGTCGTATAAATATAATAATAATATATAGATTATAATATAATCGATACGATTTTCAACGAGAGAGCAAACCAGTAACAAACGTAGGTGGTGAATAAAGTAACTTGATAATCTCAAAGCTGTCTACAGTTTCTGCTTCTCTTCGCTGGCTAACCTGCTAGCGCTGAATGGTGAACTGTATTCGGAGCGTATAGCGGCAAAATGACATCAGCTTCAACCAAGGTGAGCAAACCTACGGTTATACATTATTATTACAACAGTTCTCTTAAGAGCTGTGACGCAGTAGCACGTATCTGGCAGTTTGCACGGCTTTCCGTCTCATTCGCAACCCATGTACGGATATTTTAATGGACAATGTGGATAACAAATAAACTGGAACGTGAGGAATAAGTAAATTAGCTAGCGCAAACGGGCTACCTGCAACCCACGACTTCCCTTCGAAGCAGTAATTAATATGATTGTTTTAACCTGTGTCATAAAAATGGCTTATATTAAACTGTTCCATCTTTAAACATGCTGATGGAAAATAGACGTTACTATTAAAAACCAGGACACAGCCGAAATCAGATTCGTGTCATGGCAAGAAATGTGCTTCTTTTTCATGAAGCTCGCTGGAAATGTTTGCACATTTCTCTAATTAGCTACAGCATCCCCAGTTTGAGTGTAACTGTGTACGTCACAGTGCTCTCTAACTCGTGACGCCCACCGCCTCCTGATGACTGGCAGCCGACGCCGCGCCTGATAAGGGAATGTACATTTAAGATGGTCCAATTTAGGAATAACCGACCCTGGCGGTAATCGCATCTGTGAATCAAACATTCATTAAGTGTAGGAAAATTAGTCCCTATAAATGATCTTTATTTGTCTATAGTTCTAAAGTTTTTTTATTTTTTTATTTATTTATTTATTTATTTTTTTGGAATGATAAATATTTAATCCCTACCGTGAAATGGGTCTCATCTTTACCCTGAACCTAAACCTGGGAATTCTTAACTTTTCATGTTTAGCTTTTAGTGATTAACAGTCATGAATGTGACTTATTCTGAGTACTTCTCTCTTCCCTGTCCCCTGTGTGTGTGTGTGTATTTCTATGTGCGCGTGCGTTTGTGTGTATTTATGTGTGTGTGTGTGTGTGTTTCGGTGTGTGTATTTATGTGTGTGTGTGTGTGTGTGTGTGTGTGTGTTTCTGTGTGTGTATTTATGTGTGTGTGTGTGTGTGTTTCTGTGTGTGTGTGTGTGTGTGTGTGTATTTCTATGTGCGCGTGCGTTCATGTGTATTTCTATGTGCGCGTGCGTTCGTGTGTATTTATGTGTGTGTGTGTGTGTGTGTGTATTTCTATGTGCGCGTGCGTTCGTGTGTATTTATGTGTGTGTGTGTGTGTGTGTGTGTGTGTGTGTGTGTGTGTGTGTGTGTGTGTGTTTCAGGTGGGGGAAATCTTCTCGGCAGCCGGTGCTGCCTTCACTAAGCTGGGTGAGCTCACCATGCAGCTCCACCCTGTGGCAGACTCCTCTCCAGCAGGGTGAGTCTGAACACACACACACACACACACACACACACACACACACACACACACACACACACCCATACCCATACATACACGTACACCCACATGCACACCCACACAAATACATAAATACAAACACACATACATGCACACACACACACACACACACACACACACTCACTCACTCACTCACACACGCACATACCCATGCACGCACACATGCATTCACATACACACACACACGCGCATATCCACACAGACACATACCCATACCTATACGCACACACCCATGCACATACCCACACACACACTCTCTCACACTCACTCACTCACAGTCAGCTGACTGTACAGGAAGCAGTGGGCTTCCCAGTCCCACAGGCTTCTGACAGTGAGTGTGTGAGTCACCCACGCCTCTGAATCCAGGACTTATGCATCACTGAACACATACATTTTAACATTCAAACCTCCTTAAGAACAATTACAATCCATCCTGTCTGTTTCTGTGAGGCCATTTTCCTCTCCTGTTTATAGAGATCACACTGAGAAATTAACGAGGCACACTGCCTTATGGGAAATCCCTGGGGTTACCGTGGAGTGATAAGTGGGTAACCGCCCTTTAGCTTGTATGACGGGGTCCCCCGGCACCCTGCGGATCACATCCTCTTCCTCGGCCCTCCTCATCCTCGTGTCCGTGTGATCGCAGGGCCAAGTGGACGGACACCGAGATCGAGATGCTGCGCTCCGCTGTGCGCCGATTCGGCGACGACCTCAACACCATCAGCTCTGTCATCAAGGAGCGCACCGTGTGAGCACCTCCCACTTCCTGTCCTCTGTCTCTCTCCCTCTCTCTCTCCCTGTCTCTCTCCCTGTCTCTCTACCTCTCTCTCTACCCTAGAACGCTCTCCTGTTCTCTCTCCCTCTCTCTCCGCCTCTCTCTCTTTCTGCCCCCTGGAGCTCTCTCTGTCTCCTCTCTCTCTTCTAGAACTCTCTCCCTCCTTTGTCTCTTGGCTGCACCGCCTCTTTTCTTCTCTCTCCATCATTGCAGTCTTTCTCTGTCTCCAGTCCCTATTCGTATGATGCACAGCCTCACAACGTTGCTTCAGTTCTCCTCAACTCTCCTCCTTACTATCCACCTCCCCACCATCTGTCTGACCCCACCTGACCTCTGACCCCACGTGACTTCTGACCCCAGGGCTCAGATCAAGACCACAGTGAAGAGGAAACTGTATGAGGACAGCAGGATGCCGCTGTCCTCGGACTCTGCCAAAAAGGTCGCCAAGAAGACCGCCGTCACCGTGGCACCCGCTCCAGCCCCGCCCGCAGTCATCACCGTGCCAACCTCGCAGGTGGTTGTGACGACAGGCCTGCAGAACCCCTCCCCCGCTCCCCCCGCCATCAAGAAACAGAAGACAGCAGGTGGGGCTCACCTGTGTGAGAACTCTCCACTCATATTCACCTGTGTCACAGCTCCACACTCATTCATATTCTGTGCGTCTGTGTCTGGTTTGCGTAAATGTGTGTGTGTGTGTGTGTGTCTGTGTGTCTGTCTCTCTGTCCTCTGTGGTTGGTTTAAATACGTGCGTGTGTGTCCGTGCGTCTGTCTGTCCTCCAGCAGACGTCACCCTGAGCGCGCTGAACGACTCAGATGCTAACAGCGACCTGGTGGACATCGAGGGGCTGGGAGAGAGCTCCGCCTCCAAGAAGCTCAACTTTGACCAAGGTGAGGCTCTGCTGGCCTGGCCACACACAGCCCAAAACCTCCACCCCTCCATCCCTACACCCCAGGGCTCCCCCCCGTCATAGTTACACTACTCCGACAGAGGGACACCTCATACTGTGCATTTATACAGCAGGTCACAGGTCAGGGGCGTAACAGGTGTGCTGTGTGTGAATCCTCTCTTTACCTTTCCAGAGAGCCTCAACCTGGACTCCAGCCTCATCATGAACTCCAGTGACCTTCCCCTGCTGTCCCGCTGACCCCCGACCTTTGACCCTCCCTCAGAGCTGTGTTCCAGCTGAACGTTGGGGAGTGATGTTTTTTATTGTGTACCTTTTTGTAGTTTACCATTATTATTATTATTTTTTTAATGTACCGTAAATATTGCAGTGATGTTTCGTTTGAGATGGTGTTCCAGCGTTTGTGTGGACAGTATTCTCCACACAGAAGCAACCGATTACACAGTGCTTTCAAAGAGCTGCTTTCACAAAACAGTGGTAACCCACCATGTTCCTGGTGATCTACCATTCTCTAATTTGGCACACCTGCCTCTGCCAGTTAGCTGCTCAACGAGTTCTCTAGCTGTTGAATGAGGTGTGCTTTGTTAGGGTTGGGGTGAAAACTTAGAGGATAGATCTCCAGGAACAGGGCTGGCTACCACAGGCCCAATGAATGACAGTGTTCGCTGTTACAGATTACACCTACTGCGTGAGACTCCTGATTTAAGCAAATGTATTTGTCCTGTTGGATCTGGATGTAACTGTGACTCAGGAAGAGAGATCCGGTCCCTGGATCTGGGGCTGGAGTTCCTGCTGTGCTGCTTCTGACAGTAAATGGGTTTTTACAGAGCTCTGCAGGACTCGTGTGTGATTGGGACTGGGGTGCATTTCCTCCAGACGTGTTCTGTGGTGTCCAGCACTAACACCTCAGAGTGGCACCAGCAAGCCTCAACTGCAGTAACAGGGGCTTACCACTAGGGGGCATGCAGGCCTGCGGAGGAGCTGGGACCAGTTAAAACATGTCCAGTCCTGGTTTTGAATCCACTTCAATGGGGTCGTGCAGATGGTGAATCCTGTCTTAGTGCTAGCTTATAACAAAATAATTTAGCTGTAACGTAAACATTCTAAGGCTTTTAAACTTTTTTTTTTCTTTTAAGTTTAAATTCTGTTGGCAGTCTGTAGAGACTTATCTTGTCTGTAGACTGGTGTTCATTCCCGACGGTTAGTCATGGTCCATTAGCTGCGTAGTCATAATGCTGGAGGACTGTGCGAGTGGAGCCGGAGCCTAATCAGCCAGTGGGGGGCGATGTTCTGCTGACCAAAACCCTCCCTCCTTGGGTAACACTGTGGCTGTTGTCATAGCGACTGGCCAGCCAGCGTTGGTGTGGTCCGGATGATTCCATGGCCCAGAGTGCATTTCTGCACTTAGCTGCCTCTGTCATTTGGAGGACAAATGTATGTTCTCAAGAATCAGTTTTCCACCATTTTGATGAAATGGCGGGATTGAAATGTGAAATTATTGATGTATAGTGTCTTCAGAATGTATTCAACCCCCTGAACTTTTTAATTTAGTCCCGTTACACCTAAACATTTTAATGTTTCCACCCTTCACCAACAGAATAAATCTAACATGATACAAAACCATGTTTATTAAACTTACATTTTACATTTACAGAAAACATTTATTGCCGATCCATCATACACCAGAATTTTCAGGATCTGCCTGTAATTGGCTCCGCCCATCTTGCCCTAGGCTCAGAAGTGGCTTTTGTCTGACCACACTCCCCAAGGAGGCCAAATCTTTGAAGTGCTTAAGAGACTGCTGATCTCTGAACAGTTTCTGTCATTTAGTATCATTCTATGACCTTCCCCAGGTTTCTGCCTCCGAACAGCTTCATCTCAGAGTTCCTCGGGCAGGTCCATGGTCTTCATGACCCGAACAGCTTCATCTCAGAGTTCCTCGGGCAGGTCCATGGTCTTCATGACCCGAACAGCTTCATCTCAGAGTTCCTCGGGCAGGTCCATGGTCTCCATGACAACACATTACATAATGTAATGTAATGTAACACGATTGGCTGTTTCAGTTTTGAGGCCTTACAAAGTCAGTGACATACAGTCATGCAGCTTAAAATGGGCAGATTCAAAATCGAGATGTTTGGATCTTGTTAACGATCTCTCAAGAAAATGAGCTACACCTGCCCCAGGTTTGGTTGTAAATATAAAGGTGGTGAATACTTATCCGTGAAGTCATTGTCAGGTTTTAAAAAACAGATTTAAAAAAACTTCTATAATTCTGAAGTCATCTTAATAGTTTATTTCATTTTGACATGGGAGACGGTTACTTGTACAGGAGTATAGAAAAATCCTATTTACATATACAGTGTATTTTAATTTGACTTTGCAACGTAAGAATGGTGAAAGCTTTCTGTGGTGCACTGCAGGTACCCTACACAGTTCCTTAATTACCAAACCCTGCGACTGTACGTAGCATTTTCAATCAAAATTTATGTTGCAGTTTAAAATGGACCATTTTGAGTTGCTTCAAAATGTCCCTTATATCAAGTAAATTTCATGTAAAAAAAAAAAAAAAAAAAATTTAGGAATTCTAATAATGTGCATAGTCAGCAGTGTAGTTCTTATTAGATGTTCAAGAATACAGTGTGGATAATAAACCCAATTTCCCAGAATGCACAGAATGTTCTGTAGGCAGATCTGTTGTTACCACAGAACAGTTCTGTGGTTGTTACATTGTAGCTAAATTAAACTGAGTCACAGCAATTCTGACTGAATATAATTTTTACTGGGAACGTGCAAGTTGCAAATTTTCTGCCTACATACCATTTTTTACACATGATCAAGTAAAACACAAATTGCATTTGTGCATTTGTGAAACTATTAGCTGTGTTTTTGTGCAATTTTTGAACAGTGGGGGAATTTGAGAAGTCAGGAATACAAAATATTTTACAATCAGAATTTTAAAAGAAATGCAAAGAGTCATTTAGAATAAATACATAATTTTGCCATAATTTACTTAGATGTGTAAAGCTCAGGGTGCAAAAGATAGACTGCACAGGCACCTCGTTGGTTACTGGATTTGTCCTCATGCTGTGGAGATGGCAGCTATCGCATCTATGGCATGCTGGCTGTGTGTGTGTGTGAGAGTATGTGTGTGTGTGTGTGCACCTGTGAGAGTATGTGTGCATGTGTGTGTGTGTGTGTGAGGGTATGTATGTGTGCGCGCCTGTGTGAGAGTATGTATGTATGTGTGTTTGTGTGTGTATGAGTGTGTCTATGTGTGAGAGTGTGTGTGTTTGCGCCTGTGTGTGTGTGTGTATGCGCCTGTGTGACAGTATGTTTGTGTGCCTGTGTGTGAGAGTATGTGTGTGTGTTTGTGTGTGTGTGTATGCGCCTGTGTGACAGTATGTGTTTGTGCGCCTGTGTGTGTGTGTGTGTGTGTGTGCATTACCTCCACAGCGACACACCACCTGCTGCCATGGTGATGGGGGGGCTTATATTACCCCCATACCCACAGAGAGACCAGATTAATCAGTACCAACCAATGGCATCTGCACCTCTTCAAAACGGTGGGGGACAGTGACCCCAGCCTCAGCTTCTGGCCAAGGAGGAGGGTTCTGATCCAGGGAGAGATGGGGGGGGGGCAGGGCAGTCCCAGTCCCGGACTCGCTGCGCTGGAACCTGGATGAACCCACTGTGAGCAGAGCAGAGCAGCAGCAGCAGCAGGAGTGCAGCCGTGGACAGGCTTGAAGGACGACTGTGTGTTCCAGCAGTGAAACTCAGCAGAAGTGACATACAAACAGCACAATGAAATGCGCACACACGCACACACACATACACATGCGCACACACATACTCACACATACAGAAAGGTTTTGCTCTCTGGTCCTGGTGGTTCTGCCTGTGCTGGTGGTTCCGCGGCTGGTGGTTCTGCCTGTGCTGGTGGTTCCGCGGCTGGTGGTTCTGCCTGTGCTGGTGGTTCCGCGGCTGGTGGTTCTGCTGGGGCTGGTGGTTCTGCTGCTGGTGGTTCACAGTCGCTGTGTCCAGCACTCCCAGTAACAGCACAGAATGGTTTGGAAAGTGTCCTGAAGCCTACAAACCATGATGTGCTGCTAGAGGGTGCTCTGGAGCTCCGGTGAGAGTGAGTGAGGGTTAGGGTGAGGGTGAGAGTGAGGGTTAGGGTGAGGGTAAGGGTGAGAGTGAGGGTTAGGGTGAGGGTGAGAGTGAGGGTTAGGGTGAGGGTAAGGGTGAGGGTTAAGGTGAAGGTGAGAGTGAGGGTTAGGGTGAGAGTGAGGGTTAGGGTGAGAGTGAGGGTGAGGGTTACGGTGAGGGTGAGGGTTAGGGTGAGGGTGAGGGTGAGGGTTAGGTGTCAGAGGGGAGGGTGAGGAGGCTGAAATAAGTCCAGCTGGGTGAAGGGAAGACCTAGTGAGGCTGTCCGGACAGAAACTCCAGTAATAATCCACTCAACAATATCCAACTGCCACACAGGTATTCTAATGTCAGACAATTGTAACCCTTAGAAATTTGTTAATGGAATTTTTTTCCAACTACGTCACTGTGACTGTCCACATATTACAGCTTGACTCCTCCCACATGCTTTGGGCCAATCACAGCTTTGCGTTTTCTCCACTGCCAGACGTTAGCTTCGTCATTTTACTGTATTCAACACGAAAACGCTGCAGTTGGCTAAATCCCAAGAGAGAGTTCTTTTCCAGTAACCAACCAGGTTTATAGCAATTGTTTCTACTTGAATAAACAATGATTTTATTGGCAGTTTTCAGGTGGCTAAATATATCAGCATCCAACATGTGATTACAGAGAGGAAACAATAGGGTCACACCCTGTGTTTCATTCACATACAGCAGTGAGATTGCCATTAGCCTGTAGCATTAAATGAGCTTTGATAACCAATTAAAACCACACCACCTTTAAAGGAAACAGACACAGAATGACCCCGTGGCAGAGAGATGCAAAGACTATAAGCACTGTGGCATTATGGGAAATTCTTGTTACTCCATTTTGGCCCCAAACTCACACTGAGGGCATCTGATTGCAATGTTAACATATTAGATAAGGAATAAATAGCATTTTAACAGCATGCAAAGCTAGGGGCGCTCAGCAATAATTACATTTCAACATGGAGCAATGCCCCCGGACTGAAGGATAACATCGGAATAGTAACATATGAAGTTCTGACATTATTCAGGTTCACTATGAATTTAAATCTAATTATAATTCATGGTCCTCTAAAAAACGAGAAAGGAGAAAATAAATAAATATAAAAAACGAGGAGTTTGTGATTATTAATAGAAAGCTAAACCGTAACACCGACATGAGTGAATCTGCAGACCCTTCTGAGCTTCATTAATCACAGTAAAATGAGAACACCCTGCCTGCAGACCTGCTCACCGCCAGCCATACGTACGTCTGAGCTCCTCTTTAAATTCAGCTTCTACAGTTTTTAAAATTTATTTTGAAGAAGAAAAAAAAAGTTTGAAAGTAAAATTGCGATTGATTAAAAAATAAATAAAACCCCCATAAACTAATAGCACAAAATGGCGAATAGGACACAAAATGGCGAATATGACACAAAATGGCGAATATGCCACAAAATGGTGAATATGACAAAAAATAAAATAACACAAGTAAAACGAAGTCCTACAAAAATTAAGAAAAACACAAACATACTCACACACACACACACACACACACACACACACAGCCATTAAACAGCATAAAAACAGTAATGCTGCCAGTCAGTAATGAATTATGAAAATAAACTGTAAAATGAATCAAATTAATAAGGTCGTACTGATAATGCATAATAACTTACTGGGGTCTTTCCCACTTTGAATTACTGCTTAAGAATATTGTTCTGAAACACACCACGCCCAAAGCCTTAGTCAGAAATAAGCCATATTACAGAACACCATGACACACAAACTCAACAAAAATACAGTGTGAAAATTCAATCATGGAAATATACAGCATTACTTTACAACACTGAAAATGTATGTATTCATACTTCCTAGTTTAATCGAACAGTAATGCCATGGACACAATAGTAGAAGAACAAATCGATGCAGCAATTAGAAAAACATTCACTCATTAAATTGTTAAACAGCCAAAACTTTCATTATTAATTACAAAATGCACTTAACCATGACCACATGTGATACGATATGATCGGTGAGTCACAAGCAAATTCGTCAGTGACCAGGGGAACATACAGGTGCACCCACACACACACAAACAGAATTAATATAAGTGTGATTTTGTTGCCAAAAATGCAAAATTGTAAAAAAAAAAGAAAAAAGTACGTGAATGTGTGTGTTTGTGTGCGTTTTGTGTGTACGCACTTCCAATGATCAACAGAAAAGAGAGAGAGAGACCAGGGTGAGAAGGGAGTCAGAGGACACACAGAGAGAAAGAGAGACAGAGAGAGAGAAAAAGAGAGAGAAAAAGACCGAGCTTTGCCCTCCCCTCCTCCAGCCCTTCAAGGCTGTAAAACTTCTCAAGTTTAAAGAGAGAGATGGAAGAGAGGGAAGAGAGGGAAGAGGGTGAAAAGAGAGAGAGAGAGAGAGCGGCACTCACCTCCTGTCCTGCAACAGGGAGCAGCAGCGTGGAGCGAGGGATGAGGAGGGGAGGAAGCTAACGATCTTAGCGCCAAATCAGCGCCATCCAAACGCACACCGAAATTAACCCATTTATGGCGCGTGTCATTCTGCGGCACCCATTCTCTGATTTAAACAGCAGGCCGTCCTCTTCACCTCCGACAGCGGCTGTGGAGCGCACCGAGCCGCCCCCAAAAAAACTGCGCCATTAAGAGGACCCGCTCGCACAAAACAAACAATCCCAGAACTGCCCTGCAATCTTTTCATTAATAAACAGCACGGAGGAAAGTGCTGCTAAAACCAATCATGATACCATACAAACTATGGAGAAATAAATCGGAAAAAAAACCCCAAAAACGTCAATAGAACCTTACAGACCAGGAGCACGCGTGTAAACAGGCCAGGAACACGCATGTAAACACAGAAGGAACACGCATGTAAACACAGAAGGAACACGCATGTAAACAGGCTAACACTTTAAAAAAAAAAAAAAAGGTAAGATAACCCAGCACACAACAGGGAATCTGTAACCCAATATAAAGCACAGACATTCCACACTACCCATCTCTCTCCCGTCCCGTAAAAGGGGGGGATTAGCCCTAAAATCTGCAGTTAAACTCTGCCGCCCCTGGCCCCCTCCCCGTCGCTCCTGGAGTCGGGTGCGCGGCAGGCAGACGGCTCGGTGCTGCCGAACGCTCTGACGCTGCCGGAGGAGCTCGCTGGGCATAAGAAGGAGCTCTCCACTCAGCCTTTTACCCACGACTCCAGTTTCTACACTCAAAATAAACCTTTTTGGGGAGGTGGAAAAATCCGGAAAAAAACGTGGGGGTGCGCCCGGCACGGCTTTAGAGGGGTGTGAAGTTTGGGGTCTGTCGCTGCTACCTTGCAGGGGGAAAAAATTATTTTGTGGCGGGGGTTCACCGTTTGGGCTGTGACCAGAGCTAAACAACAGCGCTCTCCTCTTCCCTCCTGAAAACTCGCCAAGGCATTCACATAGCCTAACGACCGCCTGGGACAGAGGGGAGGGAGTGTGTGTGTGTGTGTGAGTGTGTGTGTGTGTGTGAGTGAGTGAGTGTGTGTGTGTGTGTGAGTGTGTGTGTGTGTGTGTGTGAGTGTGTGAGTGAGTGAGTGTGTGTGTGTGTGTGAGTGTGTGTGTGAGTGTGTGTGAGTGAGTGAGTGAGTGAGTGTGTGTGTGTGTGTGTGTGTGTGTGTGTGTGTGTGTGAGTGTGTGTGTGTGTGTGAGTGTGTGTGAGTGTGTGTGTGTGAGTGAGTGTGTGTGTGTGAGTGTGAGTGAGTGTGTGTGTGTGTGTGAGTGTGTGTGTGTGTGTGTGAGTGAGTGTGTGTGTGTGTGTGTGAGTGTGTGTGTGAGTGTGTGAGTAGGAGTGTGTGTGTGTGTGTGTGTGTGAGTGAGTGTGTGTGTGTGTGTGTGTGAGAGTGTGTGTGTGTGAGTGTACCTGCATGTGTGTGTGTGTTTGTGTGTGTGAGTGTGCGTGAGAGAGAGTGTGTGTGTGTGTGTGAGTGTACCTGCATGTGAGTGTGTGTGTGAGAGAGTGTGTGAGTGAGAGTGTGTGTGTGTGTGTGTGTGTGTGCGTGAGAGAGAGAGAGTGTGTGTGTGTGAGTGTGCATGAGAGAGAGAGTGTGTGGGTGTGTGAGTGTGTGTGTGTGTACCTGCATGCGTGTGTGTATGTGTGTTTGTTGTATGTGCGTGTGTGTATGCATTTGGGGGGCAACTAGGCTGGAAATTGAACCAACAAAAATACAAAAGGAAGAGAGGGTGTTTACCTGAATATTTCTGTGTGTGTTTGTCTGTAGGTTTATCACTACATCACCGCAAACACACACACACTCACACACACTAACACACTCTCTCTCTCTCTCTCTCTCACACACACACACACACACACACGAGAATATCTACAGACAGACAAACAAGGAGGAATCAACTTTTTTGGCTTATCTTGGCTTCAGTCAGCATTTAACTGGTGGTGGAAGGGACATGTTGAGGAATCAGAGAGATAGAGAGACAGAGAGAGAGAGAGAGAGAGAGAGAGAGAGAGAGAGAAAGAGAGAGAGGAACGGCACACCAGCAGAAAGAGTGGTGTTTTTAACCCTGTGAATCGGGCTCAGTGGCCATCTCTGTCCCTGTCAGTCAGAGCTTCAGTCTGTCGAGTTGAGCCGAGTGTGGAAAGTCTCAATCTGGTTCCACAGATAGCTTTACTCAAGGGCCTGAGTGACTCACACACACGCACGCACACACACGCGCACACACACACACACGCACACATACGCGCACGCACACACACTCACGCACACACATGCACACATACGGCTTTCTGAAAGTCAACAGAATAAAATGATAAGTCCTTAAAATAAAATAGCAATCCCCTCTCTCAGCCCTTTAGCTTCTGGGAACATGTGTGTCCCTGTTTTTCTAGATGGTTGTTAACGGACGTTATTTTAATTGGCAGTGGAGACAGTTAAAAACCACAGAACAATTTAGGGTAAAAACACCCTTCAGCTTCTCACCAAACAAGAAAGGAGAAACAATCACCATTTTGTACACTACCCAGCGAGTCAAGCACACACACACACACACACACACACATAAAGACACATATACACACACATAAAAACACCAAAACACACACAGACACAAACACAAAAACACATATACACACACATAAAAACACCAATACACACACAGACACAAACACAAAAACACACACACATAAAGACACATATACACACACATAAAAACACCAATACACACACAGACACACACACAAAAACACATACACACATAAAGACACATATACACACACATAAAAACACAAACACACACACAGACAAACACAAAAACACATACACACATAAAGACACATATACACATGCATAAAAGCACAAATACACACACACAAAACACATACACACATAAAGACACATATACACACACATAAAAACACCAATACACACAGACACAAACACAAAAACACATACACACATAAAGACATATACACACACACATTAAAACACAAACAAACACACAGACACAAACACAAAAACACATACACACACACACACACACATAAAAACACCAATACACACACAGACACAAACACAAAAACACATACACACATAAAAGCACAAATACACACACACACACACACACACACACACACACATATGCATACACACTCTCACACACAAACAGATACACATATAAAAAACAAATACACACACATAAAAATTCATATACACACATAAAAATACAAACACACACACACTCACACATAAACACAAACACAAATAAAAAAACACACACATTGGTAGATAGGCTGTTTTTCCTAGCTTGATGAAAATATTATTACTAATAAACCAGTACAGAAATTACAGAAATTACAGGGTGGACAAGATAATTTCCCCCAATATGACTCACAAGCACACAGCTTTAAACTGACCTTTTTCAAATCAACACAAAATGGCATGCCCAGGCAGCCAGTGAGATCTGCACTGGCATCTAAAATTAAATACAGTATTAAATAAAATATTCATATAGATTCATAATTATTTTGAATGAGTTTTCACCAAACTAACAACAGCCAATCGGGGCTGGAACACACAACCTTCTGGTTAAACATCACAAGCGCGACCCACTAATATGTACTTCGCGCGCGGTGTACTAAATAACGGCACGTACCTGCGGCGGGAATTTACGCGAAATCCTTATAATACAGTCCATTATTTTACTTAAAAGCCCTTAGAAGAATTGACTGAACTATTTTCTTAACTTTTCACAGCCATGTGCTTTTAATAATTTTCAATACAGACACACTAAAACGTCCATTTCCAATGCAGTAGTTTGACAAGCTGTGTGATTAAAATACTGTCCGCACACGGACAGGGGTCTACAGCTTTCCTAATTATGTGTCACTCGGTTTTATTGTACACTGCCTGAGCGGGTTCTTCCTTTATACGCGTGAAACAATATTTTTCAAATATTTTCATCCAAAATATTTGATCTTTCATCTACAAGAATAATATATTATATTATGTATGATTAGGACATACACAGATGTACACATAATGAGATGCGACTAAGAAAAATCAAATGGGAAAAAATATTAGTAATGTAATCCCATATTTATTTATTTCTTAAAATAATAATAAGAAGAAATCAGCTGGTCTTTAAATAAAGAAAACCAGCGGCGATCATCAAATAAATAATAACTCACCAAATCGCGTTATGAAAAGAGAAAATATCGAGGAGACTATGAGCATCATTACCAGTGCAGTCCTGGCTCCGACACAATGCATTGACACTTTGCGGAAATTAACTCTAAAGTAAGTAAAATAATAATGCAAATGTTTGCTAAATATAGATGATATTATTCGGTGAAATATGTTGTTAATTTAATGTAACGAACCCGTGTCTGCGCGTATAGAATCACAAGCATTTCTTATAATACTAGAAGGACTCCTGTGATAATTCAAGAAAGCCTAAAGACAAAAATTGCAGCAGTAAGTTATAATCATTTGCATTAGCCTTGCCGTTACATCCGGTTATGAGGGAGCTAGAAAATTACATACAACCTAGGCCTATATGATCTAAAAATATGGCACATAATTGCTGACTGTGACATATACTGTCTAGACCAACCGAAAACAGCAAGTAATCAATAGTGATTCATTTTTAATACTCTAATTTCATTATTAAAAAACATTTTGTATTACGAATAGCAACCAAACACTTGGCAGCCTACCGAATGCTGGAATAACCTCAATAAAACGCACAATTATATTTACCACTAATAAATATCTAATAATGAATATGAAAAAATATTAATAATAAATATTACCCTACTGCATGGAAATTATTCATCATTCCTGGGTCTTATGTATAATTTTCATTTTATAAAATGTTCTTTTATTAAATTAATGGGGAGCAGTCGGGCTAGATCTTGATTGTGAAATGTTAAGTCAGATTTATCAAAGTGGAACGTAGCTAATGTGTAGCTACATTTCTCTTATGTTTTCATTGGGTTATCTTCTTTTTAAAATAATGTAGGATACTAATTTATTATTATTATTATCATTATTGCTATTATTGTTCGTGTTATTATTATTGATTAATTAATTAGTTCATCATCGGCTAAGTACATTTTAACTATGTGCTAGCAGCGGATTTGCGAACTCTATCATTTGGAAGGCGAACCTGAATACTATTTCACAAGCTACTGGACTAAGACCGGCTGACTGGGCATAGGCTGCGGAATATTATTGCGGCAAAACGCCGTGAAAGCCCCGCTTAACGAGCGGGCAGGTCTGGCTCGGTTCAGTAACGTTACCACGGCTCGCTTTGTGGGGTCAAAACCCTTGCGCTCTACGGCTTTCCACGTAAAGAGAATTATCTTGAGACTCCTGTCGATTTGATTTTGATTAAACTTTACGCGTAAATTGAAATTTTTTTTTTTTTTAAAAACAGACATTTCTGTAGCCTGATTTATTTTTTTGGCCAGCTTGCTTTACATCTCTGCTTCTGAAGCAAATCTAAGTGTGTGATAAAAGGTATTTATTTCTAACTAACCTATAGATGCCGATATTCCATACAGCCGAAGCGGTAATAGGGGAGGGGTAGCCCCTTCGTTTTGAAAGGGTGCAGAGCAGGTTTGGGGAGGGGTTGGTGGTAAGTGTGACATATAGCTAACGTACACAGGCTGCCTGCTTGCAGTTCAACGGCACCCGCCATAACCTCAGCTAGACATCCCATTGAAACAGAAATGTCTGAAGTGCCACACATTTACAATGCACGCTCTGCATTCAAGTATGCATTCCATTATAGCTTCCAAGTCAAAGGAAATTATAGTTCTAGGTTTCAACATTTTATATGCAAAGTAAAATGTCTTACCTTTCTTTAAAAGAAAATAATCAGTCTCCAACCTACGTAGAAAATCTAAATTAAATTGTAAAAATTAATGATCAGCCTTCTGGAACAGTAAAGCAGTAAAACATGGGAAATATATACAAATACTATATAGTGCTATTCAATCCAATCACTCCGGGAAACGCGACTGTTTGAAAATGGCGCCAACGGCTACTAGCTCCCCACTATACTTGTGACACGGTACTTCAGTGGGGAAAAAAAAATAAAAAAATGTAACGGATGTAATTACATTTTTCAACAATCTCATCGTGTGCATATTCACTTGGTAAAACAAGTCATGTCATTTCTACGTCCACAGGTCAACTGAATTAATTTAAAATAATTTTTGTTTGAATTTTAATGAATAACCGTTTGTGCTCCGCCGCAATGCATGACGGGAACGAGTATTTTCTTGAATTTCTGAGGACCAGCAGCGCCGCGACAATATCAGCGCCTAGTGGCGGAGTGAAGTTACTACGAAGTTGCCTCAGCGCAGATTTGAAAAGAAACTGATCAGCCTTCGAGCACATTTTAAAACAGAAGTGATGTGCTTATTCCTGTCACGAACCTCAGCACAACAGGGAAACAACCTGTTTTTGTTTTTCTGAATTAATTTAATTAGGATTTAGTTCAATGTCGGACATTAATACACAAAACGCTTCTGCTATACAGTAGGCTTCGCAGGGTTATGATCAGGTCAGGAATTCTTAAAATAAAGTAGCTTAACTTTGGTGCATTTATACAGCTGGTTTGAAGAACGGTTTAATCACACATATACATGCACACACAAACTTCAACCACCAGCCAGCTTCCCCTGGGATATAATTTTATTGTCATGGTACATTTTAGTATACATTATACAAATATATAATATTTGTATATTTGAAAAGTGTGTACATATTTTCACTAGAACATGAGGCACAGTTTGCATAAATTGTACAAGCAGGAAATACTCAAGCGGAATATTTTTTCCCTTTATTTTACAGGACCATAAAAATACTTCTTTATCATTTTCATAATATAATTGTTTCTGAGTCTATTTACAATATTGAACTCTTAACAAGAGCCACTCATAGTTGGCAAATGTACAGATTCAGTTTTAAATGTACTTTTGAACCCCCTTTTCTCACAATAACAGAATATGTTTCCAGGGGAACTCAATAACCCACATTAAGTTTTTCAGGGAACACGGAATCATCAGAACCTCAGAGGGGTAACTGATCAGGTCATCATCATCAACATCCACAGGTTTCCTTAATAATGAAAAACATCTCAATATGATTGTCTAAAAAAATTAACAGAAGAAAATGAGGCATATGTATTCAGCATCAAGTGAGTAACTCTACCTGGTTTGACTGAAAATGGGTGGAGTTACCATACACCAACAGTCACTCTCCAAACTATGCCTCTCCCTGCATAATCACTCATATAACACAGGCACCAGTCTCTCTGCATAATCACTCATATAACACAGGCACCAGTCTCTCTGTTTAATCACTCATATAACACAGGCACCAGTCTCCCTGTTTAATCACTCATATAACACAGGCACCAGTCTCTCTGTTTAATCACTCATATAACACAGGCAGCAGTCTCTCTGCATAATCACTCATATAACACAGGCACCAGTCTCTCTGCATAATCACTCATATAACAGACACCAGTCTCCCTGTTTAATCACTCATATAACACAGGCACCAGTCTCTCTGTTTAATCACTCATATAACACAGACACCAGTCTCCCTGTTTAATCACTCATATAACACAGACACTAGTCTCTCTGTTTAATCACTCACATAACACAGGCACCAGTCTCTCTGCATAATCACTCATATAACACAGGCACCAGTCTCTCTGCATAATCACTCATATAACACAGACACCAGTCTCCCTGTTTAATCACTCATATAACACAGACACCAGTCTCTCTGTTTAATCACTCATATAACACAGACACCAGTCTCCCTGTTTAATCACTCATATAACACAGGCACACAGTGGGTCAGTCGTCTGAACACAGAATAAAACGGGCAGCTCTTCCCAACTAAAAGTGAACTGAATGCAACAGCTCTCAGCGTCAAACCTTCATCTGCACCATATGAAAAAAACAGCACAGTCCAAGTTACAGGAAGGCAAGAAAAAATTACAGGTTTGCATTTACAATAATATACAAATATTCATATTTACAGAATTCCCCACTTAGCACATTTTTAAATGGACTGCTAAATCTTCAACAAAGAAAAATAAAATCCTTTCAACGCTGTCATTTTTTTTAAAGGATGTAAAAAAAAAAACCCAAAAGGTTACACTTTATTATTTATGTATTATTTATATGACAAGGTTACATTCTTACATGATACAAAATTAAAGTACCCAGCAATAATCCCAAGGTCAGAGTTCTGTCTCAGAGTGCCACATATTTACATACTCTACATTTAGAGACCAGATCCCTGCCCATCTTTCCCAACATCCTTCCTTTATGAAGCGTTTCATTTCGTATTTTTCTGTCTCACTGCTTATGGCCGAGTGGCTGGTCATCCCGCACTGCACGTTTGAAATGAACGCTAAAAGAGTTTGGCGGTAAGCCCAAAAATCTTCCTCAACCACATTCACACTTTCACTGACCTCACTCAGTCACACTCACCCTTTCATCCCACATCATTGGCATGAACCCTCTGGTGCTGAAAGCCTGGCGGAACAGGAAGCAGTTAAAAGTCCGGAGTCGGAAGGCCGGGAATTCTCCAAGCATTTCCCTGTGCTCCCCAAAACGCTGCCGTTGGTGACGTGGTGAGCACATGAGCTCTGTGCTTGGGTCCTGTCCTGCTCACTCAGGAGAACACACGCTGCCCACAGGCCCATGTTTAAAATGATCTCAGACTAGGACAGCTGAGCTGGAACCAGATTACTCCTGTCCCACGCGCTAACCTTGTCCGTTATGGGCTAAAATACAAAAACCTGATTCTAGAACAGCTCTCCATCTTCATGAACATCTCCAGAGCAGCTGCACTGATCCAGGACCAGGTCACTGCTCTTCATGTTCTATGCTTCTCCACTATCTGCTAAAACATCACACTGATCCTACATCAGCTCCATTTAACACCTAGCTGAGCGCTCTGCTGCTGTTCCAGACCTCGACAGTCTGCCTGTCGGCCTCTTCCCCCCTCTCCCTCACTAAAAATATCTCACTTATTTATTTGGTCTAACATTTAAAATAACTGGCCCAGTCCAATGCTGTCAAAACATCAGATGAGCTTCTGTTCTTAGGGAAATACTCCGCCTCTGTCTCTTCTGCTTCAGCTCTCATTCTGATTGGCTGAGCTCTTCTCAATCCACACCTCTCATTGGTTGTCTCCAAAACTTTCCTGATTTGTCATTGGTTGAGCTTGTTTTCCAATACATCTAAGTTTCTGCTCGATCCCTCACCGGTGAGGGAGAAAGGAACAAAAGCAGAAGAAGGAGATGCCATTCCTCACCTTGAGATAACACCTCCTGTGAAAGAATGCTTCTGATCGGATGGGATAGTATCAACATATCTGTATGTGTGTTCTTGATTGGCAGGGACAGTGTGGACATATCTGTATGCATGTTTTTGATTGGCTGAGATAGTGTGAACATATCTGCATGTGTGTTTGCCACCTTATCCTGCGCTGTGATTGACTGGAGGTGGTGTGGATTCAGAAGCTTGGGTGGTGGGAAGTGAAGGAGGGAGGGGGGGAGATAGGGAGGGGGCTGCCCTGTGGGCTGGCACAAACCGAAACCCCGCCCACCGGTGATCCGGTAGCCTGGGCAACACTATAGAGAGAGAGAGAGAGAGAAAGATAAGAGCACCATTAAATATGACACTGACCACAATCAGTTGATTCAACATTCTCAATATTTTTCTATGTGTTTTGATATCAAAATGAATTTGCAAACTATGACATATGTTTGCGTCTGGTTTTTCCAAATCCCAAATCCCAGGAGGCGCCCCTACCTGACTGTGTAACCGGCGATGTGAGGTGCATCCGTCACCCCGGCAACAAACAGCTTCTTTGGGGGTCCATCGGACTCGACTCCTCCTGGGGGGGTCCGGGACAGGAGACACATCAGTAAGAGTAACACCCATAAAAAGAGTGGAAGAACCTCCAAAACACAGAACACATGCGAACGGAATTGGGGGGGGGGGGCTCTGGCCCAGTCACTATAATAAAGAACAGCAAATAAAAGTAAATACTGGCAGGATGATGTTTTGTTTCCTTAAAAATAAAAATGTAAAATTCTGCTCTTACCTTTCCTTTTCAGTGGCGTTAGGGCGGGCCACCTCACTGCATCGTTTTGCGCCGCCCTGCTGGAGAGGACAGGAAATGCACCGGCATTATTACACTGCCCAGAACACCGTGGCATCCAGTGCACTGGATTTGTGGTAAGCAGTCATAATGGCAAGTGTTTGTGTTCCTGGTCTGTCTTGGCAGCAGATCACATGATTTAGTGGAACAGATCATTTAACAGGAGACGTGGGTGTTAATTTCCAGTTGGTATTAAATCAACACTTTTTACTGCACTTCACTGTTTATTGCATAGGAAGTGGAACCTACCCTCTGAACCTCCTTGTTGGACTTGGGGATGAGTTTGGTGTGACACCACTGTCAAGTGAATGTATCCCCTTTTGAGAGAGATAATGAGAAAATCAGAGTAAGATCTTCTCTGGCTACAGACAACACACATGGCACCAAGAAGACATGTCTTACAAAGCACCACTTAAAATGTAATATTCTGTGAAAAGATTCCGTGCTCACATGTGTACCTGCTGAACTGAACTGGATTATGGGAAAGGTACATATGTATGTGTACGTGCTGATTCACAAGCTAATGCATTTACTAAAATAGATATTAAAGTACACACTTGCATACATGCTAATGTATCAAATTACACCCCAACGTATGTACTCACCAGGGAGGTGTGGTCATGCCAGTGACTGACAGGAGGATGAGGAACTGAAGATGAAGCACTGTGAGCGGGAGGAGGGAAGGGGGAAGAGAAAGTCTGTAACAGCAATTGGTGTTCAAACCTGACAGCTGCTGCTCAGTATTAGTGAGTGAATAATGGAGTTTTGGTACTTGTAGTCAGTATCAGTTAATAATGGGGTGATGGTAGTTGTAGTCAGTATTAGTGAGTGAATAATGGGGTGATGGTAATTGTAGTCCATTACTGTAGTGTATAGATGCCAGTTTGACCCTCACCTCATCCTCTGCAGATTCTCTCTCAGGTGCAGCTCCACACTCTCCTCCTGGAACACAGACAAACCATCAGGTCTCAAACACACCGCACCTTAAGAGATGGCAGATCAAACGAGAACTACCACAATCTGTTCCCTCACCAGCCTTTTATGATCCTGTCTCTCGCTGGCCAACGAGAAGGGGGACAGGGGGAGGGCCTGCGGAGAAATGACATCTCATTAGCTGCTCAGCCAACAGACAGCATCACTCAGTGACGGGCCGGTGGCCAGACAGACAGCGGTAACTCGAACACACAGGAGGCCGACGGACAGACGCACAGACAGACTAACCCGCCCAGGACAGCTGTGGTTCATGGACACACTGCTCCGGCGAAATCTTGCCGAGCTGGTGGGACTGAACACCGTCATGGCATCACTAATGGGGGTGGGGGGCGGGGGGTGGGGGGAGGTGGAGATACACAGGTGGTGTAGTGAATGACCAAAACAAGAGAACGTATCCCTCCTCAATATTACAACCTGTACATTCAGAAAAATATGTTCGGCTTTAACTAGGACTACTACAGAAAAACGAAATCAACGATGAATCATAACTGCAGTTCCCTCACCTAACACCGCTGATCATGGGGGCGCTGTTCGACCTGCGTAGAGCCCCGCCTCCGCCGCCCGCAGCTGCGCCTGCGCACTGGTCCACCTCCATCCGCTCCATTTCGCTTCTTTCCTGGCCCAAGGGCTCCCGGCAGTCTGTGTCGCGGGTTCCCCGCTCACAAACCTCGCGGGTCGCGCCAACTCTAGCCCCGTGAAAGCCCGACCTGCAGGCCTCAGTCCAGAATCCACACTGAACCGCCAAGTCAGCGGGACACTTTCCGCGTTCCCGCTAAAAGCATTTTTTGTCGACCACAGACAGTCCCCAGTCGGAGAGAAAGATTGTCGCGAAGAGAAATAAATTTGGCCTGCTGACAGGGACGAGCTACAGGTTTGCTACTTAGCTTGCATCCCAGCACGACAGCTGGCTTAAGTTAGCCAGTTACGCGGATCAGTCGGCATCCGTTTCCACTGAAGCTCGCTAAACAGCAGCTAGGTAGCTGGCGCCCTTCAGTAGAGTTAGAACCTGAAAGCAAATAGCCAGCCAGGATGGATAACAATATGAAAACGTCGTTGAAATACTAAGTATCCGCGCAGTTTCACTGTAAATACATGCAGAAACTACGCTAGTATCGGTATGATAAACTCCAGTAGTGAAGTTTAGCTCGCTAGCAAAACCCCGTCATAGGTCTTAGCTAAGATAGCTTAGCTAACGGACTCGATAACGTTAGTTAACACTGTTTAATAAGATAGTTTGCTTCCATACGTCAATACGCTTACATAGTTTTGATGTACTCCCACATTCCGTCGCGCAACACGGTTTCCAAAAACAAACTGAAACTCTTTGCGAAGAAATAGTATCTAGCTATTAATTTAATTTTTTTTTACATAGTCCGCAACAAAATGCATTCGCTCCTCTGTCGCGTTAACAACACCTCGCTCTGGCCAGTCAAAGAACTGCAGAAATCTGTGCAACAGGGCGAAGGAGAGCGAAACCAAGACGGTGAAGTACCCAAAATTTCCGGTATTTTATTAAAAATGTAAGGTTTATGGTAAAGGTAATTAATATCAAGATACTTGTTACTCGTCGTCATTTCGCTTTGGTTTTTTCACGGTAGGCATGAAAATTTATCTTCGCTAAATTAAAGTGTAATTATATTTTACTGCTTAACAGGAGATTATTCAAGGCCCTGATAACCAAGAAGACGCTCACACTGTCCAAGTCATCTAGGCTACACCAAAAAAACAAAAAACAAATCTGAAAGTCTACATTTACCATTCGTATTAACCTTATGAAGGTGTTGATGATAATATGACAGTAAATGGGTTGATTGACTCATCCTTGCAATTTAGCCTTTAAAACTAAACGTTGTATTCTTTACTTTTTATTTAACTCCAAATATAAGTGTTAAGTGTTAATCTTGAATAACGAAGCAATGCAAGCCTCTAATGTGTGGATTCCTATGTCCCAGTCCAGCTTGATGACCGCTCGGTGTGGTTGGGGTTGGTTGTTGGTCTGAAAAAGCGGTGTCCTAGCTTGAAGTGGGGTTGTTCGGCCAGTAGGGGGCAACCTTTTCCCAGGGCCAATGTCCCAGTTGCAGGGCTATTGTGGTAGGCTAACGGAGATCCACTATGAAGGCTGTTGTGAAGCTGTATTTGCTGTATTAATTTGTGAATTAATTCTCCTACTCACTTCATTTCACTGTGGGTGTTACAGTTTTCACTGGACACTTTCATGCTGCTCACAGTTAATTTAGTATTTGAATCATCATTGAAAATTTTTTAGTTGTTCTTTTTGTTGAATCACATTGTTGTCTTTGTTTATATTTGAATATTTAAATATCCCATGACTCTGACAGGTGTAGCTTTGAAATTAACAATCAATTAGGTTGCCCCCACTTAAAAAAGAATATATATATATATATATATATATATATATATATATATAATTTTCCTGTTAAGCAACTAAATATTTGTCATGAATTAATTGCGTATTATTTGTCTATACAAATGTTTTGTATGTCAGAGTTTACTGACTGTCAAAGACGTTGGACCTGGGGCCTGTATCACAAAATAGAATAACTGAGTTAGCTGGTTAACTGCACAGAGTAAAACCCAGAACAGCTCTTTTTACTTCAGTCCATGTTCCAGATTTGGGAGGGTTGCGTATTTTACTCCGCACAGTTATCCAGCTAACTCAGCAATTTTGCTTTTTAATACAGGCCCCCAATACGATGCAATCTAATCTCCTCTATGGGGCTATTTTCCATCCAACAACACAACTCACTGGTGCTTTTACAGACCAGGCTGGGGACGGTGTAGAAATTATTCTCATTATCCAGAGTTGTGAAACGTCAGCGGACTTCACCATTTACCAACAGCAAGCCGGTATTCAGTGAGCTGTGCAGCTTTTAGATACGGTGTGTTTTTTTCCAGAACATCTCTGGACAGCTGAAGAGTGCGTCCGCTGGAGGAAGTGAACGATGCTGAGAGGAAGTGCCGTTTAATCATTGACCCTGGTGGAGACTGAAGGCTGCAGTACTATCTGTGGACAAGGGGTCCACGGGTCACTGAGCCGTCTGAGGGGTGGGGGGGGGGTGGGGGGGGGTGGGGGGG
The DNA here is from genome assembly GCA_039654925.1 of Anguilla pacifica. NCBI lineage: Eukaryota > Metazoa > Chordata > Actinopteri > Anguilliformes > Anguillidae > Anguilla > Anguilla pacifica. The sequence goes on along the minus strand of CM077292.1, from coordinate 59,039,459 downwards.
GGGGTGGGGGTGTTGAAGGGGGGCTGGAACAGTCCCGCCATGGAACAGTCGCAAGATGAAGGCCAGACAGGATGTGATTTGGTGAGGGGGCACTTTAAGACACACCCACCCTACGCCCTTGCGGGGCAGAAGCTGCGTCAGTGCGACAGGTACACACGCCGAGCTGGCATCTCCTGAAACAACCCCCCGGACAAACGCTGACGCCGGGTCTGTGTGCGTGTGTGTGTGTGTGTGTGTGTGTGTGTGTGTGTGTCTGTGTGTCTGTGTGCGTGTGTGTGTAACGGTTAAAGGTTTGGGGGGAGGGGCTTGGCTTGTGTGTGTGTGTGTGTAACGGTTAAAGGTTTGGGGGGAGGGGCTTGGCTTGGCTTGTGTGTGTGTGTAACGGTTAAAGGTTTGGGGGGAGGGGCTTGACTTGTGTGTGTGTAACTGTTAAAGGTTTGGGGGGAGGGGCTTGGCTTGTGTGTGTGTGTAACAGTTAAAGGTTTGGGGGGAGGGGCTTGACTTGTGTGTGTGTAACGGTTAAAGGTTTGGGGGGAGGGGCATGGCTTGTGTGTGTATCTGTAACGGTTAAAGGTTTGGGGGGAGGGGCTTGGTTGTGTGTGTGTGTAACGGTTAAAGGTTTGGGGGGAGGGGCTTGGCTTGTGTGTGTGTGTGTGTGTGTGTGTGTGTAACGGTTAAAGGTTTGGGGGGAGGGGCTTGGCTTGTGTGTGTGTGTGTGTGTAAAGGTTAAAGGTTTGGGGGGTGGGGCTTGGGTTGTGTGTGTGTGTGTGTAACGTTTAAAGGTTTGGGGGGTGGGCCTTGTGTGTGTGTGTGTGTGTGTGTGTGTGTAGCGATTAAAGGTTTAGGGGGTGGGACTTGGGTTGTGTGTGTGTGTGTGTGTGTTTTGTGAATGGGTGTACATTTTACATGATTCCATTCATTTCCCTCATCTTCGAGCCTGCTCATGTGTACGTATTGATTGTAACTTTTGCTCCACGGTGTTGCCCTGGTGATGACCTATGACCTATTAGGGAGGACTGAGTCTGAGGGAACACCGTGAGGGTGCACTTCTGGCCGTGTTGGCTGTTTTTGAGACTTGTGTTTTACTCTGAAAGCCATGTTGGGTTGATGCACTAGACCTGAAACAGTGAACCACTGAATGAGTGAATGTGTTCAGTGTGTCAGTATTATTGAAAGACAGTTTGACACATGTCCAACAATGCAATTAAAATGTTTTTAACGTGTTAATACAAATGTAGAGCTGTCTCTCTCTCCCTCTCTCTCTCCCTCTCTAGGACAAACACGCCCCTCAAACATGCTTGTTTCGGCACTTTCTGCTTCTTGCATGGCAGTGAATGTGTGAGCGGAAAGAATCGGACAACACCGAGGCACTGAGAGTAAAAACAGAGATGTATTCCAGTCCACCGAGTCCCCAAACAGGAAGTACACACGCGTTCAGTCAGAAAATACATAGTCATGACATATAAACCCCTTTCAGTGCGTTATTACAGAGTTGATAGTATTCTCTATACAGTATATGCTTGTCATGACGTCAAAAGGAAATTATACAAGTCATTAGGAGATCATCTTTGATATATAATGTAAGTGTTTTTGTATGAGTGGCCCATGACTCTGTCTATGGGGATGGATGGATCTGCTGGTATTCAGAAATAATTCTCGGCTTTTCTCCACCAGGAGATCTGGAAGCTGAGGTGGTAACTGTCAGCTGTGATGTGTGCTGAGCATCGTGGCACAAAATGGCCGCTGCAGCGCTGAGCTGGTAACTGTCATCTGTGATGTGTGCTGAGCATCGTGGCACAAAATGGCCGCTGCAGCGCTGAGCTGGTAACTGTCATCTGTGATGTGTGCTGAGCATCGTGGCACAAAATGGCCGCTGCAGCGCTGAGCTGGTAACTGTCAGCTGTGATGTGTGCTGAGCATCGGGGCACAAAATGGCCGCTGCAGCGCTGAGCTGGTAACTGTCAGCTGTGATGTGTGCTGAGCATCGTGGCACAAAATGGGCTCTGCACTGAAGATGGATCAGGTGAGTTTGCAAAAGCAATTTAATCATCGAATGAAGGACGCTTATAAATTAAATCTATTCTTATTCTTCTTCAAATTATTATTATTATTATTATTATTGTTATTATTATTATTGTTAGGTAAAATGTACGCATTTTATAGGACAGGCATCTGGGTTGAACGGCTGTGACTGGTGATTACTTTCTGTGTTCCCCAATCCCTCCCCACCCTTGAAAACCTCAAAATATATTTCCTGAAGATTTGGATTCATTCTCCTTCTCTTTGGCCCCGCCTCCCCCTCCTGGCCCCTCCCTCTCGGCTACCCCTCCGAGCATCCTGAGGGGCCAGAGGAGGGCGCGGTGGGAGGGCTTGTGGCGCGGGCAGCAGGGGGCGCTCTTGTCCTTGGTGATGAAGTAGAGCAGGGCGTTGAGCCAGGCGTTGAAGGAGGCGAGCGGGCGCGTGACCTTGTAGCAGATGGACACGGCGCGCATGGAGTCGCAGTGCACGCCCCGCCAGCCCTTCAGCACCAGGAACAGCGTGCGCGTCACGTGGAAGGGGAGGAAGCAGAGCGCGAACAGCAGCGTGATCGTCACGATGGTCCGGATCGACTTGCGCCGCCGCCGGATGTGCAGGCAGGCGGGGCCTGAGACCGCCCCGCCCCCGGCCCCGCCCCCGGCCCCGCCCTCCTGCAGGTGCGGCTGGGACCTGAGTGCCCGGAAGATGGTGAGCACCACGTGGGAGTAGCACCAGGCGATGATCACGAAGGGCACGAAGAACCCCAGCAGGTGCAGGATGATCCCGTAGGGCACGTACTCCGAGAACTCCTCATCGATGGCGTCGTCCCAGCAGTTCTGGAAAGTCTCTGCCGGCCCCGCCCCGCCCTTGGCCCCGCCCCCAGCCCCGCCCCCTCTCGTGACGTAGCCCGTCTGAGCGAAGCGGAAGATGGGGCTGGTCAGCACGAAGACCACGGCCCACACCATCCCGCAGGTGCCCTTGGCGGCGCGCTTGGTCTCCAGGGTGACGGTCTTCATGGGGTGGCAGATGCCCAGGTAGCGGTGGACGGAGACGCAGGTGAGGAAGTAGATGCTGCAGTACAGGTTGAAGTAGAAGAGGAAGCGCACCAGGCGGCACATGAAGTCGCCGAACACCCAGCGGTCGCGCATGACGTAGCTGGCCACCAGGAAGGGCAGCGACAGGCCGTACATCAGGTCTGTGGCGGCCAGGTTGGCCATGTAGACCAGCGAGGCGTTCCAGCGGCGGCGGCGGCGGAAGGCCCGGAGCAGGACCACCGAGTTCAGCGACAGGCTGCACAGGAAGGTGAAGGAGTAGCACAGCGGGAGGAACACGTACTTGTACGATTCGTCGATGCTGCAGCCGGAGGCCGTGGAGTTCCCGCCCCTCGCCCCGCCCTCCATCATCACGGAGACGCTCACCTTCATAGTCACCGGCCGCGCCCTTTCCCACCGTGGCTCATCCTTCCCGCCATCTTCCCTCCTTTTCTGCGCTCTTCTGCTCCCAAGGCTGATATGTTCCTGTATTCCTCCCCCTCCTGTCCCCACCCCACCCCCCCCGTGCTCTCTCCAGCTCCTGCAGGAAGAACGCACAGGTGAGTTTGTCCTCGTTTTGCAGTGTAATTTCAGTGAAACTCAGTTAAGTTTTCCTAATGTACAGGGCTATACATGTAAAACACACTCACACCTCACAGATTAAAACACAGTCACGCACACAGGCACTTTCTACCTCATGTCATGACTCAGTTCTCTGGCCTATATATAGGCTAATTACTTTCCATAATTACAGTAAACAACCTTGTCCAAGGACATACCTTTAGTTCCACACACACATATGCACTCTCTCTCTCCACACACACACACACACACACACACACACACACACACACACACACACACACAACACTCATACATACTATAGGTATGCGCATACATGCTCTCATGCATACACAAAAATACACATACAAATAAACACATACACGCCCCCTGTTCTGTTCCTGTCTTACACAACCTTGCGCTGTTTGTCTGTCCTGCTGATTCAGTCTCCTGCTCCATTAACCATTCAATCAGTAACGCTTTCCCTGAATACCTCTCTCTCTCTCTCTCTCTCTCTCTCTTTTTCCACTCATTCATCCCTCCATCTGCTCATGTTCCCTCAATCCCTCCCCCCCTTCTTTCATTCCAAAACTTCCCACACAACACAGGGATTGCCTGTTCAGACTGCACTCAGAGCGCACACATCCTGCTCCCGTCATCACCGTGTACCGCAGAGCCACAGAGCATCACCTCTCTGTACAACTGAATCCAACTAAACATAAAAGAAGCGTTAGCATGTGTGCTCTCTGCAGCTAAAGCTAAAAGCAGCATGAGCATGTGTGTTCTGCAGCTAAAGCTAAAAGCAGCATTAGCATGTGTGCTCCCTGCAGCTAAAGCTAAAAGCAGTGTTAGCATGTGTGTTCTGCAGCTAAAGCTAAAAGCAGTGTTAGCATGTGTGCTCCCTGCAGCTAAAACTAAAAGCATAATTAGCATGTGTGTGCTTTGCAGCTAAAGCTAAAAGTAGCATTAGCATGTGTGTGCTCTGCCGCTAAAGCTAAAAACAGCATTAATGTGTGCTCTGCAGCTAAAGCTAAAAGCAGCGTTAGCATGTGTGCTCTGCAGCGAATGCTAAAAGTATCATTAGCATGTGTGCTCTGCAGCTAAAGCTAAAAGCAGCATTAGCATGTGTGCTCCCTGCAGCTAAAGCTAAAAGCAGCATTAGCATGTGCGAGAGCCTGCTAGTTAAGTGTCATGACTTTTCCAGGCCACAGGGAACATGCAAACCTGGTTGCTGCTGCACACCAATGCACTAAGAAGTCAGGGCTCTCAAACCCAAACTGATCTCAAACCCAAACTGCCGAAGTCTGAGAAGAGCAGCAGACACAAGCAAAACAAAAACCTTTTCTGTGATTTAGCTGCAGCTCTTCCCCCACTATTATAGGCCTAAAAGAGAATTATTACACTTTTGTAAAGCAGTACTTGTGCCTTTCAGACAAAGGTCTCTCTCCTAACCTCTGCGGTCACTGAATTATTAATTGCCATGGCAACCCAATACGCAGGTAACGCAGTGTTCTAATAATGTCGCTCTGTCATTAATCTGTCAATAATTTATCAGCAGAGAGAGTACTAGCGATGACGCAAGTTCCTGACCGCCACTGTTATTTAAGGTATTTTCCAAGAATTGCAAATTAACAACTTCATTTTTAAACAAAAGTAACATTAGAAAATAACGCGTGCTACTCCATCCCGTGGGACTGCGTGTGGGTGGGACCGTGTCTCTGAACAACTGATTTATACAGTTTTTATCAATCATGAAAAAGAAAAAAAATAATTTCATAATATCATAGCCATATGAATTTGAGGCTTAATTAGTAGAGCATCACAATAGCCCACTGAACCCCACTCAATCCCAGGTGTCATTGTGCATGTGTGAGTGTGTGTGTTTATGTGTGTGTGTGTGTGTGTGTGTGAGTGTGTGTGTGTGTGTGTGTGAGTGTGTGTGTGTGTGTGTGTGTGTGTGTGTGTGTGTGTGTGCATGTGTGTGCATGTGTGTGCATGTGTGTGTGTGTGTGTGTGTGTGTGTGTGTGTGTGAGTGTGTGTGTGTGTGTGTGTGTGTGTGTGTGTTCAGGAGGGTACTCTCTCTGGCTCTTACCTGTTGGTGGACAGTGTAGCATGCACTTCAGTCAGAATAAAATGCTCAGTATCAGGTTAAGACTCGAGCCCCAGCATTGAGACCACACAATCCATCCAGACTATAACACAAACCTTTCTCTCCCCCTCTCTATCTGTCGCTCCCTCTCTCTGTTATGCCTCCTCCTCGCTCATCCCTCCCTCTGTACCCTTATTATTGCTGAGCTGGTAGCTAGCACACAAACACACTGACACTCACGTACACAAACACATACACGCGCACACACCCACTCATACACAGACACACACACTCATACACACACACACACACAGAGAAACTCGCATACACAAACACACACAAACTCACACATGCGTACACTGACACTCACATACACACACTCACACACACACTCACACAGTCTTTCTATAAAACATTTAAATGCACACACAGAAACTCATATAAAATAATGGTTTATGAACAAGGCACATAAAGCAAGGGATACAAAAGGCACTTATCGTTTACGATCATTGTCCATTTTAGTGAATAAAGTGAGTAAATCTTACCCAGACTGAGACGGGCCGGGCCAGTGTGTCCCTGCGCCTGTCCCTCTACAGGAAAGGCCCCCACCCCTGCCCCACATTAACACTGCTCATCCCTTCAGCTCCGCCAGGCTCCGTGGCTCACAGGCCCTGGGTCTGTTACCCACCGTCATTAAAACCGTCCGACCGTGACTGTAACCTGAGACCACGGCCACGTGTGTGTGAGAAAGGGACACAGCCCCCCTGCCCCCCCCATCGAGCCCAATTCAGATTATAGCCTGAGACAGGCAGGTAGACCAACACAAGTTGCAGAATCGCCGTCCAATCAAATCCGTCCCTCACAGTCCCCGCCTCCCACATCTCTGCCCAACCGCTGCGAGACACGTGGCGCAGATGCTCAATGCAGGTTGCCATGGCAATAACCACCCAAACAGAATCCAAGAAAAAAAGTGCATCCATTTAAGGGTCCAGGGTCCTTCACAGTGAATTCTCTCTGCTTCTGCGATGTCACTGTTCACAGTGTGATGTCACCAACCACAGTGTGAAATCACTGGTCACCATATGATTTCACTGCTGCCTGTGATGCAGAACCGTTCTCAGAGAAATTAAATGAGAAACATGAGAAAGACAAGGTCATCTTAGTCTCTTATGATGTCAGACGTTGTATCTTTGAGACGACAATGATGTCACAGTGATGTCATGTCCTCCACATCCAGCAGCATGGCATCCTGTTCTGTCCTCAGCTGGTCCCGCGTCAGCAGTCGATTCACCAGCTCAGAGCTCAGGTCTACGCGCACATGCACACACACACACACACACACACACACACACACACACACAGGTGTACTGTTAGGCCTGTGCTGACCAAGCACTGGGGGTGTATGAGTGTGTAAGTTTGTGTTTGTAAGTGTGAGTGTGTACGTGTGAGTGTGTAAGTTTGTGTTTGTAATTGTGAGTGTGTAAGGGTGAGTATGTAAGTGTGAGTATGTGGGTGTGCAAGTGTATGTGTGTAAGTGTGTGTGAGTGTGAGAGTGTGTAGGTGTGTGAGTGTATAAGGCTGTACTGACCGTGGATGGCCTGAGTGAGTGAGACTCTGAGAGAGCTCAGCTCCTGCAGACTGAGGGCCTGGAGTTCACTGAGAGTCAACGGCTTCCTCTCCACCTGTGTAGCAGCACACGCTAACCGCTAGAATACACACATACTCAACAGTGAGACGTGCTAACCGCTAGAATACACACATACTCAACAGAGACACGCTAACCGCTAGAATACACACATACTCAACAGAGACACGCTAACCGCTAGAATACACACATACTCAACAGAGACATACTAGCCGCTAGAATACACACATACTCAACAGTGAGACCCGCTAACCGCTAGAATACACACATACTCAACAGAGACACGCTAACCGCTAGAATACACACATACTCAACAGAGACACGCTAACCGCTAGAATACACACATACTCAACAGTGAGACCCGCTAACCGCTAGAATACACACACACTCAACAGAGACATACTAGCCGCTAGAATACACACATACTCAACAGAGACACGCTAACCGCTAGAATACACACATACTCAACAGAGACACGCTAACCGCTAGAATACACACATACTCAACAGAGACATGCTAACCGCTAGAATACACACATACTCAACAGTGAGACATGCTAACCGCTAGAATACACACATACTCAACAGAGACACGCTAACCGCTAGAATACACACATACTCAACAGTGAGACATGCTAACCGCTAGAATACACACATACTCAACAGAGACACGCTAACCGCTAGAATACACACACACTCAACAGAGACATACTAGCCGCTAGAATACACACATACTCAACAGAGACACGCTAACCGCTAGAATACACACATACTCAACAGAGACACGCTAACCGCTAGAATACACACACACTCAACAGAGACATACTAGCCGCTAGAATACACACATACTCAACAGTGAGACCCGCTAACCGCTAGAATACACACACACTCAACAGTGAGACATGCTAACCGCTAGAATACACACATAATCAACAGTGAGACCCGCTAACCGCTAGAATACACACACACTCAACAGTGAGACATGCTAACTGCTAAAACACACACGCTCAACAGTGAGACACAAACACATGCTAACCGCTAAAACACATATATACACAGAGTACTGAAATACACACACACACAGTGTTAAGAGACACATGCCAACTGCTAAAACACACACATAGCACTGAGACACAGCTTTAAGATGCACACACTCTAACCACTAAAACACACACACACGCGCAGTGTGTCACACACACCCCAGTCTCACCTCCTGTTTCTGCTCAGTCCACAGCTTGTCTCTGAGCGCGCTCAGTGCCGCCCTCACCTCCATCTTCAGTCCTCGTGTCACAGGGGGCGGGGCCTGATCTGCTTGGCCACGCCCACGGGCCTCTCTTGAGGTCTTGACAGAGACAGACGTATATTAACAGACACACACTTTGCAGGCTGGCCCTGTTAAGGCGCTGTTACAGTGCATAGATAGGCTCTTTGGTCTGGTATCAGGCCTGCACTATGCCAGTGTGAACAGGGTCCTGATGGGAGGGTTTTATTGTGCAACAGCGACCCCTGTTGGTCAATCAGGAGCCCACAAGTTCAGCTGTGAGCTAAATAGAAAATATCTTTCTTTGGCTTGTGTCTGCATGAGCCTGACATGGGTGCAGTAAAAAGTGGAAGAGAGATCATGCTTGTTTGAACTCTTCTGAAATTACACCAGAGAGCTCTGATAAATGTGCATGGCAAATCAGGAAGAGAAAGTGTTCTTAAAAAACAGACACAAATATGGTGACTGATTTTACTCTGCAGGTTGAAAGAAAATGGATATCCGCACACTGGATTACAGCTCCCAATACTTTATTGACTAAAAAAAAAAGCAAGGCAACGTTTCAACCCAACAGGGTCTTCATCAGGCAAATGACCAACCCGTGTCAATGGTCATTTGCCTGATGAAGACCCTGTTGGATTGAAATGTTGCCTTGCTTTTTTTTTTAGTCAATAAAGCATTGGGAGCTGTAATCCAGTGTGCGGATATCCATTTTCTTTCAACCTTCACATGTACTTTTATCCTGCACCTGGCCAAATACTGGTTGGATGTGCACACAGCTACTCTACTGTGATTTTACTCTGCACTCGTAGGGCTGATGGGAACTCTGGATCACACCACGGTCACACCTTCTCACCTCTCCGCCTGCCTGCTTTCCCTCCTCGTCATCCTCGCTGTCACTGTCATTGATGAAGCAGAGCTGCAGGTTCTTCTGGTTGTGGAACCTGGATGGACAGAGGAAGAGGAGAACACTGCTGGGCTCTGGTGAGGCTTTGATGTGGGTGGAGTGAACAAGGGGTCCTGTCATTACATCAGATCCGAAAATTAGCAACTGTTCACCCAAGTAGAGGCCTGAGGTCATCTTCTAACAGGAAAGCTTTTCATTATCCTGGAGAGATATGATCTTACAGTGTGAAATGAGAGGGAGGTTAAAATGAGCGATGGGAACGAACCCTCTGTGCTGCCGAAGGTTTGGCCCTTTAGATTGGATCTTAACCCCCAACGGCCATTAAAGATGACACTTTATGGAAGAGAAGCCAAAACGGTTCTGTATCTTTATCTGACTCTCCGAGCCCCTGATCACTGCTCCTGCTCTGAGCCCTGCCCAGCTGTTCATGCAGGAGTAACTCATAAATATCACTGAACTAGTGTAGTGACACCTGCTGGTGTCAGGGTAGAACTGCTGCTCTGTGCGTGGTGTAAGAGAGCAGAGACCTAGAAGAACTTAGTTGTTGAAAAAGAACAAACAGTGGTGACTGTTAAAGACTGTTATAGACCGTTAGGTAAAGACGGTTACAGGACCAGCAGTAAAGACGGTTAAAACCTGTTAAAGCCGGTTACTGGCAGCACGATCCTGTCGCCGTACCGTGAAGTGATCGCTGTGATCCTCCGGCTTCTGTCTGCCTCCACATCCTCCCACCAGCTCCCTCCATCCCTCTCTTCCATCCAACCCAATGACACATTCTCTCGCTCCACCTCTGCAGAGCTCTGAGGGACAGAAATGGGATAATGTGTGCAAGGGATGGAGGGAGGGAAAAGAAGAGAAAGGGAACAATCGACAGAGAAAGAGAGCAACAGAGGGAAAGTGTATGATGGAGAAGTAGAGAGAGAGATGGAAGGAGGTAGGAACTGAGAGAGAGAGGAACTGAGAGGGAGTGTGAAAGAATGAGGGAGTGCATTCTGCCCTCTGACCTTTAACCTTTCCTTCCTCTCCTCCTCCTGTCTCTCCAGCTCAGCAATGCGCAGGCTTAGAGCCTCCCAGTGCATTATGGGTAAGTCAGAGTCATCCTTTGAGGTCCCCTCTTGGCACGAGAGGACTGCCCCTTCTGCTGCCTGAGCAAAATCCTCAGTCTCGTCGGTCTCCTTCTCCTCTTCCCTCTCGCTCTCTCGCTCCTTCTCCTCCTCTCTCTCGCTCTCTCTCTCTTTCTCCTCCTCCATCTTCTACTCCAGGGTGACGCAGTGGAGAGGGCGGGGCTATTTTTGCAGTGTAGAAATGAGAGCAAATATGAGTTAATGTGAGTAAAAGTGGGGATATTTAAAGGAGCACACTGTGTGGATGAGAGGGTTCTGTTCAGCCCTCTGTTCCTGTGTATTCATGCACTACGATAGCCTTCAGTTAAATGTAAAATTCAGCAGAGATTTGTTTAATTTCCAGTGCCATTGTAGGTTTTATCTGGGAAACCGTAACCCTGTATTGAAGGAGGATGATGGGTTCTGTGCTGCGCGTGAGGTTTTAAATATCCTGGCTCTTGTTAAAGGGTTTGGTTGGGCAATGAGAGTCGGGACAGAGCTCCCTGGCATCAAACCCGTGGAGGCCGAGCTGACTGGCTGATGCTCCACTTGGCTCACTGATGCTGTCCAATCAAAGGCTTTCTCCGCTCAACAGCTGTGACCCGTCCCATGTGACTCCCTTTGAGGCTCATGTTAAATCCGATATTCATTTTGAATGGTTTGTGGCCTTATAATTATGCACACTCTATTCTGCTCATATTTTCACATCAGCGTTGTTTCAACAGAACTGCCCATTCTGTAATTTATGAGTGACAAGAAAACGGGTGGAGCTACCATGCCTTGTAAGGGCCTCTCCAATCATAGTGTTCTGCTTGGGAGAGACAAGTATTTTGATTGGATGATAAAAGCATGTGACTAACAGTAGTGAGAGGTTCTGCCCATTATGAGACATTTCCATCATGGCAGCCCAGCTGTTATTATGGGATGCCTCACGTACAGTTCAGCAGATAAATGGTATGACTACATCTCCCACAATCCTGCTGATGGCAATGATTTCAGCTGTCTATAGCCAGAGGCTTATAGAGTTTTTAAGTCGTGTCATCGCTTGCCTTTAAGGATAAGTGAGTCCATACAGCCTGGCTTTAGTACGCAGCCCATATGTATTTATTACGTTTGAAAGTTATAGTTGGAATCTGTGCTTCCACCCTTTTATTCCACAAATATAATATCCTGGACGTCAGGTTGGGGGTTGATTCAATCAAAGTGTACAACGATTATTGAGCTTGACTACAGATGAGATGTCGGACGTAAAGTATACAGTTCAGTTCGGGTCAATATTGTGGTCATCACTTCGGTTTTGGAGTCGAAAGATCAGCTTGTGTCATCGGCTTCTTAAATCATGAACAAATACACGTAAACCCTACTTTGTTGCCGTTGACAACGCCTCGTATAAGGGCAGTGTCAGTAACGCCCCGCGGCGTCCGGAGTAGTCTAGGGTCTAGGCTAAAGGATGCAGAACACGTAGGCGGTATACTTTAAGTTATGCAAAAGCCTTTCGAGGCACCGTCTTGCATTGTTAACAATTTAACTAATAAATATGTGGTTAGTCTGGGAAAACTTTGGAGAAAACACGTTGTTTTCAGTAGTTTTTTTGGGGGGGTGGACACACGGACGGACGAACTCACCCACTCGAAAGTTTGTTCGCAGCGCACTCCGGGCTGCTCGCGACTCTTCCGCTGGCGAAACGCGCAATCCTCAATCGCGCTGATCACTGACAAGAGATCTTATCGCCTTTATCTTCGTTTATATATTTTTAGCCTTAACTTAGAAAAACATTTGCCTCGCCTTTTCTCCTCACATCCCCTCCCTCCGTTTTCTCCCCACCCCTTCCCATTTCACCCTGTATTACTTCTTCAGCGAGCACTGACTTTGGATGTAGGATTGGCAAAGTTTGATCCAGCGGTGACAGCCCGTTGCGTCTCCCACCTGCCTGGCTGGCGTTCTTGGCTCGATTCCCGTTTGCATTCAGATGGCTTGAATTGTTATGAAAATCCCAAAGTCAAGACGCAGTAAACACTAAACAGAAAACAGCCGCGCTGAGAGGAAGGGGAGGAGAGAGAGGCGAAAGGGGAAAGAAAAGTGATTCAGGTGTCCAATTTCACAATTTCGGAGATGACGATTCAAACCAGATGGGAGAATCCGAGAATTCTGGAAGTAGCAAACAATAGTCCCCTTAACGGCCCACGTCCGTGCGGCATAGCTACGTTCATCAGTAGTCTGACCCCGGCGGTCTGTTAGCATAGTTAAGCCTACTACCCTGTCTCACCGATGTGTATGATAGCAAGTTTTAATCGAGACCAGTCTTACACTGTCTTACACTTAGATGATTTCACATTTTTCGAGCCCTTAGGCGCTGGGCAGAGGCTCGAGACTCTCTTTCCTTGTCAACTTCACGGACTGCAGCTGTTACAGTGGGCGTGCTCGGAATTCCCGCGTTCACAAGAGAATTCAGACGAGGCCTATTTAAAAACGTTTTTTTCCTGGAATATCGACACGTACAGACCCATTATTTAAACATAAACAAACACAACGTTTCTATTTAATAGACCATAGTCATTCGTTTCTGTGGCAGATGTTCCGCTGAATTCCTTCATAATACCCGAGCTGTCATACCGTAGCTAGGAGACCCAGTAGCCCAACTCACATAAATTGCATAATTTGTCTATCTTAAATGTGGCTTCACTTTTCACGTCAGTGGATTTAAAGTCATGAACGAATTGTAGATCACAGAGCTATTATGTCGTATTACTGTTTCAGCATAACGGTTTCATTTTTAATGGCATGGTTACAGTTGAACGCTAATTGCTCATCTCATCTCAAGCCTATCATTTAACATCAGCATTTCACAGATAAACACGTGTGTGGTAATAAAAAAAACGGCCATTTATGTTACAGTTTTAAAAATCTAAACTTTTTATGCTGTGAGTTTAAGTTGTTGGCGCCCAGACTATATTCGCGCGTGCACGGGTGCAGACGAGCAGTACCTTCCACAGGATTTGAAGTAAGTTCGTCGTGACCGAATGCTTTTGTTCGCTTTCTGGAAAAAGAGCAGCAGAGGTTCTAGTCACAATACGGGTCTTTGTTGGCATATAGCCCCCTCCTGCGACCATTTTTTAAAACCACAACATCCACAAACGGTGTGAAACTTCCTCGGGTACGCTATCTTCCCTCTAAAAAAACAGAAGCTGTTCAAAATAAATATTTAGACAGAAGATATGCGGTATTTGGATAAGGAAAAGTGTTTTCTTAAAGGGAGGCATTTCCTGCATCTCTCTGTTTACATTGTGTTTACGGAGAAGAGCGAAAGGCTGTCATGTTTCTTGGGAAGGAAAATGATGCAATAGGGTTTTAAACAGCTGTTACTGCGCTGGTGACCGTGTTCACACGGTACTATTAATGTAGCTTACTAGTGCTGTTCGTCCAAACACTACAACACTCACAGAGATAAGGATGAGGAATTGTCCCATAAGGACACCGCTGTCATTTGTATGTTTCAGTTTATAAATAATTGTGCGAGAGCGTGGCACGGCCAGGGTCTTCGGGCCCCATGATAAGGTCTTACATTGGGGCCCACTACCATTAGGTTGCTGTAACCACACCACATTTTTGAGGGCCCCTGTCAGACAAGCCCCTTGAAACCGTCTTGACAGATATGGTGCTGGCGTCTGAGTTCATTTTGTATGTGTGTGTGTGTGTGTGTGTAGCTGTTATGTACAGAGGATGAACAGTGTTACCTCAGAAGTTGGGGGGGGGGCACATCCTCTACCTACGTGTGGTCACGTAGTGAAAAGGACAAACTGTTGACAGAATCCAGATGGGCAAGACAGACAGACATGCATACAGACAGACAGGCAGACAGACAGACATGCAGCCAGACAGACAGACAGACAGACAGAGCACTGAGAGGGTCGAACAGAAGACTGGGAGGCCAGTGATGGTGTCAGTCAGTTTAATGAGAATGTTCCAGAAGGGTTCAGCTGCTCAGAGAGGATGCAGACAACAAGCACATACACGCACGCACACACACACACACTTATTTTTTCTCACACAGACACTTATTCTCTCTCACATACACACTTATTCTCTATCTCCCTCACACACTGATGCTCTCTCACACATTTATTCTCTCTCACGCACACTCGTTCTCTTGGAAAGGCACGCTCAATCTCTCACACGTTTTGCTCATTCTCTTCAAGAAACATGCTCTTCCTGTATTCAAAAATGTCAGACAAAACAAATATTGCACAAAATATGCAAATATTCACAAAATATATTCAGCACATATTCACATATTTTAAATATTTATGTGTTTTTTGTTCAGTTTTAATGCCTTACTCTGGGGAGAACGTGCTCACTGTTACACTCAGTGAACAGATGCACACAAACACAGTGCCACTGGGGAGAAGAGCATCATCATCTTCGTCACATCAGCGAACAGACACACTGATAAAGCACAGAGTACTGGACACAGATGGGCCCCACTCAGAGACCAAAACAATAAATCCTTAAATTATAAAGTTTGCAGGACCATGAAGAACAACATGAATGCTCTCTCTCTCACACACACACACACACACTCAGAGGTCAGTGCAGTGCTCTTGTTTACACACACATGCTCAGAGGTCATTGCAGCGCTCTTGTTTGCTGTAGTGGTCGAATTGGCTCTTCCAGTGCATCATGTAGGAGCTCCAGCGATGGAACTCAGCCTTCCACTGCCTCTCTGTCTCATCCATATTCCCTGGGGGGGCAGGATGGGGGTAAAGTGGGAGAGGGGGAAACGGAGATGTAAGAGTGAAATTTTACTGAACTGTAAAGTAGACAGGCCACTTCCATCCTGCACAGTTTGTCCTGTTTCTCGCTGCTCTTACGTTACTTTAAAAACCTGAAGAGCATTATCCCTCCATTCCTCTCTTCCCTTTAATCCCCTTATTCTCCATTACCTCATCCCTCCTCTGGGTCAGCTCTCCCTGGCACGCTGACCTGCCATGTCAATGTCTTTAAATACTGTGTGTGTGTGTGTGTGTGTGTGTGTGAGCGTGTGTGTGTGTGTGTGTGTGTGTGTGTGTGTGTGTGTGTGTGCGCCTTAATTGGCCATTTTGCACAGATGTATTAATCAGTGGGCCTGGGACTGCAGTACCAGTGATGTCCAGCAGGCGGGGTAGGAAGCGGTTCCACAGGGCGCAGGGCTGGTTCCTCAGGCCGCGGTGCAGCTTCAGCGGCTCCGTGTCCAATCCCACAAACCACTGCTCAGTCGGCGTGAAGGCCGGCCACTTCTGCCGCGCATCCGCGGTGCCGTCCGCGTTCAAGTTGGGGTTCCTGTGGAACGGGGGTGTTGAGCCAATGGCATGGCTCAATACCTGCCCTCAGTCTGCTACTATAGTGTCTCCCTAATACCCCCTCATACCAGCTACAGGTGTGGTTGCCATGGTAATTCATCACATTTGGTTAATTCAATTGTTAATTTTATAAACTGTTTAATTAAATCATAAAGATCATTTAATTGCCAACTCTAATCTCCATGGTAACTCACCCGGTGCGGGTGAAGTTGGCACGGTAACTCACCCGGTGCGGGCGAAGTTGGCATGGTAACTCACCCGGTGCGGACGAAGTCGACATGGTAACTCACCCGGTGCGGGCGAAGTTGGCATGGTAACTCACCCGTTGCGGGCGAAGTTGGCATGGTAACTCACCCAGTGCGGGCGAAGTTGGCCCAGTATCTCATCATGCGGCGGCTGAGCTGCTCCTCCTGGGCGGTGTAGTTGAGCCTCCTCTCCAGCGGGAGCCCAAACACAAACTCGATCTCATAGCCGTGGATCACGCCCATCCACTCTGGCCACGGCAGGTTTGACGCACGGTGGTCAAACAGGTACAGGTACACGCCCCCTGCTCAGGTAGGGATAGAGGGATGAGAAGGGAAGAGTGGGGGAGAGAGAGAGAGCAGGGTGTCACATGAAGGAGAACAGAAAGAATTTTCCGGAATGTGACCGGATTGACTCCGGAGTGGGTGGAGCTTCAGAGACCTGTCAGTCACTGATCTGTTTTGACCAAAGAAACTATTTTCCTCTCCACAGTGGCACAAAATGAGAGTCACTTGTGGCTGATGAGAGTCAGCTCCACCCACGATGAGTGTTTTCCATCACTGCCTAACACCCACCTGGTGAGGTTCCCTCAGCAGAGTCCCCCCTCCCTGCCCCCGCCCCTCCGGCCCCGCCCGCCTGGGCATGGCTCTGGGCGTAGGAGCGGGCGAAGTGCTGCAGGGGGCAGATGACGTTGTGGTCGCCCACGATGCCATCCATGGCGTTGCGGTTCTTGCGCGGGTCGTCCTCGTCCAGCCAATCAGTGTAGAGCAGCACCACGGCCTCCCGCGCGATGTCGCTGGCGTGCGGCACGCTCAGCCGCACGCTCTCCAGGAAGTCGCGCCGCGAGATCAGGCTGTCGTTGTCCTTGCTGAAGCCGGGGGCGCCGTAGAGCAGGAAGTAGGAGCCCTCGTTGCGGTTGACGCCCAGCAGGATCTGCACGTGGGCGAAGTCGCCGGAGAGGAGCAGGGCGTCGGGCGCGTCGGGAAGCACCGCGCCGTCCACCACGGGCACGAAGGAGAAGCGGAACAGGCCGCTGTGGGGGAGCACGCGCCACTCCTGCGCCAGCAGCTCCTCGGGCGGCCGCGCCCGCAGACAGGCCACCAGCTCGCTGTCGTTGCCCGGGGCGCAGTTGACCAGCTGGGCCAGCAGGGCGGCGCGGCGCCGGGCCTCCCTCGCGCTCACCGTGGCCCAGGGGCAGTTGGGAACGCCGCTCTGCAGGATGGCGCGGGCGAACAGGGCCCGGCTCCCCGGGGACAGCAGGTGCATCCCCACCGACGCCCCGCCCGCGCTCTCTCCAAATATGGTGACCCGCTGGGGGTCCCCCCCGAAGAAGCGCACGTTCTCCTGCACCCAGCGCAGGGCGAGCCGCTGGTCCAGCAGCCCCACGTTGCCGGGGGCGTCGGAGGAGCCGGGCAGCGCCAGGAAGCCCAGCGCGCCCACGCGGTAGTTCATGGAGACCACCAGCACCCGCTCGGCGTGCGCCAGGTAGCGCCCGTCGTACACGTCCAGCGAGGACGAGCCGCTGATGAAGCCGCCGCCGTAGATCCACACCATCACAGACAGGTTTCGGGGCGCGGGGGGGGCGGGGGCCCACAGGTTGAGGTACAGGCAGTCCTCGCTCATCTCCCGGTTGGGGTTCCACATCTCGGTGCCGGGGAAGCCCGGGTAGGAGGAGTCCACGGGCTGGCAGCAGGCGTTGGGGTAGGCGCTGGCGTTCAGCACGCCCGACCACGCCCGCTTGGGCTCTGGTGCCCGGAAGCGCCGCCTCCCCACGGGGGGCTCGGCGAATGGGATCCCCAGGAACGCCGTCACCTGACCGCCGTCCGGCACGGGCAGCCGCACCCCCCGCACCTCCCCCTGCCGCGTGGAGACGGTGAGGCCGGGGTCTGCCCAAACCGCAGGAGAGGGGAGGAGGGAGAGGAGGAGGAGGAGGAGGAGGGAGGAGAGGAAGAGAGAGGAGGATCCCATGGTTGCTGTGCTGTTCTGTTCTCTCGTCAGGATCAGCAGTCTGGGCGAGGGAGAAGAGCAGGGACAGAGAGGAGAGCAGCGTCAGCGCGGACTAATTCACAAACTACAACTTTGCAGTGGGCTGAGAGAACATCAGTTATGGGCATATTTGAACTCTGACACACACACACACACACATACTCACACACACACACACACATACTCACACACCCATACACACACCCATACATTCACACACACACACACACATACTCACACACCCATACACACACACACACACACACATATGCACTTTTGCTGTCGCTGGTGTTTGTGTTACGCGCAGTGTTGTGCAATTGCCATGGTAACGGGATTAGTGTTCGAGGCAGGGTGCATGATGGGAGTGCATGACCTAGGCTTCAACTGTGTGTGCGTGTACTATTTCTGTTGGCCCGTGACCTTTCTGGGGGGGGGGGTTAAGGGATCTTTGCTGTTCTTCGCTGTTGCCTTTGACTAGGCGTGTTCTTCAGACAGATCCCCTCCCCTGCAACATGCCCCCCCCCCCTAAAGATTTCAGCATTTACAAGAAGGTATTACTGCCAACCAAACCGAAATATCACAGTGATCTGATTGGTCGGTACAGCGGGGAATCTGCAGTGAAACCTGCTGCCCTTAAATCACGGTGCTTCAGACATTACAGACAAGGACAACTCTGTTATTCCTGCCGATGACCCCCCTCCCATTCCCTCCTGGGCATGTGTACATGTGCAAACAACACGCAACATATTCCCTCCTGGGCATGTGTACATGTGCAAACAACACGCAACATATTCCCTCCTGGGCATGTGTACATGTGCATACAACATGCAACATATTCCCTCCTGGGCATGTGTACATGTGCAAACAACACGTGTTACGTCTCTCAAGGTGTCTAGGGGTAGGAGGGAGTACGTAACATATATATTGAAATAAGGTGTCCGGGTGAAAAGGTGTTGTGCACGTTTAGTATAAATAATCAGGGCAGACAAAGTTGCAGGTGATATTAAAGGTGTTATTATAAGTGCAAGTGAAGTGATATTTATATTTGTACAAGTTTACACAAAACAAAACACAACTAGGTCACAAGGCCAAGGGACATGGATGCAGCCAAAGAAATGAAATAAACAGAACCAAACAGCGCTAGAACAAAAGATAATCTGATTAACTAAGCATAACAAAAGACTGTCTAACTACTCTTACAAACAAAAATACACAGTTGGCAACCACCCCTTTTCTAATGTGTCTACAAGTTTCCTCCTGCGTGTAGCACCGGTGTATGGAGGCCTCTGTCTTACCTGCCCCAGGGCCTGAACCACACACAGACAACCACACATACATAAGCAGGGGAAACGTTTACACGCACACAGGTCTCTAAATCTCTACCGCACACAACACAGCATATTCCCTGCTGGGCATGTGCAGATGCACATACAACACACAGCATATTCCCTGCTGGGCATGTGCAGATGCACATACAACACACAGCATATTCCCTGCTGGGCATGTGTAGATGCGCATACAACACACAGTATATTCCCTACTGGGCATGTGTAGATGTGCATACAACACACAGCATATTCCCTACTGGGCATGTGCAGATGCGCATACAACACACAGCATATTCCCTGCTGGGCATGTGCAGATGCACATACAACACACAGCATATTCCCTGCTGGGCATGTGCAGATGCACATACAACACACAGCATATTCCCTGCTGGGCATGTGTAGATGCGCATACAACACACAGTATATTCCCTGCTGGGCATGTGTAGATGCGCATACAACATACAGCATATTCCCTACTGGGCATGTGTAGATGTGCATACAACACACAGCATATTCCCTGCTGGGCATGTGCAGATGCACATACAACACACAGCATATTCCCTGCTGGGCATGTGTAGATGCGCATACAACACACAGTATATTCCCTGCTGGGCATGTGCAGATGCGCATACAACACACAGCATATTCCCTACTGGGCATGTGTAGATGCGCATACAACACACAGCATATTCCCTGCTGGGCATGTGCAGATGCGCATACAACACACAGCATATTCCCTACTGGGCATGTGTAGATGCGCATACAACACACAGCATATTCCCTACTGGGCATGTGCAGATGCGCATACAACACACAGTATATTCACTGCAGCACTACGGGACGTAGGAGAGCAGCAGCTGCAAAGCTACAGCACTGGAACATGCTGAGAGAGGGGGAGGAGAAAAAGGAGAGGAGGAAGGAGAGCATGAGTGAGGGGTCTGGGGTGATATCGCTATGCCAACAACCACAGAGAGACAGAGAGAGGGAGAGGAAGATAAAGAGATAAATTATGATTATTTGTGTGTATAATAGCTTACGGTCAGTCGTTGACGTAACTATGATTCCAAGTCAGAACCGATAAGTACTTCATACAGGTTCATGGACCTAAATTCTGGAGAATCACTCCCCTCCTAACCCCCCCCCCCCCCCCCTACTGTACATGTTAATAACCCCTTGGGGCAGATTTCCATGCTCTCCCTCTGTTTACAAGACACAAGACACTCCATTCTTTCATCTTCTCCCTCTTTTTCTCTCCCTCCTTCCCACCCTCTCTTTCACCTTTTGGCACAATGTACTGTGCATTAAGGCTGAACTGAAATATCCCCTCACGCATGCACTCACTCACACACACTCACACACACAGATGCAGGGGTGGACTGGGGCAGTTTCTAAAGCCCATTCTGCTAAGAGGAGCAGTGTGTAAAGCATTTTATGGTGAATATAAGCTTTAAAAACGGCGAGGTGGCGGAGGCGGAGCCAGCTGTTACCGCTGCTCTTGTACCCTGTTGTAGCTCAACATGCTCATTCAATATCCGCTGTGACCCGTACGGATGACAAAGCACGGGGTGTGAAAGGACGCACGGATGCGAACGGATAAAGGTGTGCGCGTGGCATGTAAACACGGAATATAAACAGAAAACGGATTCACCAACAGCAAGTGTTTGTTCGAACACAACGTTGTGACGCTTACTGATAGAACACAAGCCAATAGAACGCATTATTTTATGCTCATTCTCGTCGCTCTAGAAAGTTGCGGTGGCGACAACCTGCGCGGAGGATCCGCACGCGGACAGCAGGGAAAATAAATGCATATTATAAGATTATTTTACTGTATCGCCGCACAGCGGTTTGTCAGTCGTCTTCAAGGATACCCATGCCTATGACATATCAGCATAACAGGGGCATGACACTAATGCCTACACCAAAATGCCGGCCTTACGCAACATCACAACTGCCGCGTTCCGCATGAACTGAATATCATTTCCAATCATACGCCCGTGTGCTCATTTTCTGCGCGCATCGTCGTCATGTAAAATACAAACATACTGACTAATCGTTCTACTGTATTAATGAAACAATTGCAGTGGTTAATACCTACCGATTATATTTATTTACTGTGCGTCCCGGAGTGCAGTTAGTGCACGGGCATGTGACTGCTCCGGGAATGTTACGCACGCACTCACAAACACACAACAACACATGCTCGTGGCCACACTCAAAGGCCAGCGTGCATACACTCACAAAACACGCCTACTATTTCTGGCATACAATTTCAGGCATTATTGGGCTAATCCTGTGGACTACAGTAGGCTAGACAAATTGTATCCAAAGACACCACACGTTTTTTCTTGTCCTTTCGTAAAATGAAATGAAAGTACAGACTGTGGTGTTTTACCTGTCAGTTCTCATGAGAAAATAAGCGTCGCGCGCTTCCTCCTCAGCTTGCTTGTCTCCTTTCTGCCTTGTAGCACGAGAAGGCTCGGGGTCCGGCCAGTGCGAGCAGAGTTAAATGTCACCGGGTTAATGGACTGCAGATTCAGGAGATCGAAAGAGATGGGAGACTGTGCACACACACGGCTCCTCCTCCTCCTCCTCTCTCTCTCTCTCTCTCTCTCTCTCTCTCTCTCTCATCTTTTTCAGTTTAGGGGAGAGGAAGAGACAGAAAAGAAAAGAGGGTGAGAAACGTATGCTCAGTAAAAATGTTCAAAATTCTGACAATGTGGCTGTTTTTTTGTTTGGTGTTGTTCAGTGTGATGGATGAACCGTTATGACGTGTAATACGATTTTGTGAGATATTATTTACTGTCACAACATTCGTTTTCATTTATTTATTTCAATGTAATGACTTATTTATGAATTTATTTCATTTGAATACATTCAATGAAATTCAATGAAATAATGAGGGTTAGCTGATCTCGGTGCAGCAGGTTTCATCTGGTGGTCATTATGGAGTACTGCAGCTCAAGCCCGCTGCCGGCCGTAGCTCAGGCCTCTGTGAAAGTAAAGTGATCGTGGAGGAGGAAAAATATAGCCCTTTAATATATGCAATGCCTTGCTAGAGTAATGTTCATTTTGTTGCTTCCCAAGTATGTACATGCTAAAAAAAACATTAATTGACAGTGGTCTGGAAAAATCCTCACTCAGAACATTGACTTCTTTGTGTGTCGTAAAAATGATCATAATTGCAAGATAAGAAACACCATTTAATTCTACAATTAAACACACATTTATTTATTTAATTATTTATTTTCAGTTGTTCCATGAGAAATATGAATACTATCGCTGGTGCTTCCTGGCTTTGCTGGTGTTTCTGGGCGCAGGACGTTGTGATTTGTACCGGAAGTTTCTGCGGGTACTCCTTAAAGCCGGACGCCCCAGTGAGAAGCATCCGGCTCCAGGAGTGACATTATGATGCTACCCCTGAGTGAGCTTGCACATGCTGAGCTATAACCTGAGTGTGCCAGGAAAACCATTCACACAGCCATTACAACTGCCTGGTTTTTCACCTGAGTGATTTTTCTGATGTTTCACAACATATCATGGATTTTTCACAAATAATGGATTTTTTTTGTGGATGTTTTGCGTGGTGAAAACTGCCTGTAAATATACAATACAATACTTTATTGTCCCCTCAGGGGAAATTTGTTTTCACATTTTTTGCATTGCAGCCTCACATAAATACATAGATACATACAGTACAGTATATACATATAACACACATATAATAAATACCTAGATACATACATATAATACACCTGACATTGAGCGAGGCAGTTTGTTCAGCACCTCGATAGCAGGGGGGACAAAGCTCTTTTTAAAACGGGCCCGTTTCCAGGTCAGAGACCTGTACCTGCGACGTGATGGAAGGAGTGAGAAGAGTGGGTTAAGGGGGTGTGTGGGGTCGTGCGCTATGGTGCGTGCTCTGTGTGTGAGGGCTCTGTTGTTGAGCTCTGAGAGGTACAGTGAGAAATATAGTGTTCATCTGGCTATAAATGTGAAGTCTTTTATATTAAGGAAATGATGGGGGCTCACCCATCTTTTGAAAAACTTTTGTTAAATCTGAAAACACTCCAACAGATCCCTGAGAATTTTCCAATGAAACCTGTTACCAACCCAAGTAAAATCAATGGAAGAAAAATTTTTATCTGAATGCTGATTAAAATTAATTATTCTTTTAAAATTGACAATGATCTGTTGGAATTTTAGATGGCAAAGGGTCCAATGTATTTGAAATAATTAGGCTATCCAATGCAAATACAGTCAGGGTCAAATATTTATAAGTTTAAAATTTTATTTTTATTTTATGGCGTACCTTTAACAAAAGAGAATTTTTGAAGTGCTGTCCTAAATATTTAGTTTCGTGTAGTTTTCTACTGAATTTGCAAAACGTTTTGTGGGCTGAGCAGGCCTGCATTACCTTTGAAGTGGATTACCATGGTGATTAGTGATTAGAATCAGGTTTGTTCACTGGGTATTTTGCCACGCCCATTTCCTAAACAAAACACTTCTGATTGTGAGCTACCAGGTAAGGCTTAATGAACCCAAAAGCAGGCGCGGGAACAGGCAGGTGCTGTCAATCAAGACTTTCCTGCGAACTCCACTTTAATAATCCACAGTCCTCCATTAGTGTTGCAAGCCAATCCGAAACTGACAACCCTGGACCGCACCCTATTTTTTCGCGCTCGTTAAATAAAGTTCTCTTTTAGGTCCGCGTGCGATACCAAAATTGTACTTTCTCGCCCCCATTTTTACAAACAAAACCAGCAATAACTTCAAAAATTGAATACACCTTATTGTAAAACGTTGTAATCTACAAACTGTTTGAAAACCCTTATTTTTCCATGCAACTTTTTTTTGTTATGTAAATTTAAATCACATTTATTCCTGCAAAATGCTTGTTTTCACGAAATTGCATTGAACCTTAAGCACTGAGTCTGCGCATGCTCCAATCAAACTATCGTCAGCGTCGAGAAGGAGCGAGGTACAAGCGATCTTTGGCAAGTTGTGGGAAATAGCTGCGTCAACTGGGACACAGATAAAAATGTAAGTTGTTATAATTTGTTTCGTAAATTAAATGTAATATCACACACTAAGTAGAAGAGGTCCGCGAGGTGGCGATAAACGGTTTTTGTAGGATGAGAAACTGCCATGTATTGCGTGTGTTAGCTGAACAAACTGAAGAACAGCGACAGTAAGCTAATGTTTTTTTCTAACGGTTTTTAAATGCTCCTTTTTATACTACTAATTTGATAATTCGGTAAATTTTCAACGCAGTGTATTTAGATTTGCTAGTTAAATAGTTTGTCCGTGTCGACTAACTAGCCTTGTTTGCTCGGTAGTGAGCTAGCTAGCTAGCACGCTCTTCTGGTGAGGAAAATTGAGATTTTTAACAGCATTGAAATGAAACGTTTAACTTTTACTAAGTAAGAATAGGCGGTGGGTTATGGATGTATATAGGAATGAGTAGCCTATATATATATATATATATATATAGTTAAAAAAAACGAATGAGACGAGTTAATTTTAACCGTGTAAAACGTTAGGTGAATATGGGAATTACATCGGTTTTAAATTACAAATGCATAACGACACCTGTAGGCTTTAAAGGAGTAACATGGTGGTTGAACGTGACATTTCCCAGTTGTCTTTAGGCAACAACAAAACAAATGTGCATAATTTTTTTATTATTCAGTCATTTCAATGTACTTTAAAACGTATTTTTCTAAGCCTAGATTTCCCACTATAAAAGTTCACCCGAACCGTCTGGGCGTGGTAATGAGAACTGTCAATTGGCTATGATTGACAGACCGTGCCCCTTTACCGTAGCTACTCCCATGATACGCGCTCTTTTTGGGAGACTGAATTTTCACAAGCTAGCTTAGTAGTATATCAAGTATCGATAGATAGCTAAGGTAAGGACGTTGACATATATCCAATTATAATTTTTGCTATCTAGCTAGCCAAGTTAAGATAAAAGCACGGCTATAACGTCCTCATAAAAGCAAACTAGCTAGCTAACGTTATCGATAACGTTGCCTTATGACAACGAACTACCTAGCTAGCTAACGTTAGCTAGCTAGCTAAATGAATATAACCAGAAACAATCTAATAGTCCTTAAAAGGCACTCTAATTTAAGTGAACCTAACGTTAGTCAAATATTTGCATTGTCTTGCCTGTAAGCCAGCGGTGTGTCCTGTCAGATTTCTTTACGGTGCGTGGAAAGGGGAGTGGTTACTGTATTCCTGACGCACCAAGTTGACAACTTTCTCAACCGGTTGAAAATAGGACGATAAATTTAAAACGCATATTTCTCCAAAAATACAGAACGGACATATTTAATACTTTACTCATTGTGTTTCTTCAATGCCTCTTGTGCAAATAGCACACAAAACCGAGAAAGTGTGAAAATCACCATGGTACTCCTTTAATATCCACACTGCACCCTGCGTATGACGAGCAGTGTGCCAGTGCAATAGCTAACACAAAAAGTCAAAAGAATGGCTAAGTTATCCAAGTCCGCGAAGATTACAAGGTTTAATTATCCAGGTCTGAAATAGTCTTGTAGTTTGAGGAACGTATTAAAGCGAATTACGCCTATATGAACAAAAACGAGTTTAGAAATGTAACCTTTTTTCCCGTTTGGCTAGCTATGACAGAGGACTTTTGTATAATTACCGTGCTGTAAAAACATTTCAATCTAAAATCCGGTGAGATGGCATAATGTAGATGTATTCTGAACATATTTCTATAGACTAGCCTATACTGCTACATATGTCTCTGTGGCGCAATCGGTTAGCGCGTTCGGCTGTTAACCGAAAGGTTGGTGGTTCGAGCCCACCCAGGGACGTTCCACTTTTCTTTTTATAACTAAACGCTTTTTTCTCATCCTCACCAAAGTGGGGATGCAGGCATTTTTGAGTGTGTCATCATATATGTTCTCTTCCTGGGATGCTGAAGTGAGGCTAACATGAACATGTTCCCCATCTTAAAAAAATATTTAATTCAAGGTCTGTACAAAAAGGTCCCACAGAATTTTTCTCTTACCACCCACCTTCAACCTATGATCATAACAGTCAATGATAGTTTGTCTTAATAGCCTATATTGTAGCATATTGGGTTAACTTTGTTTAATTTTTACTTATTCAACAAAACAATGAATGAATTCATGTCACTCTCAAATCATTATTTTACCACTTTCAAGGTTTATTGTTGTATTTTATTCAGAGAAAATACACCTTTTAGATTCTATGCATAGTATGAAATAGCATTAATATTCTCTTGTGTCTCAATATGTCTATCCCAGTCCTGTCCTGCTAGGGAGCAGGTCCATCACTTCCCACTGCATGCCCCCCCCCATGCCTGTCTTTTATGTGTGGCAGTTTAAAATGCAGCTCCAGAAAGGGTTGATTTAGGAACCCCTTTCTGCCCACTGCTGTGTGCATTGTGGTATGAGACGTATTTACCAAAATCTGCCTTGTTTTACGAGGGCGGGGGGAGGATATTATGTCCCATTCGTCATTGAACTCATGAGCTTTTGATGACTACATATGGAGGTCAGTACACATCCCACAAACTGGCATTCGCAGTCTCTGTGGCGCAATCGGTTAGCGCGTTCGGCTGTTAACCGAAAGGTTGGTGGTTCAAGCCCACCCAGGGACGACTTTGTTTGCTTTTAGACATGGGCTGTTAACTCACAATAGGCAAAAGCTAACGAGCCAGCCAGGAGTCGAACCTGGAATCTTCTGATCCGTAGTCAGACGCGTTATCCATTGCGCCACTGGCCCTCGTATTAAAGTCCTTATTTGGTAATGATACAAAGTGGCTTTTGATTGGCCATTACTTTCCAATGCTTGGTGGAATTATGAGCTCTGATTGGCCATACCAAACAACTTTACAAACAGACTTGTTTTCTACAGCCATCTGCTGACATGTTCCCTGCATTTGTTGACCTCTTTCCTGCATTTGCTGGCCTGTTTCCTGTGTTTGCTGGCCTGTTTCTTGCATTTGCTGACCTGTTCTCTGCATTTGCTGACCTGTTCCCTGCATTTGCTGACATGTTCCCTGCATTTGTTGACCTCTTTGCTGCATTTGCTGGCCTGTTTCCTGCATTTGCTGACCTGTTTCCTGTATATGCTGTAAGGATGGAAAATGAAAGAAGCTATTTCTAGCCAAGAACACAGTTTAGTTCACACAGTGAACACTATTCGCACCTAACCTCTGCCAACCAACTAGGCAGAAGAACAAGCTACAATATTAGGACAAATACAAATTACCAAAAAGACCCCAGGCAGGTGGAGCCATCGGGCCACTTCTACGCCAGAGGTGGGGGGTACTTCTGGTGTTTATTGCAGCCTTGAACTCCATGGCATCCACTGCTCACCTTGGCCCACTGTCACCTTCTAGATTTCGGATGAGTACAGCTACATGTGTTTTTAAACTCGGCGTTTGCATAAAGGATCTGTATTGGCAGCGGTGGGATTCGAACCCACGCCTCCGAAGAGACTGGAGCCTTAATCCAGCGCCTTGGACCGCTCGGCCACACTACCATGTTGTCCCATTTGCTTTCCTGCCTGTTTTTTATTTTTTTTTGGCTGGCCTGTTTTCTGCATTTGCAGGCCTATTTCCTAAACTTTCTGGCCCATTTCCTGCATTTTCTGGCCTCTCTCCTGTAGTGCTGTCTTTTTTGTGCATTTGCTGTTGAATTTCCTGGCCTGTGTGTAACATTTGCATGCTCATTTCCTGATATGGCTGGTCTGTTTCCAGCATTTTCTGACCTGTTCTCTGCATTTGCTGACATGTTCCCTGCATTCCCTGTTTCCTGTATATGCTGTAAGGATGGACAATGAAAGAAGCGTAGGCCTGTATATTTACCATTGGTAAGTTTAGGGTTGGGTGTGTGAGGTACTTGCTGAGGGGACAGCGGGAGCAGGATCAGGTGATCTGACCTTATTTGTATTCAACTCATCTCAGTTTAACAGGGAATCACTGTCAGTCGTGATGTGAACTCATTTTTTCCTTTTTTTTTTTGCAAACAGTAGTTGTACTCATGGGCTGTTAACTCACAATAGGCAAAAGCTAACGAGCCAGCCAGGAGTCGAACCTGAAATCTTCTGAGCCGTAGTCAGATGCGTTATCCATTGCACCACTGGCCCTCCTCTTGGAGCTGTTTTTGGTTAATCATACGGACCCTGTCAGGCCACGACATTCTTTGTCGCCGTGTGGCTTTTGATTGGCCAAATCTTTCCATTTCTTTCTATCCTGGCTTTCCGTTCAAAAGTCTCAAAAAGATGAAAGGGCAGGCGGGCTTACCTGGGACTTTGGTTTCAATTTAAATCATAGGTCAGCAAAGGGAAAATAAGACCAGAAGCAGAAAACTGACCCAGCCACAGCCCGATCTACTCCGCATGCTGGAATCAGTATCTTCAGATAGTGCAGATCAGTAGATTTCAGATGAGTACAGATACATGTGTTTTTAAACTCGGCTTTTGCATAAAGGATCTGTACTGGCAGCGGTGGGATTCGAACCCACGCCTCCGAAGAGACTGGAGCCTTAATCCAGCGCCTTGGACCGCTCGGCCACGCTACCATGTTAAAGTAATTGTTTTCCTGCCTTTTTTTTCCCAGCCTGTTTCCTGCATTTTCTAGCCTCTTTCCTGTAGTGTTGGCTTTTTTTGTGCATTTGTGTGCAGCATTTGTATGTCCATTTCCTGATCTGGCTGGTCTGTTTCCAGCATTTTCTGGCTTGTTTCCTGTGTTTGTTGGCTCATTTCCTGCTTTTGCTAGCCTTAGTCCTTTATTTGCTGGCCTGTTTCCTGCATTTACTGGCCTGTTTCTTGCATTTGCTAACCTGTTTTCTGCAGTTGCTGACCTGTTCCCTGCATTTGTTGACTAGTTTCCTACATTTGTTGACCTGTTTCCTGCATTTTCTGGCCTGTTCCCTGCATTTGTTGACCTGTTTCCTGCATTTTATGGCCTGTTTCCTGTGTTTTCTGGCCTGTTTCCTGAATATGCTGTAAGGATGGAAAATGAAAACAAGGTAGGCCTATATATTTACCATTGCTAAGTTCAGGGTTGGGTGTGGGAAGGGTGTGTGTGACGGGTACTTGCCGAGGGGCCACAGGATCAGGTGATCTGACCTTATTTATATCCAACTGATCTCAGTTTAACAGGGAATCACTGCCAGTCGTGATGTGAACTCATTTTTTCCTTTTTTTTTTTTTTGCAAACAGTAGTTGTACTCATGGGCTGTTAACTCACAATAGGCAAAAGCTAACGAGCCAGCCAGGAGTCGAACCTGGAATCTTCTGATCCGTAGTCAGACGCGTTATCCATTGCGCCACTGGCCCGTCTGTTAGAGTCTGTATTTGGTAATGAGACAGACCATTTTATTTCACTTCTTAAGACATTTTATACTAAAGTGTTTATTGGGTGATCTTTTATTTTGTGTTGTTTTATTATTTTTATTTGTTTCTGTGTTTTGTATTGACTATTGTGAAGCACTTTGTTACCTATATTGAAAAGTGCTATACAAATAAAGCTATTATTATTATTATTATATTATTATTGACTGGCTACAACATTCTTTGTCGCCGTGTGGCTTTTGATTGGCCAATTCTTTCCATTTCTTACTATCCTGGTGTTCCAAAGTCTCAAAAAGATGAAAGGGCAGGTGGGCTTACCTGGGACTTTCATATGCATTTGAATTTTCTGGCCTGTGTGCAACATTTGTATGATCACTTCCTGGACTTGCTGACCTGTTTCCTACTTTCCCTGGTCAGCATTTTCTTCTGCAGGGGCAGGGTGTGTGCAGGGCTAAAGCCATTGGGCCCGCATCCTGCCACAGGGGTGGGATTACTGCATGAGTACGTGTACAGGTTTACCGCCATCGTGACCTCTCCGAGCCCTGGCCACCCATTTAATTTTTTAAAAAATGGAAGCAGTCACGTCCCTGGGTGGGCTCGAACCACCAACCTTTCGGTTAACAGCCGAACGCGCTAACCGATTGCGCCACAGAGACAGTGGCATGCCATTTTTGAGAGCAGATTCCCAGCCATGGGTGTAAATTCCACAATTTTAAACTACAGAGAAATGCAAAATGGCACGAGATCATCACTTGGAAGCAGTTATTTTTTAAATCATACATCATGGATAAAATTCAAATAATCAAACAAGACTTTTAATTCCAATTAATTTTATTGTTTGGACTGTCTACCTGATCTTATTTTTAAAAAAAAAAAACCTATCTCGCATTTTCTTCTGAAATGTCTTTTGCGTTGGCATTTTGAAAAACACTATGATTTTCAAAGCTTTAATTATCTAAAAATTTGTTTAAACATAAAATATGAAAAGGATCATTAAACACAATACTTGCTTTAATGTTAGGTAGGAATACATTTCCACTATGATCTCTGTACCTTTGAAAACAATGACTGAATGTTTTCAAAAGGTTTTGAACATCCATCAGGTGTCATGCTGAGCTCTCTAAAAGCACATTATCATAGCTTTTCACATAGGAGTGTTGAACTAACCTCAGTCTTGCCACCTACTCAGTTTCTGTGTTGAAATCACTAATTGAGCCTGTTCACTAGAACTGTTACGTTCAGCTGCTGTGAAACAAAATGGCCATGAGCCAAAGAAGAGGTCAGGTGTTTGTGTGAGGGTGTGTGCGTGGATGCACGCACACATGGATGCATGCGTGTGTGCGGTCGCAGCTATTGTGGATTCGCGCTTGTTGCATTCAGTGTCCCTCATCTGCTCCAGGGTTTTAATCCACATTTCTCTCCATCCTCTCCTTCTCCTGTGTCTCAGTCACTCCGTCCCAGTCCTCCGGCCTGTTAGGCTGCAGTTCCACCTCTTCCCACTGCGTGTCACTGATGAGTCGATAGTTCAGCTGCCTGTATTTCTGCGGGTGTCTCTGGCTCTGTTGCCGCACTTCCTCAAACAGACTCTGAGTGACGGGGGGAGGGGGGCTGAACCCCCCCATGCCTGCCAGGGCCTGGTAGTACTCCCACTGGCTCCACTCCAACTTGAACAGGTGCTGGGGCTTCACCCCCTCCGCCAACTTCCTCTCCATCTCTCTCTGGACCTCCTCCTCCATCTCTGCCTTCGAGGGCAGGGAAACGGTGCCCTCTAGTACCGCCAGAGCAAACTGCACCTGCATAGAGACAGAGAGGGGGAGAAGGAGAGAGAGAGAGGGGGTGGGGGCCGGAAGAGTGGACAGACGGCAGGAGAGAATGAGAGAAAGAGAAGGAGAGAGAAAGAGAGGGCGTGAGAATGACAGGAAAGTACAGGAACAGACAGAAAAAGGCAGAGATCAAGAGCAGGAGAGAGAGCAGGAAGGAGAGGTGGGGAGAATAGAGGCACATGCAGACAGAGTTTGGAGCCGTTAGTAATAATAGTATGACTCTGCCCGGAAGGGCGTGGCCGAGTGGGCGGGGCCTGACCTGCATATGGAAGTGGGGGAAGGGGCAGATGACCTTGCACACGCCCACGATGAAGAGGGAGGGGCAGGCAGGCGGCAGCAGGTGCTTGTAGAGCGGGGAGACCAGGTGAGTCTGCACCTGCAGGCCCAGCTGCGTCGGGTCCAGGAATGGGTAGCTGAACCTGTAGCCTGTACAAAGCAGGAGCACTTGGGGGTGGGCCACTTCCCCGTCCTGAAACTGCACTGCCCCGTCCTTCAGCACCCTGCACACCGGGGGGGCCTGCTGGATCTGGGGGGGCAGGGGGAACTGCAGGGGGGGTCTGCCGTGACTCAGAGTGACCTGGAAGGCAGGGGGAGGGGGTGTTTAAAAAGTGCCTGAGGTGTGGTGCATAAGAGCAGAGTGGTGTGATTCAGGAAGGGGCTTGGCAGTGTGACTCATCCCGCTAAGCTGGGGAACTCGCGCTCCTCAAAAAACCTGCAAATTTTAACAAAATAAAGTGAAGGAGCTAAAAGTGCTTCAGAAGAACATTTTTTACAGAGGTGCTTTAAAAGTTAAGTTCTTGGATTTACATTTCTTCTGAGAAATGATCCTGAAAAGCTTCCTGTCCTGTGCTGTTTCCTAAGGGATTGATCCTGGGTCAGATTTCCAGTTTTTCCTGGAATAGTTGTGTTTGGGATTTGAGTGGGGAAAAGCTGATCCTGCAGCAGGGTTTATTTTCAGGGACATTGAGGATGCTTTTATAGTGTTTTACTGACTGCCTGGAATGTCACAGATTTAGACTAACAGAAAGTTTTTACAGGTCTTGTATTTGTGTGAATGGGACCTTGAAAGGACTTCCTACAAGCATGAATCAGTGAGGGAGGTAAGTTTGGGAACCCAGCCAGACATGGGAGGGGGTCCAGCGTGTGGAGGCATCCCATTTTTGGGCATTAAATCCATTCGAAATGAGGAGAAAATCACAAAAAAATATTTTCATGTAAGGAAATATGAGCTACACTGTATTTGAAAAGCTGTCATCACAATATCAGTGTATTTCTCACATTTTCTCTCATTGTTTAAAATACTTTATTAGATTCACATTACCGCTTCTACTCAATGCTTTGGAAAGATCTAGTGTCTGCTTTTCATGCAAATGTATCAACTTCAGCAGAGACAGGATGTGGAGACTGGGACACAGGAAAAAGCGGGGGTGGGGTGGGGTCACCTGGGCGTTGACGCTCGCTAGTTCAAAGGAGATGTCCAATCCTGACGGTCCCGCCCCCAGCACCACCACTGATTGGCCAGCGAAAGGGTCTGGGTAGCGATAGGAGTGGCTGTGTAACAGGGTGCCTGTAGGGGGCGACAGAGAGGAGCAGCCTCAGGCCCTGATCCTAGTGAACAAATTCAGCCAAACACAGAAAAACTTCACAATCTGCATACAGCACATACCCAGCCAGAATAATGTGTTGTACTGGGTACACTTACAAGAGAGTGCTCCTCAATGCTTGACAAAGACCTCCTAATGATGTAGGTCTAATGAGCTCATCTCCTGTTTCATATGAAAAGTACACATCCATGCATTTTGTCCACCACAATTTTGTGATTTCAAATTCAGTCATACGCATATTTGTGCAAGTGCCTGTCCTCTGTTAGTCCAGCACGGCAGTATGTCCGCGGTGTTCCCACCTTTTAAACTTGATGTTGAGTTGGCGTACACTGATTTTTGTGCGTTTCCCTGTGCCTTAATCTGCTATAGTTCATTGCCAATCCTGGCTACGATACTTCACCTGTACCTTAATGATCATCTTATTCACCTGTATCTTTAGTAGTAATATTATTTGAATTGCATTGCAAACCCAAATATGAAGACTGATTTTTTGGTTTTAAAAAAGTTGGATCAAGCTGTCTTTACAGCATTTATTAATATCGCAATAATCATAAGACATAAGAACAACGTATGCGCCTGATGAAATCTGGAGAAAATTTCCTTTAATTCTCCAGAGGAGGAACAGCCAACCTTAAAGGCATTCAGAGGAGCACAGAGGAGAAAAGCACACTAAAGCTCACACTCGGGATGATCGGTGTTGTCCTTTCTTCAGTGGCTACCCAAGAAAACGAGCTTGGAGGACTGCGGCTATACCCAAGACAACAAGCCTGGAGGACTGCAGCTATACCCAAGACAACAAGCCTGGAGGACTGCGGCTATACCCAAGACAACAAGCCTGGAGGACTGCAGCTATACCCAAGACAACAAGCCTGGAGGACTGCAGCTATACCCAAGACAACAAGCCTGGAGGACTGCAGCTATACCCAAGAAAACAAGCATTCCGCTCACACCGCGCAGATAAACGTATAAAAATGACCTCAAATGGTGGCCGAGATCGCGGCCAGATAGCGGTATTGCTGCCATCGCTACCGTGGCCTTTTGCTTTCAAACAGCGCTGCGATGATGGAGTGCGGGGAACCAATCTTCACCATCTCGAAATATGATTCAGCCACCCTGACAGAGACAGAGTGCCTAAAATCTCACATCTCGGCAGGGGCACAATGCTCTTGTGGAACCAGTCGCGCCTGGGTTATTCTCCCACCCACTTCTAGGGCAGCGACTCTTCGCTTGAACACCAACCAACTTCTGTTTGATTAGAGGTCTGAGTGTGAAATCTGGCTGGGGCTTGAGAGCTGTCGTTACGGTTCAGGGGTACTGCTGAGAGTGGCAGACTCTTAAGGCCCCAAGTAGGTTAAAACACAAAGACAGACAAAAACATGCAGGTAAAACAGTCACCCTCACAGACAGGCAGAGAAACAGACAAACAGGTGTGCAGCTGCACCTTTAAAGTGTTCCAGTCCTGGGATGGAGGGCAGGTGGGGGTCAGAGTAATGACTGCAGAGAGAAAGAGAGTTCAAAGGTCAGAGGTCAGCATGATTATATATCACAGGTTGCCTGAAATAACCAGATAGTCGGCTGGATGTTTGCAATGGTCAAAACTTCGCTGCCAGTGCTGAGGTTGAGTGTTCTGATTTTCTGGCCGCACTGGCAGGGTAGCAGCAGACAATAGTGCTAGAACTTTCCGGAACGAGGGAATAGTTGGCAGTTTGGTCTTGAGTATGAATCATCTGTGACAGCAGTCAGGGCCATTCCCCAGTGCTCGTTCACGCCTCCCTGTGCTGGGAGTACGGACGCTCTGCACGCCCGCTAAAAGGGTTCGCTCCGCGGCGGTTTGTCGCTGTGGCTGAGCGTGGCTGAGATCGGCGTATCTGACTGTTTCTGGCTGCCTGGGGTTCTCAGATTGATGGCAGGATGGGTTTTTTGCCCCCCCCCCCGTTGTGGGGCAGACGTTTCGCCCCTCTTACCCGTTGCATACGAACACGGCGTCGAACGTCTCTGTCCTTCGTCCACACTGCCCACCTGATGATGTCACCTCCCATGTCAGCTTTCCCTCCGCCGTCTCCATGGTGACTGGCTTCACTTCCTCCACCACTGTTTCAAACTGAGCACATGGGATGTATATTTATCATCGTGTCCATAATCAAAAACAGAAAAAAACAGCTGAAATGACTATTAATTTTCCATTAGTGTTCTGGTTTTAACTGGGTTTGATGCTTATGCAGGTGTATTTAAAGCTTGCGTGGAACATATGAATATTCGAACCTGCATTGTTAGATGAAATGACCCCTGTCTTGGGTTCCTTTCCTTAAGCAGACCAGGCTAGAAATGTGGGTAAAATTATGGGAGGGAAGGTCACAACTGACACCTATGTGGCAGAACTTCGATGTGAGCGAGGGGTGTCGCCATGGTGATGGCACCTGGATGTCAGGGGTGTCATCATAATGACTACCTGGATGTGAGAGGTGTTCCCATGGTGATGGTACCTGGATGTAAAGGGCATTGGCATAGTGACAGTACCAAGACGTAAGGGGTGTTGCCGTGGTGACAGTACCCAGATGTGAGGGGTGTTGCCGTGGTGACAGTACCCGGATGTGAGGGGTGTTGCCATAGCGGCAGTACCCGGATGTGAGGGGTGTTGTCATTGTGACAGAATCCGGATATGAGGGGTGTTGCCATAGTGACAGTATCCGGATGTGAGGGGTGTTGCCATGGCGACAGTACCCGGATGTGAGGGGTGATACCGTAGTGCTGACTGTATCTCTCCAAGTATCGCAGCACTTCCTGATGGGGCAGAAAGGAGGGCAGCTGGGGGTCAAAGGGGAAATCTGGGAACATCATGACCTCCTTGGGCAGGTTGGTCCTGCGGGGAGGGGAGGGGAGGGGAGGGGGGCAGGAGGGTGTGTCAAATCAAATATAAGAGCAAGCTCACAGTCTCTTCACAGGCTAAAGTCACTATAGCAACCTACAGCCAAGCATGATTATGGGAACACAAGAATGTTCTGTGTCCACCTGGGATTCTGAATGCTTCATTATTTACAGTAGTTAGTGTACTGCCCAAGTTGTGCATGTGTGATAAAAACTTGCAGGGTGCAGACGAACCTTAAAAGTAGAATAGAATAAATCTGGCCTTTAAGATGACTGTGGTTTCAGAACAGTTTTCCTGCTGTTTTGCTGGTGTGTGAAGAACATGTCCTGTGTTCAGGTGAGACCTGTGCCTGTGTGCTCAGGTGAGCCCTGTACCTTTGTGCTCAGGTACCTGTGTGCTCAGGTGAGGCCTGTACCTGTGTGCTCAGGTACCTGTGTGCTCAGGTGAGGCCTGTACCTGAGGTCCCGGTACATGCTGCTATGAATCGGCTGTCCGTTGTCATGGCAGCCTGTGCACTCCTCGTACACCCAGGTCCCGCCCACCACGCTGGAGAGCTCGTACACCACCGGGGGCCGGAAAACACCCTGGCGGGACAGGATGTGGCGAGCGGCGCAAAGCCCCGCCCCCCCGGCGCCCACGACGGCCACGCGCAGCTGCCCCGACATCCTGCAGGGGGCAGCACAGGAGCGACGGTGGAGCATTCCGGAAGGTTCTCACACCCCTTTCCCCACATGGGATCAAGCAGAAGCAACCAGTGGGGCTACACTCTACATTTGCAAAACGTTCTCTGCTGCGATTTTCACATGAAGACGTTAGGAAAATGTGCGCCTGCATCCGCCTGTTTATGGTTTTATAAAGATTCATGTACCCTGTAAGTGTTAACAACCCAACAATACCAAATCCAGGAATCCAGCAACCCACCACATGGCCTACTAGTGCAGAGTCTCACTTTCACTTCCCCGTTTCAATTTCAAATTCAGAAAAAGAACATTCAAAAACCACAGAATGGAGGAGTGTGAATTAATTCAAAAGTTTGTTATTCAAGCACGGCATTTATTTTTTACGTACAAAAAAATCCATATTTATTGCTAATTAACTGAAATAGCAGTATACAGTCAGTCTTTGTTCTGAAAACACAGGAGCACACAAGCGCGTGTGCATGCTGACTTGCGTGCGTGCGCGCGAAAGGGGGG
Source organism: Anguilla pacifica (assembly GCA_039654925.1). Lineage (NCBI taxonomy): Eukaryota > Metazoa > Chordata > Actinopteri > Anguilliformes > Anguillidae > Anguilla > Anguilla pacifica. Next base: position 59,002,105 of record CM077292.1, on the reverse strand, counting down.
GAGAGTGAAGTGCGATTACGGGTTTTGGTTTTTTTTTTTGTCGGGTGAATTTCTCGCGTAAAATTAACGATCACTGAAACGGCACAATTATTGATTTTAACTTGAATCATGTATTACTTTTATGTTTGTTTTATACATCCGAATGTCGATGTAGACTACACACGCCTTGAAATGCGAGCCGATAAATAATAATACAACCAAGTGTGACGTTGGTATAGGCTAGACCGGAATTATTTAACGATTTTCAATGCACTTGCCCCAATTAGAAAAAAGCAGTACAATCGTCAGTGTGACTAGGCCTTGGTCTACATATCGAAAGGGCCGGTTCAAACTCGAATTCATTTTTTAAAAGTATACCAAGACACAATCCATTCAGATTCAATCGCAGATCGAAGTTTTAGACTTACACGAATGATAGAAAAGATAAACCGAAACTGATGGGGTTTTCAGCTTCGGAGAGGAGAGACAGAATTAAGATACAAAGCTAACAAAAAGCAAACCTCGCTTCCGCTACGGGGTTCTTCTTTCGTCGAAACCCTGGTGTTTTTACACAACTCTGACAACCGGAAAGTGAACTTTGTCTTTGTATAAATTAGCTATTACCTGCAATTTGTGAGGCGGACACGCTCAACCTCGCGACAAAAACATCCCACCTCAGCGCTGGAGTGACGAGTCTGACTCAGTATTACAGGCTGCATTCGCTCGCCGACAAATGTTTTTGAACAAACAACGGTGCCAGTGAAAATGCACTATGCTCCCAAGCAGTGTTAAATTAAGAGGGATTTATCGGCTCGTTTGGTCTTTCAGAAGAACCAGGGCATGATCATCTTTCAACGGGCCGATGGTGAGAGCGACGGAAAAGTACCATACCTTATATCCGAAAAAATATCTCGCTAACTTGATCAGATACTGTTCACTAAACACGTCCTGACAAAATAATAATTTAAGACGGCGGACAATGACGACCAAAACACTCATTTAAAGGTTCTATTTAATTGGTCAGGTAAGATTAAGTACTATACTGCACCCACTGCTGTCATCTCTCAAACTTGTATTTAGATCCCATTCCGCGTTCTCCACTTCCGCCTAGCAGCGTGCACCCAGCTACTTGCAATTAGAAAACAGCGTTTTCGTCTACGTTTTTCACGTAGGCCTGCTGTTTTCCGTATGCGCCTACACAAGTGCTCGTGACCATGTATATCTGCGACTGCACGCACGCTGTAGACGAAATATAAAAAATTAGCGGCGTTTTTTGATGATGTTTTGGCTATACTGGTGGAACAGAGGAGAAGTCTGAAAGGGAGGATGATGATGGTGATATTGATAAGAGATGATGATTGCCACGTGGGGGGATAGATTACTGCGTGTAACTGAAAGCCTGAATTGTCCTTTGGAAGCTAAAATAGTCATATTATTCCCTTTCTCTGGGTATGCTAATCTTAGTCATATATTCTTATTTCTCAGGGTATGTTAATATTTCTTAGGGTACATTAATATTTCTTTATAATGTATAGTAATATTTCTGAAGCTATATTAATCTTTCTCAGGGTATATTAATCTTAATGAGGCTATATTTACTTTTTACTTTTCTCAGGTATAATATTTCTCAGGGTATATTCATCCTTTTCAGGGTAAGTTTACCTGAGTTATCAGCATTCTGATCCAATCAAATGAGTAAAATGAGATAAACAGACATTTACTTCATTGTGTAGGCAAAACTAACACCACAGTAATTGGTTGTTCACATTAAATACATTTTGTTTAGGACAAATTTAGATCCAGGGTGGACAGCTCCCCTGGTTTGCGTTTCCACCAATTACCCCAGGCTCTAATTGGCTAATTGGGCGAGCACCCCAACACGGTTTCAACGGGTAAAACACTTAACGCAGGGACAGAAGAACAGAGTTCGGCTGTCATTCACCAAACGTGCTAAACTGTCGGAGCACGCTAGTGACTGGACTGATCAAATAATGAAGATCAGACGTTTGCATGAAACGCAGACACATCCCTGATGCCGAAGGGCTGATAGAAGACTGCAGTGCGCCCCGCAGGTGACCGTTCGCACGGATAAATCCTGACAGGAAAGGGAACCTGGACAGTTTCCCACCTGAGCCTGTTGCTCTCGTTGCAGACGCATCCAGACCACAGACTGAAATACTGACTCCTGAGACGCTAACGGCTAACGGGCCTAGCATACGCGGCCGAGGCCTGGTCAGCAGCGAAGCGCCACCGCAGTGTGTTTTTATTTAAAGGGGGGTAGGGAGTCTGTCCTCCTGCCATGTATATTATTTGGTGTTATTCATACGGAGAGGAGAGCAGAGAGGGTAGCCGACAGAGGAGGGATGCCTTGGGGGGCGGGGTTATTTACGGTTCGGGAGCTGGCTGCTCTATAGATTCCTCTACCCGTCCCGGCAGTGTTTTTAGGTGAATGTGGAACGCACCGGTTATTTGCGCTCCCTCTTTACCTGAGCAACCAGTTTTCCTCTTTCCCCCCAGACAGCTTCAGGCGGTAGAGACTCTGTCCAGCGTGTGAGTTTTCCTGTCTGTGTTCCACTGGCCCTGGCCTGGAGCACACATTCTGGGGCGAGCGCCGTGTGTGGTATCGGAGCAGGACCCACCCCCAGGTCCCGGCAGATCGAGCGCACGCCCTTAAAGTCTGATCAGCAGTGCGGCGCTGATCGGGGCTGAGATGGGGAATCTCTCCCTGCAAAACAAGAAAAATCTGAGGGCGGTTTGGCAGAAATGTATTCCACACACACACACATAAAAAAAGCTTTCATCAAACACAAAAGCAGCTTGTCTTAGTCACATCCTAAAAGCCCTGTGAATGTGGTATGGTCTTTGCCTCGCAAGGCACAAATAACTGTAAATACGAGGTAAAAAGGAAAGGGGGGGGGCGGCTTTGTTTTGATAAAGTGGAAAAGCAAAGCCATCCGCCAACATGCATTTTTGTGAAATTCCACTGGATGGCAGCACAGAGTCATATCTGAAATGGAGTATTGTATGGCGGTGTTGTGAGTCATAGTAATAATAGCTATTGATAGGTGTGTGTGTTTGGGGGTAGAGCGGAGGAATTTTATGTGGGGGGGGGAGGTGGGGGGTGTAAAATGACAAGTAAGAAGAAAAGTGTTCCCAGCAAGCGAAGATTTGCTGAAGCGCGATAAGGAGAGATGGAGGTTTTTTGTATAACTGGGATTAATGTTGTGCGTGGGGGCTATGGCTTCTGAGGGAGAGAGAGCGAGAGAAACAGGGAGCGAGAGAGAGCGAGAGAAACAGGGAGCGAGAGAGAAATTGAAAGAGTGCCAGGGTGATTCAACCTTTTTTATTTTACATTCAGAGTCAGTCGCTTCCCAGCACTTGACGGCGTCATCCTGGCCGAATGACACACCGCCCCCCCCCCCAGCCCCCCCCCCCCGGACCCCCCCATAGCAGAGGTGGGCTGCTGCTGGTAGCGGTAATAACAGTTATTATGATAACAATAATGGCCAACTTCCCATGTCAGTTTCATTCGCGTGCGGAGTCGCCCCGTACCCCAGCGGAAAGATCAGCCCCTGTGCACGACGCCTCAGAGAGGGGGGGCCCGCCCTGAATCACACACGCCCCCCCACAGCCCCCACCCCCTCAAACGCATCTCCCACAGCCCTCACCGTGCGCATACTGTCCGTGTCAAACTGCCCGCCCACAGTTCCACCCTCATTGGTCGTTGCTCCTGGTTAGTGAATTAAAAAAAAAAAACCAGAGTTCCTCTCTCACCTTCGCTGAGGAGAGAACTGAAAGGTAGGGGGAGATGGGGGGGGGGCTGACAGGCGAGGTTGTTGATTGTTGCCTGTGGCCCCCGTTCAGTCTCCTCCCTCCCCTTTCTCCATCCAAACAATCAAGTTCAACAGCATCATCGTTTGCCCTGTGACAGCTCCCCTCCACATGCCTCATGCCCAAATATAGCCCTACCTCAAGGGGGGGACGGGGGGGGGGGCGCTGAAAGGAGCTCGTGCAGAAGCCAGGAGTTCTACTGAGACAATGAAGCAGGGAGAAAAAACACTACGGCTTTCACACAAACACCACAGAACAACACTGCAGATCAACACTATAGAACAACACTGCAGATCAACACTTTAGAACAACTCCACAGAAAAACAGTGTAGATCAACACTATAGAACAAATCCACAGAACAACACTGCAGATCAACACTATAGAACAACACTGCAGATCAACACTTTAGAAGAACTCCACAGAACAACACTGCAGATCAACACTATAAAACAACTCCACAGAACAACACTGCAGATCAGCACCACAGCTGAAACTTCTTCCACACTGAAACCCCTTCCATGCTGAAACTCCTCCCACACTGAAACGGAGAACCTCCCATGCTGAAACTTCTCCCATGCTGAAACTCCTCCCACACTGAAACCCCTCTCATGCTGAAACCCCTCCCACGCTGCAGCCCCTCCCACACTGAAACCCCTCCCATGCTGAAACTCCTCCCATAATAAAACCCCTCCCACGCTGCAGCCCCTCCCATGCTGTGTAATGCTGTGGGCCGGTGGGGTTTGGAGTGTAAGTGCAAGGCCTTGGCTGCTGGACACACCGGCTCCTCACACAGTACCTGGCACCTCCCAGGACTCAAGCCTGTAACCCCCTGGGTTAGGAGTGCAAGGCTTTACCTTCTCACCCAGACAGGGAGTAGCAGCAGTTCCTGAATTAAAGCCATGTGTGTGTGTGCACTAGTGTGCAGGTGTGTGTGTGTGTGCATGTGTGTGTGTGTGTGTGTGTGTGTGTGAGCAATTGTGTGTGTGTGTACAAATTTTCAACTAGAGGCAAAAAGCCCTTTATAGCCCAGCAATTCCTATATTTTGCCATGTGGGAATTCTGCAGCAGAGGGCGCCACTGAGGCGGGTGGAGGGGAGGGCAGCGGCACAATTCTGCATGGCTTCCTGTCCTGGTGCCCCCTCTACAGACAGACAGACGCACGCACGCGCGCGCACACACACACACACACACACACCCTCTCTCTCACACATACACACACACACACACACACACCCTCTCTCACACATACACACACAGACACACACCCTCTCTCACACACACACACACACACACTCTATCGTGCGCACACAGGCACACCCTCTCACACATGCACGCACACACACTCACGCTCTCTCACACACACACACACTGGTACACACGGACACAAACGCACACCCTCTCACACGCACACCCTCTCACACGTGCACACATACACACACACTCTATCACACACACATACACACAGACACTCTGTCATGCACACAGGTTCGCACGACTCCGGTGTACGTCATTGTATCCCCGTTTTGGAAAGTTCCTACGGCCCCACCCCCACCCCTGTTCTGATCGTTGGGGGGGGGGTAATTGTGGAAAGGTGGGCTCTTAGTGTGTAAACTCACGGGGGGGGGGGGGTAATTGTGGAAAGGTGGGCTCTTAGTGTTTAAACTCATGGGGGGGGGGGGGTAATTGTGGAAAGGTGGGCTTTTAGCGTGTAAACTCACGGGGGGGGGGGGGGTAATTGCGGAAAGGTGGGCTCTTAGCGTGTAAACTCACGGGGGGGGGGTAATTGTGGAAAGGTGGGCTCTTAGTGTGTAAACTCACGGGGGGGGTAATTGTGGAAAGGTGGGCTCTTAGTGTGTAAACTCACGGGGGGGGTAATTGTGTAAAGGTGGGCTCTTAGTGTGTAAACTCACGGGGGGGGTAATTGTGGAAAGGTGGGCTCTTAGTGTGTAAACTCACGGGGGGGGGGGTAATTGTGGAAAGGTGGGCTCTTAGTGTGTAAACTCAAGGCAGCGCAGCAGGGTGCATGGGGGCGGGCCTTAATTACAGGAAGTAGATGAAGGAACAGAAGGAGTGCCATTAGGGGCAGGAGCTGAGAGCACAGCAGCCATTAGAGAGACGCTAAATTAAGCTAATTTACATTCAGGGGGGAGAGGGAGAGAGGGTAGAGAGGGAGGGGAGAGAGTGGGGGAGAGGAGAGAGAGAGGGGTAGAGTGGGGGAGAAAGAGAGGGGTGAGGGAACTCAAGAGAGAGAGGGGGGTGGAGTGGGGAAGAGAGAGAGAGGGGAGAGAGTTTGCAGGAGAGAGAGGGGGGAGAGTGGGGGGGAAGAGAGGGAGGGAGAGACAGAGAGGGAGGGAGAGAGAGAGAAGGGGATGATGACGTGTGGGCTGTATTGGGGATATGAGTCAAGCCCCGGCAGAATTAAGATGGATAAGAGGCACTGGAGCACAAAGCACCCTGGGAGAAACAGAGAAAGGGGTGGCTTAATCCCCGGCCCTGCCCTGCCAATGGGGACACGCCCTCAGACCAGCTTCAGTTTCCGTGGACAACTGTCCTCAGCCACGCCCACCAGAGAATTACCAAAATCACCAAAGTCACAAGATTTCTTGTCCAAAGAAATGAAATGTAGACCTGGACATTTGTCACACAGAGTCCTGTACAGAACTACAGTTACAGACCACACAGAAGCGCAGGGTCCTGTACAGAACTACAGTTACAGACCACACAGAAGCGCAGGGTCCTGTACAGAACTGCAGTTACAGACCACACAGAAGCGCAGGGTCCTGTACATGACTACAGTTACAGACCAACCAGAAGCGCAGGGTCCTGTACATGACTACAGTTACAGACCACACAGAAGTGCAGGGTCCTGTACAGAACTACAGTTACAGACCACACCGAAGCGCAGGGTCCTGTACAGAACTACAGCTACAGACCACACAGAAGCGCAGGGTCCTGTACATGACTACAGTTACAGACCACACAGAAGTGCAGGGTCCTGTACAGAACTACAGCTACAGACCACACAGAAGTGCAGGGTCCTGTACAGAACTACAGCTACAGACCACACAGAAGTGCAGGGTCCTGTACAGAACTACAGCTACAGACCACACAGAAGTGCAGGGTCCTGTACAGAACTACAGTTACAGACCACACACATGTCCTGTAAAGAGTTAGTGCAACTAATGGCGGCTAAAGAAGAGCAGAGTGCGTGTGGACTGAATGCAGGCGTGAGCCTCTTAGCGAAAGCTCCTCTCTGGACCAGCCTGTGCCGCGGCTAAACCAACACGCGCTTTCAAATGTCAAATCGCAGCTTCCGGCAGCTTTAGGGACTCTGGCACGCTGCCATTCTGCGACCCACAAACCTGCTCTGACATTTTAAAACTTCTGCCAAACTGCCGCAAATTCGCTGTTTCAGACGTACAGGGTCCAGCCACTCCAATAATAACCGAAGGAAGGTACAGTATGCATGAAAGATGTTGCGTTGGACGTGTATGCCGTAGCGTACAGTAAAGGCTTTGCGGTGACTCCCTGGTCTGTGGGGCCAGAGCCTGTTCAGCACATTAGCTTGCTAGCACTGAACGCTGAGCCAGGGACTCACTTCACCAGTTAATGCATGTGACAGGGCAGCTGATTCATAAAGTGTAATATAATGATAAATGAGTAAAGCACTAGTAGGAAAGAGAAACTGGATGATGTATTATTGTTGCACGTGTCACACATGTTAAGGTATGTTAATATAAAAACATTCCTCATACTTTGATATGAAATCATGCCGTATGATGACACATATAATTCTGCGGGTGATGCTGGGTAATGGAGTCTCTAATAGGGAAATGGGGCTCATTTTGTCAGAGGCCTAAATGGAACATTAAAGAGCGGTTTGATGCCGTCAGGAAGCCAATCCAAACCGGGGATCCGAATGTGAGTCACGCTGGATGCCAGGGTACGGCTGGAGATAAGGCTGTGAGCTGTCAAACAGGCCCGTCCGTCTCCCCGACGCAGTGAGCACAACTCCGCTTGATCAAAACCTTTACCCAGTTTGCAAAAAACCCTTATAACAAGAAGCCCTCGGTTTAAAAACAATACAAAATATTCAAAACAAATAAATAATTGGTGAATCTTTGTGTTTTTAAAATATTTTCTACCCTATTTCAAATTAATTTCCTATCATAAAAACAAATAGCGGTTGGTAAATCTGTGTGTGGGTAAAGAAAAGTTGCTGGAAACTAATAACGGTGTTCAACATTGTTATTCATAATTTAAAATAACATTTTAAAATTCAAAAAGCAAGGAGATGCATTCAACACAAAAATCAGTTTTTAGAAATTCTGCACTGTGTGTCTGGGTGAACCCCACATTAAAGCAGTTCACAAGAAGCAGACTTGGGTTCTGTGTGTCTAATATGAAATACTTTATATTTGAACATGAAGAAATATCTATTTTGACCAATAATCAGAAAAAAGAAGTGTTGTGCGCTTGTACTTTTTCTTTGGTAACGTCCCATTGAAAATTCTCAGGGACCTATTGCAGAAATGCTTCTGAAAACTTTTACCGGCTTCTAATGAGTTAAGTATTTTGGCATCTGAAGAGTTAAGCGTTTGAAATACGCATTTGACTCGGAAGAAAGGATGTTTTTAGAAACACACAGTGTAGGGATGCAAGTTTGGGGCTGGGTGGGGCAGGACAGGGCAGGGCTATAATGGGTTACTAAGATTCAGGGTGGCCCAATCTCTTTCACCCTCCTGCTCTGAACTTTCACCCCTGCCCCTGCCCCCCCCCCATCCCCCACCCCTCCACTCTGTCCCTCTGCAGATAATGCCCGGTCTTCTCTTTCTCTCTCCCTTACACTCCCTCACTCCATCCCTCCCTCTCTCTTCTTTTTCATCCCATCTATTTGATCCCAGTATCAAAGTCTGCCTTCAACCACATCAAAGGGATAAAAGGAAATATTTTGTGTGTGTGTGTGTGCCTGTGTGTGTGTGTGTGTGTGCCTGTGTGTGCTTGTGTGTGTGTGTGCCTGTGTGTGTTTGTGTGTGTGTGTGTGTGTGTGTGCCTGTGTGTGTTTGCATGTGTACGTATGTGTCTGTGTGTGTGTGTGGGCAGAGTCTATAAACACAGCACATAGCACAGTCTATAAGCTCAGCACATAGCACAGGGCCTATGAACACAGCACATAGCACACAGTTTATATACACAGCACATAGCACAGTCTATAAGCTCAGCACATAGCACAGGGTCCATGAACACAGCACATAGCACACAGTTTATATACACAGCACATAGCACAGTCTATAAACACAGCACATAGCACAGAGTCTATGGGGGGGCTGTGGGGACCCGGGAGCTGTGGGGGGGGGGGGGCTGTGGGGAACGAGGAGCTGTGGGGGGGGGCTGTGGGGACCGAGGAGCTGTGGGGGGGGGGGCTGTGGGGACCGAGGAGCTGTGGGGGGGGGGCTGTGGGGACCGGGGACTGTGGGGACCGGGGGGCTGTGGGGGGGGGCTGTGGGGCCCGGGGGGCTGTGGGGGGGGGCTGTGGGGCCCGAGCTGCTACACGCCCCCTCGCTGTCCTGAGCAGCATAATGAAGAGGCGGTATTGAGTCTGTCAGCAGATTAATTATCTGATATGAGTAGTTTAATGGGCTGATTCATTGGTTTCGCCTTCCTCAGTGTAGAGTTCCAATGAGCCTTAAAAAAAGGGACACGGAGCGGGAACAAAGCCGCCGCGTCCTGCCGCAGAAGGCGGTGTCGTTTCAGAGCCACTGGTGGCCGCGGCGGAAACGGCGGCAGCGTCCCCCGGCTGTCAGACCCGCGTCGGCGTTAGAGTCTGCCGCCAGCGGAGCGTGTCGTGCTGCCCCGCGGTGCCGAATCACGCCCCCCCACCCCCCTTTCCACCCCCCCCTCCCCCGCCCCGTCCCCCGCTCCTGCAAGAATGCAGCACAGCAGCGAAGCCACGCCCCCCGCCTTCTGCACGTGCTCAGTTTGGGCTGGGCGAGTCTGAATGAAGGGGATGACTCACACCCTGCAGATGTCCACTTTTGAAGTTCACATGGACAGCGTCACAGACCCCCCCCCCCCCACACAGCCCCCACACAGCCCTCCTCCTTCCCTCTGCCCTTGCCAAAATCCACTAGGCGTATAACCGAGGTTAATCCCGAACGACAAGACATCACAGACAGGAAAAACACCTTCGACAAATCCACCCCCGTCCCCAGATGTCCCCCAGACCCCCCCACACCCCGCCTATACCCCGTACCCCATCTTTTGTTCTTTCAGGTTCAGCTATTGCTTGCTCCTTAATGGCGTGTTACCTCGCGTCAGTGCCTGGCTCGGGGAGTTCGGTGTTCGGCTGATGAAACGCCAGACACACAGAGGGGTCGGCACTGACCAATCACATTTCCTCTTCCCCCTTTCACTCTGTATCTGTCTCTTCTCTCTGTCCTTATCGACCCTCACTCTCTCTCTCCCTCCCTTCGATTTTAGCATCTTTAATCTCTCTCCCTTTCTCTTCCATTCTCGCACCTCCCTTATTTTTCCTCTTCCTTTCTCTTACTTTCCTTCTTTCTGTAATCTTTCTCCCTTTCTCCTTTCTCTCTCTCCTTTGTCTCTCTCTCTCTCTCTCTCTCTTTAAAAACAGTGCAGCTCACAATGACAGAATTACATGGAAAACACATGTTCACACTAAATCAGTGTGACAGTTAAAATTATATTGGGATGCTAGGCATGTAGTGCAGTGTGTAGGGTGATGGGATCTGTAGTCCAGTGTGTAGGGTGGTGGGATCTGTAGTGAAGTGTGTAGGGTGATGGGATCTGTAGTGCAGTGTATAGGATGGTGGGCTCTGCAGTGCAGTGTGTAGGATGGTGGGATCTGTAGTGCAGTGTGTAGGGTGGTGGGATCTGTAGTGCAGTGTGTAGGATGGTGGGCTCTGTAGTGCAGTGTGTAGAGCGATGGAATCTGCATTGCAGTGTGTAGGGTGGTGGGCTCTGTAGTACAGTGTGTAGGATGGTGGGATCTGTAGTGCAGTGTGTTGGGTGGTGGGATCTGTAGTCCAGTGTGTTGGGTGATGGGATCTGTAGTCCAGTGTGTTGAGTAGTGGGATCTGTAGTCCAGTGTGTAGGGTGGTCAGATCTGTAGTGCAGTGTGTTGGGTGGTGGGATCTGTACTCCAGTGTGTTGGGTGGTGGGATCTGTACTCCAGTGTGTAGGGTGGTGGGATCAGAGGACGGTGGTGATGCGTGCTGTTAAAGGTCAGAGTTCACAGAGCAGTGATGATGCGTGCTGTTAAAGGTCAGTTTGCGGGGCGTAGTTTTCAGGCTGGGGTCTCGAGCGGAGGTGCAGGGGCACCAGAGCGAGACGCACATTAGCGGGCGGCACAAGATGGCGGCTCAGTGAGCCATAGTGAGAACACCTGCTCCTCCCATCTGCTCGGAGACGCAGCCGCCGTGGAAACGAACTCGGAGGGGTCGGCGGGGTGCTCTGATTGGCCAGGTCTCTAGCTTTGGGAGCTCTACACTTGAGCGCCTCTAAACTGCGCTGGGAGAGATGAGCTGCGCTAATGGCGCTAATTGCAGCCCCATCCTTCCAGAGCGAGTAACACACACACACACACACACACATTATACACACACACTATACACATGCACACACACACTATACACACACACTCACACTCACACACACACACATTATACACACACACTATACACACGCACACATACACTATACACACACACACGCACATATACGCACTATACACACACACACACTATACACATACACACACACACACACCCTATGCACACACGCACACACACACACACACACACACACACACATTATACAAACACACTATACACATGCACACACACACTATACACACACACTCACACACACACACATTATACACACACACTATACACACGCACACATACACTATACACACATATACGCACTATACACACACACACACTATACACATGCACACACACACACCCTATGCACACACGCACACACACACACACACATATACACACTATACACACACACACTATAAACGCACACACACACACTATACACACACACACACATACACACACTATACACACACGCACACACACACACACTCACTATACACACATATACACACTATACACACAAACACGCACACACACACTATACACACACTATACACACCCACACACTATACACACACACACACACACACACACACTATACACACACACATGCATATACACACACACAGATTACACATTGGCTGTGTGTTTCTGTGTGTACCTATGCGTGTGTGTATATATATATGTGTGCGTGTGTGCGCACATGTGCGTGCGTGTGTGTGTGTTTGATTCAATTCAACTGAAGTCAGTTTTATTTGTATAGCACTATTCCCAGAGACAATGACAATGTCAGTCATGTGACATGTTCTTGTTACCTTGATCTGAGTATGTGGCACATCCTTCCTCGTTAGTATAGGGGGGCCAGCCGTGTATAGGTGTAACGCGTGACATGGGATCTATGGTTCGAATCCACCCGTGGGCAAATAAATAATCGTTTATAATTGATTTGTTTTTCACAGAAGTGTCTCAAATATCACTTCTTCTTTTTTAGGTTTGATATTAACATGATACTTGTTCTCCACCTCCATTTTATTATGGAGAGGATCAGGAAATCTTTTCTGCCAAATCAATACGTATAAAGTTATCAAAGTATTTACATCAGATCAATTATTGCAACAGTACTATCCAGGGGATAGGGTGGGAGGGGTAGTTAATATGAATTGCATTTCACAAATTCTGTATTGTCTGAAGGTGGAGGCAGCAATATTTGTACTGTGTCCTGTTCTATATTGAATAGTTAAACTGACTAATAATAATAATAATAATAATAATAATAATAATAATAATGGTAAGTATAGAAACATATAGATAGGAAAGCGTTTGTTAAGATGGCTGAATGACAGTACTGACAATGAACAATTAGAGATGGCATTACTTATTGCCTTGACAGCAATAGTGTAATAAGTAATGATAATTTTAAAAAAATGTATGTCTAGACCGTGTCGTGTTACACAAGGCACATGTAAAGGGGGCAATACCAATAATGACGATGATACCAGCAATAATATAGTGAGGGGGAAATGAAACATTAATAATTAACTAAACCCTAATATGATTGCAGGGCCATGTTAATAAAAGCTGATATATTGAGACACAAACGTGCACATATACACATGTCCCATTTACCTGCAATATTCTCACTTAAAAGTGTTATTATGTACGGACAAGCCAACAAACGGGACGTGAAAACCAATAATGAAGTCAAATAGGAAAAATGAAACTACTGATCTATTAGCTGAAATAATGACAGAATACCTCGATGACATCAATATAAAATAGGAACCTGTTTGTAATAAAATTATTAAGACTTACCGAAGCGTAGGTACCACAAAATAACCGCAAAATGCGTCGCGTGTATTCAATATTTGAATTTATTTGTTTATACGCTGTCGTTCATTCATTCAAAACGGAACAGCGCCACGACTGCGCGTGGCCAAAACGATATTACACCCGCAACGTTAAGAACTACCGTTGAGAATGAATGGGGAAAGTTAAGGGCAGAGACGAAAATGTCGTTCCTTCATCCGGGACGGAACAGCGCCATGAAATCAACGTGTGGCCGAAAATATATTACATCCGTAGTGTTAAGAACTACCGTTGAGAATGAATGGGAAAAGCTAAGGGAAGTTAAGCTTAACTATTCGCGGGTCCCGACGCGGGGGGAGACCAGGGTTAAATTCCCCGACGGGGAGATGTGATGTTTTTTTTTTTTGCCTGACTGCCACATGTACAACTCCTGTGCAGCCAGAACCCGCTAGAGCAGAACTTGGAGATGCTTTCTCAAGTCTCTGCGCAAATCTCTGTTGGCAGTGTTTCTACCATAGACTGCTGAAAAATATGGACAAAGTCACTGTGATGTCACCCGTTGACTCTCCATGGGCTTGGTGAAAAGGGTTAGGAAAGCCCGGGAAGTGTGGTTTGTGGGTGCCGCCATGTTGTACAAATTGGAGCCAGAGACTGCACAGCTGGGACATGAACTCCACTAAACGCGTGAGATGCAGTGACGCAGCAGCGATTCAGCAGTGATGCAAACTGTCCCTGATTTGTTTACAAAATATTACAATCTTGTCCAAATAACAAAAAAACCTAACAATGGGGAGACATGTGGAGACATTGGACGAAGGATCTATTGCAACTGCATTTTCTTGTGAGGAAAAAATTATTGACTTTGTATTTTGACTGTATTGTAGCCATTGACTTACATTGAAACATGTGGCAGAAACACCGATACTAGAGCCAACTGCACTGGCGCTAGTTAGCAACATCTCACGACAACACCAGGAAGCGAGCTTCAGAAACGCAGCCCCGTTTTACCCACTGGGGTAAAACACAGAGAGTAGAAAAGCTCCCCAGGGGGCGCATATCTGAGGGGAACCGGGTTATAGAGGGGGAGCCCATCCTCCATTCGTCGACCCGGGGCAAACAGGCTGCTCACACACTCAGTGGCGATCAGGAGGTGATGGGGAATCTGTCAGAGCCAATGAGGAAGAGCGATCAGGCGTGTCACAGGCTGAGGCCAGGCCAGACGGTGTAATAGACTGAGAGCTGGAAACGGTCAGTGCACTCGGGGGGGTGGGGTGGCGGAAAGGGCCGGAATGCCCTGGGGACAGGCGAGAGGTGCAAACGGCTGAGGCGCTAGATAATAGTGGTGTTAAGCGGCACACACACACACGGAGGTCTGAGGGTCGTGTGGAAAAGCCCCCGGATGCCCTGCAGGGACAGCAGGTCTGGAGGATTTATAATGGATTTGAAAGGGGGAGCACACACAGCCATGAGCGTGATCCTGGGCAGCGCCCCAGAAAAGAGGGACTAACTACAGACCCACTCATCACTGACTACAGGGACCGTCCAACCCACTCATCGCTGACTACAGGGACTGGCCAACCCACTCATCGCTGACTACAGGGACTGGCCAACCCACTCATCGCTGACTACAGGGACTGGCCAACCCACTCATTGCTAACTACAGGGACTTGCCAACCCACTCATCGCTGACTACAGGGACTGGCCAACCCACTCATCGCTGACTACAGGGACTGGCCAACCCACTCATCGCTGACTACAGGGACTGGCCAACCCACTCATTGCTAACTACAGGGACTGGCCTAGTGCGTGTTTAGAGCCTCCACTTTAAAACAGAGAGTGTGTCTCTAGGCCAAACACGCAAAGGAAGATTATTCCTTAAGACAGGAGGTCTGTAGGAGAAGATTCATCTTCCGACTGTAATTTCAACTATTCTTGGAACTTCCAAATTGCCGGCATCTTGTTACCGGAACAATCACGGTGGAGAGTAAAGGATTACGGCAAAGTAATTCACTAAGATATTCTGGAGCAAGACCATTTAAAGTCTTATCAGTTATAAGAAGAGCCCTGAAGTCAGGTCTAAATTTAACGGGTAAGCAATGAAGAGAAACGCGAGTGGTGGACAGATATGCTCATATTTCTTTGTCCTGTAAGTATCCTAGCAGCTTCGTTCTGTACTTATTTGACTCTTTTACAAGGTCAGGTCAGTGCAGCCGGATAGTGAGTCACTGCTGCAGCCCAGCCCAGTCCAGTCTAACACACAGAAACCATCTTTTTCCGTCATGACGGGGACAATATCTTCCTCAAATTAAGGAATATTTTAAAGGTGATAGAGCGCCACCCGTGCAGTTCTATTAAGGTTGTCCTGAAGTTATGAGTACCACGTCAAGTTTTTCAACAAATGCATTCGCTGTGGGGGCAAAGCCGTCCATCTGAAGTCAATAAAACAACGTTTTGGGCCGTTCAGGTCTTTGTATCTGTAAGGCTGGGCTCTAGTTTGGCAAGCTGTGGACCAAGTTTAACTGATATGTAAATTTGAGTGTCTTCTGCGTAACGGAGGTAGTTAACACCATGTCTGTTTTCCCATGGGTAACACATGGAGGGAAGGGCATGGGACCCAGTACAGACCCCATAGGCTGACCCTGAGTCCTCAGACTACTCATTATTTAACCTGACAAACCGCTATCTTTGGGAAAGTTTGGGTTTGAAGCCCCAAGTGCTGGCCCAGTGAGACCAGCTGGTTTCTCTTGCCTGTGGAGGAGAATATGTGGCCTGTTGTGCGAAAAGCAGCGCTGGAGTAGGGCCCATTAGGGCCAGCATGAAAATACAGCCACGATGTGAGGACCGCATTCATGAGTCAGACACAGGCTGCCTCAGTGCTGCAGCTCTCCCTAAACACAGACTGAATCATATCACACACACTATAAGCCTGAAGAAAACTCTGGAGCTACACAAGGTGTGTGTGTGTGTGTTTGTGTGTGTGTGTGTATGTGTGTGTGTGCATGTGTGTTTGTGTGTGTGAGTGTGTGTCAGAGTGCGTGTGTGAGTGTGTGTGAGAGAGTGTGTGTGTGTCCCCTCCCTCAGTAAGGCAGGTGTTGCTGTGCTGTTTGTATCCTTATTTGAATGGTGTTTGGGTGAGCTGTTTCTGACCCCTGCACCGTGATGCATGAATGAAGCACCCTGCTCTCTCCCCCTCTATCTATAGAGAGAGAGAGAGAAAGGGAGAAAGATAGAAATAGCAAGAGAGACAGAAAGAGAAGGGCACAGACAGAAAGAGAAAGACAAAGAGACAGAGAGATTACACATCGACTGAGTATATCTTCAGTGTCAGAGATGCCAAGCAGAGATGAATCCTGATCAAGTGCAGGCTCAGTGACCACAGCCTGGCCAATGAGAAAGGTCATTACAAACGCCCAGGCTCAGTGACCACTGCCTAGCCAATGAGAAAGGTTGTTACAAACAGTCATGGTTGCCAAAGGAAGAAAGACTATGTGGTCACTGAGAAACCAGCGCGGTGGAAAAACATCTCCTACATTGTGAAGAATATACAAAATTAAGAGAAACATATTTTAGAAAATTAAACATGTCTCTCCCTCGGTTCAAACTAATGACTGATGTAAGCAGATTACCCGCCGCACTGGGGGAGGGACCCACAGCAGGACGGGCTGCTCAGTGTGTGGGAGCGAGCCAGAGCCTGAGAGACAGAGAACAGGCCCCTCCAGGCCACCGTCCCTGGGACGGGGGGATACACGCCAGAGGCTGAGAGACAGAGAACAGGCCCCTCCAGGCCACCGTCCCTGGGACGGGGGGATACACGCCAGAGGCTGAGAGACAGAGAACAGGCCCCTCCAGGCCACCGTCCCTGGGACGGGGGGATACACGCCAGAGGCTGAGAGACAGAGAACAGGCCCCTCCAGGCCACCGTCCCTGGGACGGGGGGATACACGCCAGAGGCTGAGAGACAGAGAACAGGCCCCTCCAGGCCACCGTCCCTGGGACGGGGGGATACACGTAGCCTATGTTGCAGTCTTCATGGTTATTGCTCTTTATTACGCTTACTTCACATGCTCAGAACGTCAGACACACATATCTATTGTTGATGTAGTTGTTGCTGTTGGCTGTTTTGCTGTGGCGATGCTGATTCTGATACATCAGAATGGCATTGCTGTAATTTTCCGCTTAATGTCCCTGCTCTCGGATTCTGTCCACATACATCCACTTTTCGTCTTTACAGTCCTCATTTATATTTTTAAAATTTCATTGAAATTTGCTGCCTGCCGACTCCCCTGCCGCAGTGTTATTGGGAGTCTCTGCCTCTCTGTAGCCTCAGCTGCACACTGAGAATGTGTTGGTAATGAAGTATACTTGCAAACATTTTTGACATACTCAAAAGGAATGTGCTATGCATATGAAACATACTACATACTCATTTTACCTCACTGTTAGTGTGCTAAATGTGGACAGTAACCGGGTTCGAACAAAGCCAGAAAGGGAGACAGAAAGAGAGGGATTATAAGAGACACGCCCCCTCAGACACACCCTCTCTGTAGACACGCCCCCTCTGTGGACAAGCCCTCTCTGTAGACACGCCCCCTCAGACACACCCTCTCTGTAGACACGCCCCCTCTGTGGACAAGCCCTCTCTGTAGACACACCCTCTCACTTCATCTGCTGTCTGATGCAAGGCGAGAACGGCATTCCATTAGATAGTGTGAATGTGAACAGAGACAGTTTAACAACATAAATAAAGTGAAAACCGTGTGAGTCACACATTTCTATTACACTGATTGCGCCTTTTCTGAACTTTGTTTTCTTTTTTTCCAATCATGAAGAGATGCAGTTAATTAGCAAAGCGATCACAGAAAATCAATTTCCACAGTTTAAATATGGTGCTCCGCTCCCTGTCTCCACAAGCCTTGTTTAAAGACCATCTGTTTTGTCCACGTCATTCTGCTACATTTGTGCAATGTGGAAAAAACAGTGGAAGAAAAAGAGAGGATTTTTCCATCTGCTTCACATTTATTTAACAGCTTTTACTGCCTGTTTTGTATTCCTGAGTGTAACTACTGGCCCATCTCTCTTCTGTGACATCCGCTAACATGCAAGAGCACCAACATCTTATTTACAATTCATGCAATGTATGACCTGTTACTTAAGACCTCTTCTGTGTACATCCATGTGTGAGTGTTTGTAAGAGTGTGTGTGTGAATGTGTTATTGTGTGTGAGTGTTGGTGCCTTGTGTGTCTAAGTGTGTGTGAGCGTGGGTGTGTTTGTGCACATGTGAGTGTGTCTATATGTGTGTCATTGTGTGTGTGAATATTTCTAAATGTGTGTGAGTGAGTGTGTCTTAAGTGTGTGTGTGTGTGAATACATAGGTGTGTGTCTGTGTCCAAATGTGTGTAAGTGTGTGTGCACAACAGGTACTGTGTTCTGGTATAACACTGTGTGAAGCAGCAGAATTTTTCCATAAATAAATTCACATCCCATCACTGCTGTTTAGTCGGAAAGTTTTTTTCTTCATGCTTTAGTCTCTTAAATTTTCTATTTAAATAGAATTTAAAGCTTTGCTTTTTAAAGTGGCTCCTTTTCATTTAGACATTTGCTCTTCAGAGCAGCTTCAGTCCCTCACAAATAAATAAATAAATAAATAAATAGTCAGATAGAAAGATGCATAAAAACTGCAATCAGGCTTCGCGTTTTATGGGGACAGCGTTGTTTGTGTAAATTACACTCGGCACGCGCCGTGATGGCTGAACAAAGAGCCTGAGCTGAGAGGTGGTCTGATTGAGCCTATTGTCTGAGGCACTCGGCTTCTCTGCAAACCTACCACGTAATCGCCCGGCGAAGAAGGCCATGCTCCAAACCTGCCATGTAATTGGGAGGGTTCTGGGAGGCCAGGATGAAGGGATGGAAAGGTTCTGTGGGGTTGAGGTGAAGGGATGGAAGGGTTCTGGGAGGCCAGGATGAAGGGATATAAAGGTTCTGGTGGGTTGGGATGAAGGGATGGAAGGGTTCTGGTGGGTCAGGATGAAGGGATATAAGGGTTCTGGTGGGTTGGGATGAAGGGATGGAAGGGTTCTGGTGGGTCAGGATGACTGGAAGGAAGGGTTCTGTGGGGTTGAGATGAAGGGATATAAAGGTTCTGGTGGGTCAGGATGAAGGGATGGCAGGGTTCTGGTGGGTTGGGATGAAGGGATATAAAGGTTCTGGTGGGTCAGGATGAAGGGATGGCAGGGTTCTGGTGGGTTGGGATGAAGGGATGGCAGGATTCTGGTGGATCAGGATGAAGGGATATAAAGGTTCTGATGGGTTGGGATGAAGGGATGGCAGGATTCTGGTGGATCAGGATGAAGGGATATAAAGGTTCTGATGGGTTGGGATGAAGGGATGGAAGGGTTCTGGTGGGTTGGGATGAAGGGATGGAAGGGTTCTGGTGGGTTGGGATGAAGGGATGGAAGGATTCTGGTGGATCAGGATGAAGGGATATAAAGGTTCTGATGGGTTGGGATGAAGGGATGGCAGGATTCTGGTGGATCAGGATGAAGGGATATAAAGGTTCTGATGGGTTGGGATGAAGGGATGGCAGGATTCTGGTGGATCAGGATGAAGGGATATAAAGGTTCTGATGGGTTGGGATGAAGGGATGGAAGGGTTCTGGTGGGTTGGGATGAAGGGATGGAAAGGTTCTGGTGGGTCAGGATGACAGTGTCTCATGGTGCAGGGGACACACATCAGTGATCAAAGTGTCTTCCTCTTACTCATGTCTGTGAGCCGGACTTGTAGACCGCACTGTGGTAAGAAGAGGAGGGCAGTGCATTGTGCTTTGGGGGAGAGGAGGGCAGTGCATTGTGCTTTGGGGGAGAGGAGGGCAGTACGTTGTGCTTTGGGGGAGAGGAGGGCAGTGCATTGTGCTTCGGGGGAGAGGAGGGCAGTGCATTGTGCTTTGGGGGAGAGGAGGGCAGTGCATTGTGCTTCGGGGGAGAGGAGGGCAGTGCATTGTGCTTTGGGGGAGAGAAGGGCAGTGCATTGTGCTTCGGGGAGAGGAGGGCTGTGCATTGTGCTTCGGGGAGAGGAGGGCTGTGCATTGTGCTTTGGGGGAGAGGAGGGCAGTGCGTTGTGCTTTGGGGGAGAGAAGGGCAGTACATTGTGCTTCGGGGAGAGGAGGGCAGTACGTTGTGCTTTGGGGGAGAGGAGGGCAGTACGTTGTGCTTTGGGGGAGAGGAGGGCAGTGCGTTGTGCTTTGGGGGAGAGGAGGGCAGTGCGTTGTGCTTTGGGGGAGAGGAGGGCAGTACGTTGTGCTTTGGGGGAGAGGAGGGCAGTGCGTTGTGCTTTGGGGGAGAGGAGGGCAGTGCGTTGTGCTTTGGGGGAGAGGAGGGCAGTGCGTTGTGCTTTGGGGGAGAGGAGGGCAGTGCGTTGTGCTTTGGGGGAGAGGAGGGCAGTACGTTGTGCTTTGGGGGAGAGGAGGGCAGTACGTTGTGCTTTGGGGGAGAGGAGGGCAGTGCGTTGTGCTTTGGGGGAGAGGAGGGCAGTGCATTGTGCTTTGGGGGAGAGGAGGGCAGTACGTTGTGTTTGCACTTGGTCGAATCACCAGTGGAGGCGGCTGCAATGAGCACTGGGGACTAAATACAACTGTGCATTCCCAACTGAGAGAAAACATGAAAAGGGAGGAATAATGTAAAAACACTCTCCTCACAGAGCGTGAATAAGGGCCCTCCCCCACACATTTCACCCACACAGAAACTCCGCTGCAGGTATAATGTGGGTCACATGACCTGCGTGCCATTTCCTGCCTGGCTTCCCATTATACAGACACAAATACACCGCGCTGGAGACGTCTGCTTTGTTCCCGTATTACCAAACGAGCCATTAGAAATCCTTACAAATGATGAGAATAATAAGAAATGATCTTTGTTGAATTAAATTGCACCAAACATCAAATAAAACACACAGACATAGAAACATAGCTTCAGCCAGTATGACACCTACAGTGTGTGTGCGTGTATAGCGTGTGTGTATAGTGTGTGTATAGCATGTATGTGTGTATAGCGTGTAAAGAGTGTGTATGTATAGCATGTGTGTATAGTGTATGTAGTGTGTGTATAGTGTGTGTATAGCATGTATGTGTGTATAGCGTGTAAAGAGTGTGTATGTATAGCGTGTGTGTATAGTGTATGTAGTGTGTGTGTATACTGTGTGTATAGCGTGTATGTGTGTATAGCGTGTAAAGAGTGTGAATGTATAGTGTGTGTGTGTCTGTGTATAGTCTGTGTGTGTATACTGTGTGTATAGCGTGTATGTGTGTATAGCGTGTAAAGAGTGTGTATGTATAGCGTGTGTGTATAGTGTATGTAGTGTGTGTGTATAGTGTGTGTATAGCGTGTATGTGTGTATAGCGTGTAAAGAGTGTATGTATAGTGTGTGTGTCTGTGTATAGTCTGTGTGTGTATACTGTGTGTATAGCGCGTATGTGTGTATAGTGTGTAAAGAGTGTGTATGTATAATGTATGTTGTGTGTGTACTGTGTGTGTATGTATAGCGTGTGTGTATAGTGTATGTAGTGTGTGTGTGCATACTGTTTGTTTATATAGTGTGTATAGAGTGTGTGTGAATGTACAGTGTGTATGTGTGCATATAGTGTGTGTTTTTATAGCTTGTGTGTATACTGTGTGTGTGTAGTCTATACTGTGCGTGTGTGTAATTAAATACACTCAGTCTCACTGTGTGTGTATGTGTATAGTGTGTGCGTATACTATGTGTATAGCATGTGTGTGTGTATAGCGCGTGTGTAATTAAATACACTGGGTCTCTGTGTGTGTGTATAGAGGGTGTGTATAGTGTGTATAGCGTGTGTGTGTATAGAGTGTGTGTGTATAGTGTGTATAGTGTGTGTGTATATACTGTGTGTATAGTGTGTATAGCATGTGTGTGCGTATAGAGTGTGTGTGTATAGTGTGTATAGCGTGTGTGTGTGTTTATACTGTGTGTATAGTGCGTCTGTAATTAAATACACTGGGTCTGTGTGTGTGTGTGTATAGAGTATGTGTGTATAGTGTGTGAAATGTGTGTGTGTATAGTGTGTGTGTAGTGTATACTGTGCATGTGTGTGTGTGTGTGTGTGTGTGTATAGTGTGTGTGTGTGTATAGCGTGTCTGTAATTAAATACATTGAGTCTGTGTGTGTATAGAGTGTGTGTGTATAGTATGTATAATGTGTGTGTGTATAGTGTGTGTGTAGTGTATACTGTGCGCACGCGCGCGTGTGTGTGTACAGTGTGTGTGTGTAGTGTATACTGTGCGCATGTGTAATTAAATACACTGGGTCTGTGTGTGTATAGTGTGTGTGTGTATAGCCCGCGTGTGTGTGTGTATAGCGTGTGTGTGTGTGTGTGTGTGTGTGTGTGTATAGCGTGTGTGTAATTAAATACACTGGGTCTGTGTTTGCATAGTGTGTGTGTGTATAGAGGGTGTGTGTATAGTGTGTGTGTGTATAGCGCGTGTGTGTGTGTATGTATGTGTGTATGCTGTGTGTATAGCGTGTGTGTAATTAAATACACTGGGTCTGTGTGTGTATAGTGTGTGTGTGTATAGAGGGTGTGTGTATAGTGTGTGTGTGTATAGCGCGCGTGTGTGTGTATAGCGTGTGTGTGTGTGTGTGTGTGTATGCTGTGTGTATAGCGTGTGTGTAATTAAATACACTGGGTCTGTGTTTGTATAGTGTGTGTGTGTATAGAGGGTGTGTGTATAGTGTGTGTGTGTATAGCGCGTGTGTGTGTGTATAGCGTGTGTGTGTGTGTATGTGTGTGTGTATGCTGTGTGTATAGCGTGTGTGTAATTAAATACACTGGGTCTGTGTGTGTATAGTGTGTGTGTGTATAGAGGGTGTGTGTATAGCGCGCGTGTGTGTGTATAGCGTGTGTGTGTGTGTGTGTGTGTGTATGCTGTGTGTATAGCGTGTGTGTAATTAAATACACTGGGTCTCTGCACTATCTCCTCCTCCAGCCGTGCTGGTGACGCACAAGCTGCTGCAGGAGTGACTCATTCAGCCCCGAGAGACAGCCACCCCTCCTTCCTCTCCCTCTCTCCCTCCATCTCCTTTTCCTTCTACCTCTTTCTCTCTCTCCCTCTTCCTTCTTTTCTTTCTCTTGCCAGGCACCCTATCTCTTTCCCTCTCTGTTCCCTGTCTTGTATTCTCTCTCTCTTTTTGTCCCTAAACAGCAAACAGCTCCAGTGCTTCCACAGCTTAGTAGGGTGTGTCCCCCCCCCTCTCCCAACCACCCTACCACCCCCCCCTCCCCAGTCACCCTCCCAGCCCCCGCTCTCTCCCTCAAATTCAAAGTGCAATGTTTGCACGTATTAACATCGTATTAACAGACAAGGCCTGCAGATTACTGATAGATGACAGGGGTTTATTGCTATTATATCAGATGGACACAAACATTATGCCTTAATATAAATCACATTTATCACAACTTACATTTTTTAATAAGGAATGATTGTTTGCAACCGTTATGAGAACATCATAAATACATCGTTCTCATACATAAATCGATTTGCCCCCAAAGATCTGCCATTTTTATTTATTTTTTAACATTTATCTAAGTAGAAAACACTGTAAATAACTCATTTTGGGGGAAAGGCATATATAGCAACACAATAAATTTACCAATGCATTTAATAGGGGCAGGGCAGCTGTGGTGATATGATACATCTGGTCCATTTTAAGCAGGGAATTTCACTTTCAATCCGATGGATAATGGCGTGAATCTTAAGATGGGATTTTGTCCAGCTATGACACTGGTCAAATGATTTTACTTTCATGCCAATACAGGTTTCGATACAATTTGGCTTATATTTTTACATGATAGTAATTAACTTTGCCAATGTAAATGGCACTGGGCAGTCATAGTGGTGACACAATCTTTTAGGTTTCGCTTTCAATATCCAATAGATAATGGTGTTTTAAATCTAAACTGGGACTTTTTCTTGTCCAGATATGATGCTGGTCTAACGATTTCACATAATGCAGGTAACCTACAATTTTACATGATTCTGGAAATAGTTAAACTACACATATGTTACTGGAAAGCGTAGCATATTTAAGCTAGTGGGTCTGCCCAACACTAGAGTACTACACTCAAAAAAAAATGTTAGCCAGTAGTTGTACACAATATTATTAACTAGACTCAAAAATAAACCATTGGATTCACTAAATAAATAAAATTGTAGGATTTCCTTAATAAAATTATGGACAGGTCACACGCAATTAAGTATGTGTGACGTCTTCAGCTTAATCTGTTTGTCCTAGCGAATGTAATAACCGTGTGTGCAGCCACTGTTCAATGATTTTTTTTTTCTTTCTGAAATCAAATGTGAAACATTATCTGAAACAGGCTTCGCCTCCTGCATCACAGTATCCCCGAAATGCTACAGCACTTTCTTCACCGCTTTTCTATTCCTGTCTGTCGGAAGATTTCTAAATTTTTTCTGGCTTGAAAGTTTCACAGAAAAGAAGGCCGAAGTTTCACGAGCAGTAACGCTTCATTCGCAGGTGCGTATATTTTAAGAAGGGCGAGTGTCCGCTCCCCTGGCCGCGCTGGAGCCTCCGCTCAGCCGCCGAATTCCGCCATTAACATTCTCTCCCGGCTCCGCCCCCCACCAGCCCTCCGCCGATCCCCTTCATCTGACTCACAGTCAATTCAGACTGCTGTCTGTTTGCTTTACCATCCCCTGGTGGTCAGATCGCAGATAACTACAGTCACAGCAACACGAAACAAACAGGGTTTTCATTCAGAGAGAAGAGAGGGGTGGGGGGGATAAGGGGGATTCATTTGTTGCTTTTTTGTTCTTATGGTGGTTCCAAATTCCATTATGGTTCTGGTATAAATGGAGTTGTTTGTGTTAGTGGGGAAAACATCTATAAACCTATTTTAAAGTATGCACCTTTGTGGTTACTGCCATCAAAACATTTCTGAATCTGAAGTGAATTTGAGAGTGGAGGGGCGCTGAGGGTGGGGACAAGAGACAGAGAGAAAAAAACAGGGTGGAGAGAAGGAGAGAAAGAGAGAGAGAGAGTTTTACTCACTCACGACTGTAATTCCACGGCTGAAGTGCTGTGCGTCCCCCACCCAAATCCAAATTAAAATGGCACTTAAAAAAGAAATCATGACTGGCTCATGAATATCTGGTCCCCTGGCACAGAGGTAGTTTATGTTCCCTTGGGGAAAATTAGTCAGACAGATTGCCATTAAAGAGTGTCAAAGGAAAGGTTATTTCGCGTGCCTGGCCCCTCAGGGTTCCGCCGGCAGTCTGAGGATCAAGAGCGCCCCCTGCGATCAGAAACGTTATCGGTTAAAGGTTGCTGGGCGTCGGTAAACCTGCGGGGAACGGATCAAACGAGACCGCGCCGGCAAGTGTACAATGCTCACAGAACCGCGGCGCCGCCGGGAAAAATTGAATACTTCCTGAGCCTCCATAACACAATTTTATATGAAATATCACATACTGTATACACTTACTATATAAATACTATTAAATATCACATTACTATATATATATATATATATATATATATATATATATATATATATATATATATATATATGAATATTAGATGAAATGTCATTTTATATGATGGCACCTTTCGAAAAGCAATTACGAGATGTGAATTAAGGTTTTCCTAAGACGCGAAAACGGTTGACTGCGTTTCAATCTGTGTCTGAATAATCTTTCATTGTTTTGAAAAATGAATGCAATTTATTTTTAAGGTCCCAGCAAAAAATATGTTCCGGACAGATTGTTGCTTTTGGCATAATCTGCAGTGAAAAGCCTGCGAAAGGCGCAGCGATGACATTTGATGGTGAGTGATGCTGCGATAACAGCCATGATTAGTCACTACGTTACCGCACGGAATGAATGAATGGGTCGCCGTCACTTTGTCAAAAGCGCACACCGTAAGTCGAGTGCGTCTCCGGTCCGCCCGGTGAAAGCGGGATGTTCTCACATATCCTGTTACGGCGTGGCTACCGCGTTGCATTTTTACCACAGCGCTGTGAAGATGTCATGAGTTTGTCACAGCTGTTTTTAAATAGCTGTCTACATCTGCATGGGTGCTCAGCATAATTGTTGAGTCCACCTATATGAGCAGCGGTTTTGGTGGATGAGTTAGAGAGCGTGGTTGCGTACGAAGGTCTGCATTTCAAACGGCACCCACGGCTGTGCGCCGCGGGAGTACTTGACCGCACACTCCCAAGTGATTAGCATTTTGGCTACAATCAACGTCTATTCAAAACAACTTTAAATAGGAAATTAAGCGAAAATCGCTTAATTACTTACATTAGCAATTACCGAAAGCACGAGGGTGACGTGCTGTCCGTTCCTCACGTTTTCTATTGGGAGGACTGATGTGCTTTTAGGCCTCTTTAGTCCCTCCAGTCGTAACTTTGGTTGCGCGCACGAACGCAGAATCTACTTAATGTGAGGTCGCTTCAACGGGAGTAAACGAGGAAGAAAACTACGGTCTAATGTCCTGTAAATATACACAATAAAAGGCAACGGGCTGGCTTTAGGGATCTCGTTTTTATGTAATTGCCACTGTATGTGAGAAACAGGCCTTGGCTCTTATAAAACCCACGGAGCTAGTCAGGGCCAAACCGAAGCAGCATTAGAGTTATCTGGACATTCTCCTCGTGCCTTAGGCGCGTGGAAATCGAATATAACGGCGGTTAATCTACTGTCTTCCAGCTCCCTGACACATGCGACCGCCTTGCCACCGTCTGATACGGTTGAAAGCATGAAGGCACAGTTGGTTACTAAGCAGGAAGTTCACTTCACCCCTTAATCATACGCCCGCGACTCAATATTGAGTAGGCCAGTCTTTTTTCTTTCTTTTTTCCATTTTTTCCAGAAAAAGGAACAGCAGCGTATCCACCAGCCTTTTATGTTACGTAACCAACTCACTAATCTAACCGTCTTTGTTAATAATCAGAAAGCGTAATGAAGGCTGTTTTCGTCAAGACATAAAACTGTGCATAAAACAGTCACCTTCGGTTAATTTACTATAAAATAGTGTACCGCACACAGACCCGTTGGCACAGCTGTGTAGCCCACCATATGCTATATGGTGGGCTACACTGTGGAAAAAGAAGTAGGCCTACTGTAGAATCTTGGTCATTGGATACCAATTTACTAATTCACCACGGTGTTAATTTTAGAGTCGAAGACGGCCCTGTTTGAAATGTAGACACATCTCACGAAGCGACCTAACCTCAGACAGTATCAGGGTTGCCAAGTCCGTCATCAAATTCCGCCTGTAAATGAGTCGCACATACACTATTAAAGATGTTTTCACAGGTCCCCACCAATTCTTTAATGCATGTAGGCCTAGATGCAAATTAGTAATGAATGACATCAATCGTGTGATTGTAAGATGCGTTCTACTGGTGTTGTTTGTCAACGTGGGTCAGTTTCGCATTGTCAGTGACGAATAACCAGTTTAAAACGTTGTAATGTCCTTCATTTTTTCTAAACGAGTTCCTTATTTTTGCACAAAATCCACATTCCAATTCCCCATAGAATACCCCAACTGTATTCGATTTGAAAATCACTCATTAGTAGGGGAATTAACCCCCAACCAGATAACACTGGACATATTGGAAACCGCTGGCAGTGAGATCGTGGGAATACAGCGTGACGCAGCCGTGATGGGCACGGGAGACCGCAGACACGCGCGATGTGAAAGCGGGTACTGGAGGCCAACACTGCAAGCGCTACAAAAGGCGCATGCCCCCTTTTAATGTGTTATATGCATTAGCCAGACGTAGCCTACGGGCTCTCTCTCTCTCTCTCTCTCTCTCTCTCTCTCTCTCACACACACACACACACACACACACACAGATCGCTGCCCTCCCTCTCCCTGTAGTGGACCAAGAACTCGTCACCGCGAGTGTCTGCGATGAGTCACACTGGCAAATTACCCAGTTTAAAGCGTCTTTCAAATTACTTCCCTTCCAGTTGGGTGCTGTGCTGATAACCGATAACAACTTTCATTTCTACAAGGAGTTCTGGAGGACTCGGGTGCGTTCGTCTGGGGTTTTGCGTGCGCGTGCGTGTGAGGCTTAAACAACGAGTCCGCCCTTTTAACGCAGATTAGAGGCACCATCAAATCGATTCACACCGGTACCAGCGGCGGTGGCTCAAGTCGAAAGTCTTTTTAAAGCAGCGATTACACGAGACGATAAAACCTCGTATCAGGTTTCACAGTTCTTGCGGGATTTAAATTCTTCTTTTTTTGCATTCATGCTGCGGACATGAGCTTTTTGTGTAGGAATGAGGTTCTGCAGGATGAAGTATGTTGGGTTTTATTCACCGGATATGACCACAGTTAAAAAGTTATTTATATATTTATTTATTCATTCATGACGCTTTATCAATTATGAAAATTTTTACTAAAGTGTCGGTGACATTTTCTTGCACCAAATTTGGAGAAAGCGTTCAAAAATAGCAATAATTGTCTCTGTTTTCAGTTAGATTATTACTTAACCTACAGTTCAGCGCTGAGGTAAGTCTGCCTCCTGTGACAGAGTAAGATCACATTGAGGCCAAAACCGCTCTGTCCCTCTACACCTGTCCCGTGCCCCACTGCGTGGAGTGGACCAGTGTGGTGTCATCTCCTCTTTCTGGTGTCTTTTTCCAACTTACTGCGTATGATCTCATATATTCAGCTCCTCTGTGAAGGGTGCTTTCTGCACAGGAGGCACAGTTACTGTGAAGTCCCAGCAGATGCTGTGCAGCATTAGACGGGAGATAAAGGTGTGAAATGCAGCAGCAGCAGCAGCAAGCGGAGGTTAAGTCAGCGATTTCAGAAGCAGGAATTATGTGATATGATCTATAATTGGGCTGGTGCAGCACGGAGGCTCGGAGCGGAGGCCAAACACTGCTAACAAAACACCTGTTTACCTCCCGCAAGTTTAGAGAACTTAGCAAACTAGGAGGAAAACAAACCCCAGATTTACCAGGATATAGCAGACAGTGTGGTGTTATCAGTGATTGGCTGGTTGAAAGGGCTTCTCCCATCTCAGTGCTTGCTGGTGTGATGCTAGCAGCTCATCCGGCTGCCCAGGCACCTGCGATAAGGGTGTACAGGTGCGCAGCTGAGCAGACGTCCTGCAGGTGTGGAGGACAGGTGTGATGGTGTGAATCCTTCCGGACTAACGTTGCAACAGTGGCATGGGCCTGAGGTTGTGACCGGGAATTCCAGTCAGGAATTTGGGATTTTTATGATGGAACGGTGGTGCAGTGAGTAGTGATGTCATCTCAGGGCAAGAAGGTACTCAGTTTGAATCCCGGCCTGGGCCTTTCTGTGTGGAGTTTGCATGTTCTCCCCATGTTTGTATGGGTTTCCTCTGGGTACTCCGGTGTCCTCCCACAGTCTAAAGACATGCAGGGTGCATTAATTGGAGAGTCTAAATTGTCCTTGGGTTATGAATGTGTGAGTCAATGGGGTCTCTGTGATGGATTGGTGATCTGTCCAGGGTGTATTCCTACCTGTCATCCACTGCATGCTGGGATAGGCTCCAGCCCCTCCCATGACCCTGACCAGGAATAAATTGTTTAGAAAAATGGATGGGATTTAATTTTTAAAAATATTTTTTATGAGAAGAATATACTTTTGGAATTTGTTATCTTTAAGTGCAAGTGACCGTTGCTCCATCACGTGTGTTTTGACTCATCACTGACAGCGAAAACCTCTTCTCCAGCTCCAGGGTTTTTTATTTTTATTTTAGGCAGGACAGTTTCACTCAGAGAAGTTAATTACTCTGAGATGCACTCCGACTGAAGGCCAAAAGAGGAGGCTTGGGCTGCAGACTGGCTGGCTCGGGGATGAGTGGAGCCACAACGAGCTGTCAATCACTCATCTGTCCGGGGCAAGTGAAAAGGATTCGCTCTCAGCAGCGAATCACAGTGATGCAATAAGACGGGTCATTGATTGACATCTCATTTTCACTCCTTCTCCAATCATTAAGGCTCGCAGGGGGGTGTGGGGAGTGGAGCGGCTGTCATTAGTTTCTGTTACAGTTCGATGCCCAGGAGGCCTTCAGGACCTTGGACAGCAGTCACTGCACACACACAGGCTCACATCTGAGGCCTGTAGATAATCAGCCCTGGGTTCGCCATCACCCTCACAGACACCTGACCTTTAAAGGCACAGTCCTCCCCCTTAGGGGGAGCTTTCTCAGCGTAACACCCTGTCCTGAGGGCGTTTAGAGTGGAACTCTGTGGGACGTGACTCCGAGCCTTAGGGGGAGCTTTCTCAGCGTAACACCCTGTCCTGAGGGCGTTTAGAGTGGAACTCTGTGGGACGTGACTCCGAGCCTTAGGGGGAGCTTTCTCAGCGTAACACCCAGTCCTCGGTGCGTTTAGAGTGGAACTCTGTGGGACGTGGCTCCGAGCCTTAGGGGGAGCTTTCTCAGCGTGACACCCTGTCTTTGTGCCTTTCACCTCTAGAATGCCATTGGCCTGTACATACCCTGGACCCTCAAGGCCAGTAGGCCAGCGGGATCTCTAGCCAATCAGTGATCAATATCAGGTAGAACAATCAATTATCAATATCAGGTAGAATAATCAGTTATCTATATTATGTAGTACAATCAATGATCAAAATCACGTTGAACAATAAATTATCAATATCAGGTAGAACAATCAATCATCAATATCAGGTAGAATACTCAGTCATCAATATCAATTAGAAAATAAAGCCAAAAACAGAAACCAAAGTGGATTAATTTGCTGGATGGATTATTGGGAGGCGTTAATTTTCAATGTGAAGCAGACCTTCCTGAGCCAAACTGAAAAATAACAATTCAAATAAGTGTTTAAAAATTTTTTTTAAAGGAATTAAAAAGGTACACTTCTACTAAACAACTGATTTCTTTTGCTTATCACCAAATAGAATAATCTCAAAAAATGACTATATCTGTTAAAAATGATTTCCTGGTGCATTGTCTGTGATTCTGGAGTCTCTCAAAAAAAATCACATGGAAAATTTGCCTATGCCATGTGAATGAAAGATTTTTCAAAACAATTTCCACATGCGAAAAAGAAAACGTGACATCACATGAAATTCAACATTTTCAAAACATGAAAAAATGACTTGAAATAGTGTAGGTTTACCTTTTTTAACACTCTCATGTTAAAAGTGGGATTATTTTTTTCCAGTCTTTTTTTCCAGCACTGGCGCAATTTGTCTGTTTTTTCATTCTTTTTGTTTTATATCAGTTCTCTAAATACCTCCATAAAGGCCACAAGAATTGACATTTAAAAAGCCCACGGACTGATGAATCAATGAATAAATTCAAGCAGAAGCAAAGAAATGTACTTCGGGTTGTTCAATTTTGAATCCCTCCCTCAAATAAATGGGATTTCTAAACTGGATGACTGGCTGGTGGTCCGGACTGCGCTGACCTTTGTGAACAGAAGCTTGTGAAATTTTAAGATGACAGAGACCTGTGAAGCAGTGTATTGCGCAGTCTTCTTCGTGTAAGAGATTTTGCTACACGCAACCGAACGCAACTGCAAGCTAACCGCGCTGAAGAGGCTGGAGACCCTGTTTCCGGGGACACGATTTGGCGGCTGTGTTCTACAGAGATTAGCGCAAATACGAAAATCCTCCGCACAGTTTGGATTCGCTGTGATACCAGATGCATACTAAACTGCATTTATTTCACTCGCCACAAGAACACCAGAATAAGAGAGAATTGCAGTATAGCGATCATAATAATTAACTAATTACAAATCACCGTCACAAACACTATGAATTTATTAATTACAAATATTATGAACGAATTATTCATATTTTGTAAATGATTATGGTCCAGTCATTCACAAAACTGGAAGGCGTGAGCGAGAGAGAGAGAGAGAGCGATCATAGTGTTCTTGCATAATGGAAGCATGTTTAAGTTGTTCCGTCGTAGTCTATTCAGTGTGTTTTTGATTTATTGGATCACGTGGCCCCTGTCTCGTGCTTTGGTTCTCGGGTGTAAAGCAGCTCAGTTGTGCAGCTGTGCTTCATAAAGCACTTTATGGGCACTTCTTTTTTTACGGACTTCCGCTTGAAACTGCTCAACCAAACTCACATAATATTTGCGAAAAGAGCATTATACACACTCGGTTAATGCTGGGAGCGCGCGGGGTATCGTGTCGTATTTAATGTAAGTGATTATTTGGACTATTTTCTTACAGCCTTTAACGACTTCGTTCTGGGTGGGTTGGTAATGAGCGGAGAGCTGGAATACAGCACTGTAATGTGGAAGGGTTGCATTACTGTACTGCACTCGCTCTAACAGAACCGCAGATATACACAGTAAAAATAAAAAACTAAACTAAAAAGGGGAAAAACAAAACAACAATGACAAAATGGCGTAGTGTTGCAATCATTATCATCATCATCATCATCATCATCATTATGATCATCACCAGCCACCATTGAGGAAGGTATAATCAGTAATGTGTTAGTCCTGTCGCTATTGTATTGGACAAGCAATTATACCGAACGAAAGAGGAATACTCTCCCCTTCTGTGACGACACAATCGTTGGAAGGGAAAAGGGGGGAAATGAATCAGCTAATAGTCCTCGGGGGTGCGCGTGGCACGCATTAGCTTTCCTGTTGTGCACAATTAAATGCGCTCTAATCCAATTCACCGCTGTAATTAATTCGAAAGCTCGAGAGAGTTGAGCTCTTCTGCTATTCGTTTATTTGTCATATTTATTTATTTAGTCCCCCGGCATTTTCCAATAAATTATTTTGAAGCACGCGTGTTAGAGTAGGCTAATGCCCTATTTTACGTATTTTTGTCTCCTGTTACCTTTCCGGGCACCTTGCTTCAATTCGGTATTCATTCTTTCCTCACATTGAACCCCGCCCCCCCCCAAGACACCCACTCCCCACATCATGATGCGGGAAGGAAAAAAACACTTTGTCCCTTCAAAGGACACAAGCACGAGACAGCTGCCCGCGAGCTGAACAAGGGGAGACATGCTGGAAAACGTACAATTTGCTGCCCGAGAGCCGCACGTTTCTAATGGCGACTGCAATGCACAGCCCCAGAGATCAGAGCTCACATAACGCAATATTTATGCCAGAAATATCCTTACTTTATGTTTCAGAACACCCCCTTTTTTGGATGGTATTGTTATTTTTTATTATCGTGGTTGAACATTGTTGAGCATATTTCCCCAGTTAAACTGGCAAAAGAAATAATTGCGTTCGTTCGATATTATTCTAATAACAAAAAAAAAAAAATTGTCCAGCCAAGATCCAAAAGATCCAGTCTCCAGAGTTTTTGCACGTGCTGTAGAAATGTAAATAATCATAGTAGGGTGGGTGATCATGACCAAAGTTCGGTTAACTGCGGCACAGATCTGGGAACAAACGGCTTATGTTTAAAGTCAGAAAAAAATGGACATTGCCTAATCCTCGAAATTTAGGTAGGACCGAAAAGGTGTTTAAGTTTAACAATTCAAATTGTATTTTTGGGGAAGCGGGACAACTTACGCCGTGTTTTGTTGTAGCCTACTATTATAATTAATATTATTTGTGGATCTGGTTATCTTTGTTGCAAACGTAAAGACAAACCATGGACCTGATTATAGTTTTCAGGGCTGTGTGTCCTGAGCAGTTGAATATGTTGGCCCCAAGATGAAACGATGGGAGTTAAGGTGACTGTCTGGGTAAGCTTTGCATGCTCTCTGTCGCCCCTTCTGGCCGAGGCATGGAATTACACTCTTTTGAATATTTTTTTGCGCTTCTCTCGCGGAGTATTTTTAAAATAACATGACATGCTATTGATAATTCTCAGGTGTACTTTCGCAAAATCTGAAATGGGCACACATACAAATATATATATAATTTGTATATGATTTGCGATGTTATAACCCTTTTCCACTTTGCAAGGCCTGATAGAGTCTAATTAGTCTATAAACAAGCGCCAATTGCAAACCTGATTTTACTCTACTACTAAGGATAACTTCTTCGCGAGATAAAGATTAACATTTGTCACAATAATGCTAGGCCTATGCTGTTAAAGTCCTACACACCGGATGGATCAGTAATCCCGAAATACTCCCACTTCACTTGCTCGTCAGCGGCGTTGGCGAAAATATTGTACATTCAATACATGTTTTACTCGGTTGTTTATTTGGTTTGTTTTTTCATCAAGTTCATGGAGCATTAAAAAAAAATCAGAAAACCGTTGCCTGGTTGGGTAGCTGGTACCTGCCTGCTATATGTATTAGCTTAGCAATCTGAAGCGCATATCGGATAATTATTTAATGGGCCAATAATTTAAATTGTCCCAGTTTTTTTCACGGTTGATTTTGGGTCTTGTGGCTTTCAATGCTTTTCAGAGCATTTATTAATGTATTGGATAATTAAGTCACGCTAAAGCAAGCACATTGTGAATGATTTATTTTTTGCGTGTACGACGATACTAGAAATATTTTTAAGAGCGCTAAACACGGAAGCTGTACAAAGTGGCCATTACTGACGTTTCTGCTTTGCCACGTGGCGCCCGGAGCGAAATTATGCCAGAATTACGCCTATTATTCTTATCTCGGCCTTCCCCACAGTCTTGGGGGAAATTGGTCCTTTTGTGGTGTCCATACAAGCACCACCCAACGAGCCCATCGCGGGAGTGCAGGCGCAGGATTAGGAGGAGACCTAGATTGCTGATTACACACAAGCCACGTGCCGCAAGTAGCCAAATTACACATTGAAAGGATCTCGGCGAAGGGGCGTCATGCATTCAAAAACAGGGGGCACATTTAAAAAGCAAGGAGTGCCTTTTAAAAAGCAAGGGATACCTTTCAAAAACAGGGGGTACCTTTTAAAAGCAAGTGGTACCTTTCAAATACAGGAGGTACCCTTTGAAGCCAAAGATCGGAAAATTAATCTCCAGATTAGTGCTTTTTATCTCTGGAAGCCGGGAGCCAGCACTTGCGTTTCCAGCTCCTTGCTCACAGTCATATTCACCGTTTAAATTTCAATCCTACTAAGGGTTTTAAATCTAATTGGTTGTAAACATTTTGATTAATTTTGTTTTAATGAGATGAGCGCACAGGAGTGCATTTGGGATAAAATACTGTCGGCCAATAAAACGTTATTAATTTAAACCTTGAATATAAAATAGTGAATATCGCATCAGAAAAAAATGTGCACGTTCACAGTACTTCTCATTATCATTGATTTACCTTTGGGCGAATGTCTCAAATTATCAGAATTTATTGTATTTAAGAATGGTGTAAAACATTGCAATTAAACTATTTTATCTTTTGGCGGAAAGAAGGAATCATTGTTCATTTCCAGTTAAATTACGTCAACTGGAACGAGGTCAAGACCAACCGACCCCCGGCTCCTAAAAATCTGGACGTTAATGGCCTGCACATCACAGCACCGATGAACCATTTGAAGACTCCATATTAATAAAGTGCAGTTAATAACAATTAATGGTGTTAATAAATGAGAAGTTGTGGCCACCAATAAAAAAATATTTTATTTTATTTTTAAATTAGTAGTTCTGTTTCCCTGTAGGTAATATGCGGCGGTACAATTGCCTGTTTTAGTCGTTTATTTCCCCTCATTTGACTGGTGGATCGACTGTGTGTTTAAGTGTGTGTATGTGTGTGTGTGTAAGACCAATTGAAAATAACTGATCTGAATAACACCCACTTGAGGCTACCTGGTATTTGCAAGCACAAAATCGCCTTTTTTTAAACCAATAAGATCTTTTAAAACCCGGTGAGGTGTTTTCTGTTGGCGCACGTTACAGATTTCCACTTTTTTATGGACCGAATTGCTTCAGCGCACCCAGAGGGAAGGCCTCTTACGCTGAAGTAGCTGCTTACAAAAAAGACAAGGATTAATCTCGCTGGGCAGGCACCATCCATAATTCTGCATCCCACCGTTGTGTGCCAGTTATTGCCCAATTAACGAGTGGAAATCAAACATGAACTTGAGATTACGGTCGCTGGCCTTACCAATTTGGTCGTGATTCCCTTTTGTTCGTTTAAGATGCAGTGCGTACGTATGCATTCAAATCTAACGCGGGGAGCTTATTTAAAACACCAGGCTATAAGCGGACAAATCGTTGGTCTCTACCGTTCGTGTGGATTTGTATATAACGACTAGAAGGGCAGTGTATAGATGTGTAGCGGATTTTTTAATTTAAATTATTTTTTATTGCACTAATGCCGTTGACCAGGACAGTAATCGCTTTTTAGGATCGCTTATTCTTCCATTGACATTTCGGGTCTGGCATGCAAGTAAACATAATGCAAATTAATAAATGTCTTCATCCTTTTGCAACACCAATAATCAATAATAAATGAATGAATGAATGAATGAATAAACAAATAAACAAATAAACAAAT
Source organism: Anguilla pacifica (assembly GCA_039654925.1). Taxonomy (NCBI): domain Eukaryota; kingdom Metazoa; phylum Chordata; class Actinopteri; order Anguilliformes; family Anguillidae; genus Anguilla; species Anguilla pacifica. Next base: position 58,965,438 of record CM077292.1, on the reverse strand, counting down.
AAATAAAATACTACAGGAGACGCACATACGGACATGGCCGCCGTGTCTCAGGTTGGGGAGTTGACATTTTAAACATTCTCTGTTCCCTGCCGCTTCGCAGACAAAAGGCTGCTGGCTACTTATTTCTTGATTTGGCGTCTGCTGCGCGCCATTTCATTAGAGGAATGACAGGCCGGGAAATTCGGGGGAGGGGGGGAGGGGGGGAGGGGGGAGGAGAAATGAGCGATATCGAAGATGACATTGAAAATAGAAAATTGCAAAAGATGTGGAATGTACGGGAGGACAGGAGGGGAGAGAGGCACTGAGGAGAGAGAAATTCTAAATTGGAGATTAATGCGTAAAGTGTGACGTAGTGAGCGAACCACCCCGCCCAACTAGTGCTTTCACTCGTTTTTTTTTTTTATGAATGAAGTGAAAGAATGGAGACTGGACTGTAGGCATTTCCCGCATTTTAAACGATTGTGCTACACTGGGAGGCTAGTGCCCGCTCGAAATGCCAACCTCGCGCTCAGCGGACCGCCGCGCGCATGATGAATGGCAAAAGATAGTATGGAAATATGAGGAATGAAGACGATTTTTCACAAATAGCCCGCGGCCAAACACAGATTTTAGGAGGCAGGCGACTGATAGCATGCAGCGTGTGCAGAATGTGACATTGTGCGACAACAATTTCTTGAATCATAATGCATATGCATATTTTACATTTACTGAGGGAACACGGAATCCGAAACATTATTCCCATTCGATGTTACTCTCGTTCGCGCGTGACATATGTTCGCAATGTGATTTCTGTCTTCTGTTGGAGACCTGAAATGTCATGTTCGAAAATTTACCGTTAAAGCTTGGTGTGACAAAAAGAGGTAGCCTAGCTATTGCTTTTCAAAACAGTATTAAAAAGCAAGATTCTTTCTGCTCCCCGACTCCTTGATCCCGGTCTCACTGTTGGCTTCTGCCTTAGAGATGGAAATACTATCGAAAGCTGATGCGTTGTCGCCGACTCATCGCCGCATGTGGGCGCGAGACTCACACACCATTAAGCACCAGCCGAAGCAGAGAAAATTCTTTACCTTGTACAATTAATCGGGTTCTGAACCTTAGGCTACCGTTTCTGTTTGTCAATGGCACATAGTGTTTTGTTCACGAGGTACATTATATGTTCCCGTTTTTGCCTTATATTGTATTACAACATTACAATGTGTTTCGTTTACAGTTACAGTTTATTGGTATTATTTTTTGCGCGTTGCAAAGATCTGCGTATTTCCGTAAATACCGACATTATAAGTATGATGTGGTTATTATTGTTATTGTCCTATATTATTGTCCTATTATGATGATAATAAGAACGACAATATGATTATTATAGTAGTTATTATTAGCAGTACATGAAATAATAGTAATGATTACTGCTGTTGTTGTTGATGTTATCATCATTGTTATTAGTGTAATTATCATTGTTATTGTTGTTATGATATTATTCGTCGTATTTGTATCAGCGTAGCCCGAGTTTAGTTAAAGGACACCCGACGTAATTCTCAGAGTGTCTGCTTCTCCCATTCATGGATTTTCGTGAATGGTAAAACACTAACCCGGAGCTCAGACATCCATTGGTATTCGAGTTTATTCTCTCTCTATAATGCGCTTTCAAGCATAATCTCTTAAAACGGACGAGCGAATGTGGAGGAGGTGAGTCACTCGGAGGGAATGGATGGGGTTGAGGGGGTCGGATCCGCGCTAATGCTGAGTGGCAGTCGATAATGCAAAGCCGTTATATCAGAATGTGGCCTGTGCGGCTCGCGCTGAACACCGCCACCCATGAGGCGATCCGGGTGCAGATACATTCCCGCCCGCGTATCACTCTCCACGCGCATAGCCCAGGCCAATCGCGAGACAATTAGATATCTTCTAACAATCTTTTCTCATTATTAATTATTGGCTTATAATTTTGTACAATGTCGCGACATCCAGGAACGAAAGGCGAACGGAAATGTGATTAGGCGGTGTTAATTCTGGATGGAACACCTGTATTCCTAATTTTCTATTTTTATGCCTCGGCAGTTTCCCACAAACGTAGGCTACCCGACACCCGCTGAATGCAATCCCACGTACACAGGATATTACGAGTCTTTGTTATGTACTAATTATCAAAACAAGGCACAAGACGCAAAGCACCAATCATCACAGTCCTGTTTGGGCTGCCTGTGTGCTCAGAGCTTTAATAAGTTTGAACTGATTTAAAAATAATTTTAATTACTAATTTATTTCCGTGATTATGATAAAATCTCATCACTTGGTGTCTTTGGATCAAATATAAAAACTTATGCAATGTATTAATTACAGTACCTCTCTGAAATCAAATTGATCTCATATTTCATTTTAAATATGTCACCAGTAAATATGTATAGACCTTATATATTTTATTTTTATTTGTTAATGTGCATTTCATTACCTCTGCTCTCGTATGTATAACCCAATTATATGGTGCCATGGCTATACAATTGGGCTGAGTACATGTATTAATACATTACTAAATCCATTAATATTAATAAATTTTATTCTTGTTAAAATGTAAATGTGAAAGCCTGTGTTCCTATAACCTTTGATCCATTTAAAAATGAATCACCGTCAGGCGTTTTTTCTGTCGCAGCAACACACGAGTCTAGAAGTTCACATCGAGTATAATATCAGTCCTGATTCATCCTACTGATGTGTTTAGTTTTAATGTATATTTTCTATGACAACTCGCTGAACTCAATAAATCAACATTCACTTTGAAAAGAAAAAATGAATTCTGCATTTAACTATTATCTTGTTATTAAGCAATTATGGACTGCTAGATTATGCATGGGAGAGCTTCTGCCACCATAATTGTCGGTGAAATGAGTAATGGACCGAAGAATTATCTACTGATAACATACCGGTTTCCTATGGCACTGGCTTCACACAGACAAATTAGACCGACACAGGTTAATTTAGGTAACCATTTAGCGAAGTGATCCAACAGAAGCCCAGTACAACATGTTTTCTTTAAAATGAAAAAAAAAAACGTGTTCAGAACAAGGACTCGTGATTCGACTGAATCATGGGAGGGGTTATGGGTAACTTTGGAAGAAACAAACACAATTCAGTGCAGTGACAATAGTTTATATTGCACATACGAATACTAAAAAAATGTCCGCTCAGCCAGTTAAGTAGCTTCCAGCTCTTTGTATTAATACAGCTGTGTGCGCGCGCGCGCGCGCGCCCTTCCGACCGCGCGCGCCTGAGCGATCGGGTGTTTGATCAATAGAAAACTTCCACGCGATATCAAGCAAAAATGGGTATTATACAAAATGTCAGAAAGTGAAAGCGAAGCTGACAGGGGAGAGACAGATGGGGCCAGTCAGAGACAGCGCGAGACAAAGAGCAGAAAATTGAAAGAGCTCAGGAAATTGAGCGGAAATTGAGCAGCGAGGCTGAACTGCCTGCGTCATGCCCCTTCCAGCAGAGCGGCGCCCCTCTCGTGCCCATTACAGGCACCCCAATAATGACCGACGCCGTGAAGTGGTGGGGAGGCTGAAATGGACGTCTGTGACATCTGCCGGGGATTAAAATCCCAGTCATAATCGCAGTTTTGTTTTATTATAATAAATATTATTGTTATTACTTATAATTTTATTCATCATTACTCTGAATGGAAAGAGAGAAAATCTGGGTAGAACTGACTTAAGCTATTTTTTTTTAAATCCCCACATTCTACCCGTATCCTCATAGCTTTCTCTCTTCAGGTGAAAAAATACTACTTCATTCATCCCCGTTTCCGTTCATTCACCAGAGCAATGCAGCGTAGCGAAGGCTCGGAGTTCGATCCAGACACGAAAATTCTTATCAATGGAGGGGTTGACGTCAATGAGGAGCCCTGACGCAGGGTCACGTGGACAAACCGGCCCATATTTATGCGAAAGAAAAGCTGGCCGTGGTGCTGAAAACGCGTTCCGACCGTCGTGCTTCTGGAGCATTTGTACGTTTCATAGAATACCTATACGAACACATTTTTTACGAGAACAAAAAAAATATAAATAAAAAACAAAAAAACAAAACGTCCAGCAGTTTGTGTAGGAACAGAACATCCAAGAAGAAAGAAGTTCCGTAACTTTTCGTGGTAACTTGTTACTGAGAAGAAGGAGAACAAAACGAAGAAAAGAATCGGCTTTCCCCTCCAGGATTCCAGGTAAGCAAATTCCACCACCAGAATGGCTATTAGCCTGCAACAGCAGCAGCATTGGAAGCAGTAGACTAGTATTTGGTATGATTAATGCGGAGGCTAACATTATGTATTTAAAGTTGGAAATTACACATTTAGTAAATCATTTAAAAAAACTCGATTGTTTATTTGCTTCGTCTTTAAAACTGGGCTACGGAATTAACTGGGATTTTGGACATGACCGTAGGACCGGAGGGAAAAAAACGGATTGACACGTTCAAGATATCGTCTGCAAAGATCCGTGTGAAGGAATGTAACTAAAACAAACAGAATGAGACAATGGAAAGAAGGAGGACCAGGTGAAGAGAGAGAAAATGGAGTGAACAGTGCGATACGGGGTCGTGACAGAAGTATGGTCACGGCGTCTCAGTCTAATTACCTTTACTGTTATTAACTTCCGGCTGATGAGGATGATAAGGTGAATAATGATTTATGATTAAGATAATCAAGATTTTACGTCACTCCCCAATCATCACCCGCTTAGCTGCTTCCGCGACGTTTATGCAGGCAAACCAGGTGTACTCAGATATAATTGGGGAACAGAGGCTTTTACAGAGGCTCTCCGTGATTCTCTGCGCTGTGGGCACCACTCCCACGAGGAGATTAACGCCGAGATTAGGCTGCTTAATGTATCGTATGACGCGTATTAACGGGCTGAGGCGGCACAGAAAGCGCGCGAGCTCCTAAAAAGCAGCGAAGTATAGGCTCTTATTGGCGATACGAAGCGAACTTGAGTAATTCATATTGCGCCTGGAAACAGGCGCTTCATTTTTACACTCTGAAGAATTGGCAGGGGGAAAGGTATTGCACAGCCAACTGCCAATGACTCCGTGTGTGGCATGAAGTATGGTTTATAACCTGATGGCTTCAGGATCGCACTATGGATGAAACAGTACTACTGTTGCACAAATCAACAAGGCCCTTCAGCTTACGCGTTGTGTAGGTATTCACATGGATATAAATGCATAAAATGCTAAAAGTAATAATGTGGGTTTGGAACCCCACCCTGTATACTCGTGCCTGCTCAGGAAATAATAACAATAATAGGATAAGTTAAAATAATATTTCTATATAGTTATTATTATTATTATTATTATTATTATTATTATTATTATTATTATTATTATTACTACTGCACTGCTAAAACAACACTAATGCACACATTCACTAGAGCCCAGAATTGTGAACCCTGGCCTCAAGGGTCAGAAGTTAAAGGTGAAGAGCTCTTCTTTCTCTGAGGTCACGCTCCTTCGGTCCAGTGTGGTGGACACTGTCCTGCCCGTTTAACCCCACTGACTCACATTGGGCCCAGCGCAGCCACCTCACACGCAGCTGCAGACCAACCCAGCACAGCCGCAGACTGACCCAGCGCAGCCACCTCACACGCAGCTGCAGACCAACCCAGCACAGCCGCAGACTGACCCAGCGCAGCCACCTCACACGCAGCTGCAGACCAACCCAGCACAGCCGCAGATTGACCCAGCGCAGCTGCAGACCAACCCAGCGCAGCCGCAGACTGACCCAGCGCAGCTGCAGACCAACCCAGCGCAGCCGCAGACTGACCCAGCGCAGCTGCAAACCCAACGCAGCTACCGAGCGATCCAGCACAGCTGCAGACTGACCCAGCGCAGCCGCAGACGCCTGGTGCGCAGCCGGACGCACGTCTGCATCCGCACAGCTGCTGTAATGAGCACCTGAGATGCTCACGGATGGCGGATGGCAGATCTTTAAAGGCTCCTGCGTCTGAAGCCTTTGGCCCAGGTGGCCAATCAGAGCCAGGCAGGCCGTGTCAGTGGGTGCTTACACTCCCGTCAGCCAAGCAGTGGCTGAACACACCGCAGTGCCTCATCTGCGCAGACCGGCAGCCTTGAAAAGAACAGCGGTGCACTCACGCACACGCAGAACAAGATGTAGCCATTTAGCAGATGCTCTTATCCAGAGCAATTTACCATAAGTGCCTTCAGCTGAGGTGGGTGAGAGACAACAATGCATCACAAGCATTTAAACTCACCGCTTTTCAATGCACAGGGCTGCGGCGTTCTCTCAGACTAACAGTCTCTCTGCGCAGTGTGTTAAATTCACCCAGACTAACAGCTCTCAGACCACTGAACATATGGAATCAGTGCTTTCATTTTTCCCTCTGTTGAGTTCCTCCCCATGGAGACCGAATCGTGTCGCAGATTACTACCTCTGTTGTTATAAAGCTGAGAACGTTCAGAAAGAATTTCCTGCCTCTGCTCGTTGAATGTCTAAGCCCATTTGCGATTTTCCAGGCCGTTTTATTGATTAAATGCCGCTACAGTGATGGCGCAATATAACATCAAAACATAAAAGAGGGTTTTCATTAAAATATATAAATTTTAGTGCTTGTTCTTTATTCTCCAGTTACAATGGGCGACTCCCTCTAAAGCCGTCTGCGCCGCTTCCCCGCTCGGTTCCAGCGCTGCAATCGCTAGTGCGCGCGGGCAGGCGTGACGCCAAGCAGCAATTGAGCAGCGCGAGCCTAAAAGCCAATTAACCGGACCTGCAGCGGCGTTCAATATTTTCCTGCTGAGGAAATTTAAATTGTTTTTCCCTTTCTGTCAATCTATGGCTGGATCTGCAGCAAAATATCGAACGCTGGCTTTAGAAAAACTTTCACTTAAGGCAACATATCACACCGCACGGTGCTAACGATTATCGTCCAGGGATTTGCATACAAGGCCGGTGAGGAGCACAGTAATATATATTTTTTTAAATCGATTTATAACTGCGTGTGTGTCAGACCGCTTCAGTCAGACAATGCGGTTTTAGGTGTCAGGCGATAATTAATATTATAAACCCTTGCTTAAACATTAACTGCAAATTAGATTTTGAGCTTTTCTGTTTGGGAACTTTTTGTCATAATGTGGTGGTCAGCCATAAAAAAATAAAAATAAAAACAGAAGACAGGCTTCCTGCCGCCTGGGTGAACCTCCTCTCCACCCCTGCGGATAAAAAATCACCAGCTGGTCTCTGCTCGAGCCGTTAAATGCTTATTAAACGCTTCAGTGGTTATGCACAGAAAATATTCTACGGCTTGTCTGTGATTATTTGTTTATTCGATTCTCTTTTCGGGGGTGGCGCTGGGGGGAGGATTGGTAAACATGGTTGATTTAAAGATTATTGCTGGTTTAGTGGTACAGTTGAGTGATTTATCTTTCAAAATTTTAAGAAATCTATGCATTCATCTCCTTCATTCGTTCTGTTCCTCTCTCTAATTCTTTTCTTCTTTAATCTCTCCCTTTCTTTCTCTTGCTCGCTTTCCCTCTGTGTCTCCCTCTCATGGCTTCTCAAATTAATTTGGACTCTCTCCCTCTCTCCCTTGCTTCCTCTTTCGCTCTCCTTTCTCCGTCTGTCTCTTCTCTTTCTCTTGCTCTCGCCTCCCCCTCCCCCCCCCCCAGGTGCCCCCCTCCCTGCCTCCCTCTCTGCATGGTCATGATCTCAGGGTGTCTCTACCTGCTGCTGATCCTGCACAGTATCGACCATCAGCTCACTGCTGCCGCCCCGGTGGTCGCCGAGGGGAACGGCGAGGACGCACGCCATGCAGAAGCTCCTGTGGGCGTCGCCCAGGTGGTGGAGGGGCCGGTGGGGGCGGAGGCAGAGAGGGACGGTCTAGGCCACGCCCCCGCCCCTGCGGAGGCAGCGGCGTCTCTGCTGGGGCCCCGGGGCCCACCCCAGGGGGGTGGGGCGGATGAGCAGCAGCAGGAGGAGGAGGACAGGAGGAAGAGGAGGTCAGAGTCAGAGGAGGGCGGACAAGAGGAGGAGAAGGGGGTGTCGAGTGAAGGGGAGGCGCAGCGGGAGGAGGAGTCGACCCTGCAGGAGGCGCTGGAGGAGCTGTGGAGCTACGGCTCCCCCGCGGGCGGGAGAGGGAGGCAGCAGGGGGCGCTGCAGCGCGCGGCTCGGGGCTACTTCCCCAACATCGACCTGGGTCTCCAGGACAACGAGATCCTGCCGCCACTCAAGGGCTACAAGCTGTACAACCAGGAGCTGGCGCGGTCCGGCAAGAAGCTGAAGTGGCAGGAGGGGGGAGGGAAGAACGGGCCGCTCTACAACACGCTCAACCCTGTCGCCTCCGACGACGACGTCTTCGCTCCGGAGGAGGAGGACGAGGAGGAGACGCTGACGCGGGAGGAAGAGGAGGCTCGGGCTCGAGCGGAGCAGGAGGAGATCAGGAGGCAGGTGGCGGAGGCGCAGAGGAACAGGGAGGAGGAGGCAAAGTTGGCGGACATGGCCTCCGATATGCTGCTGCAGTACATGGTGAAGAAGCAAGGGGGCGCCGGCGGGTTCCCCCGCAGGAAGGCGATTCTCGGGAACGCTGTGGAGGACAAGCGCTCTGAGGAGGTGGAGGATGACGATGATGAAGAGGACGTGGACCCTCAGACCATCGACAAGCTGATCGAGATCTCCAGCAAGCTGCACCTGCCGGCCGACGATGTGGTCGACATCATCAGCGACGTGGGCAAGAAGAAGAGGAGGAAGAAGAAGAAGAACGACTCTCCCGAAGTCATCCCCCGCTACCGGCCCCTCATGCCCCCGCCGGCCTTCCTCCCTGTATCCCCGTACCCCGCCCCTCGCCCCCCCCTGCGCAAGCAGCCAGCCCCCTACCTGGGCTTGTACCCCTCCCCCTCCAGGAAGTGGTACCAGGACAAAGGGAAAATGAAAGGCAGCAAACAGAAGTACTGGGGCAAGCCGCCCAAACAGCTCCTGGCCTACCCCTCCTACCCCTTCTACCAGAAGCCGTACCGCGCCTACTACCCCGTCTACTTCCCCTCGCCCCACCCCAAATCCCGCTACTATGCCAAGCCGGCGCTCTCGCTGGACGACCTCCTGGGCAACTCCATGGACTACGACTTCAAGCCCCCCAAACAGTGGTACCCCCCCTGGAAGAGGCCGGCCCCCCCGCAGAGCCCCTACATCTCCAACTACATCCTTCCGCACCCCCGGACTTACCAGGCCCCGCCCCTGCCCAAGCCCCGCCCCCCTCTGCTGCAGCGTCAGTCTGTCTACTACCTTCCCGCCGCCGCCATGGCGACCACAGATGACGAGTTCTACGGACAGGCGGGACAGCAGGACAGCGATGAGGAGCTGGAGAACTTTATGGAGAAGGTCTACATGAAGCGCAGAATGTACTAGTGAGGGACAAATGAGAGGACTACTAGGGGCGAGGTGAACAGACGGAGGGACAGACAGAGGGAGAGAGGGGGAGGGAGAGAGAGAGAGAGGGAGAAGGAGGGGGAGAGAGAGAGAGAGATGGAGACAAAGATGCAACGGTGGAAAGATTGCATTTTACGATTTATTTCTGTTTCCACTGTGTTGTTGTGTGCTGGGAAACGGAGAAACGAGCCTCTCTTTTCTCCTCCTGTTTATCTTGTGGCGGCCATGTTGTCTATTGCTTCATTTGTTTCAGTCAGAGACTTTCTCTGCTGCCATTCAGGTCAGTCCACTCTTGCATGCTCCTCGAGTTAAAAAGATAAAATTACTCGTGTTTTTATTTTATTGTATTTTTTGTTGATTTTTTACAAAGGGCCAAATGCAAGAGAAGTTTACACCTTTTTTTGGTTATTTGATAGGGATACACTTGCAAATCTGTCCCCTTTACACAGAACCAGTGTGTGCACTGTGGAAAAAAAAAAGCTAACGAGCTTTCAATCAGCGCTAACGTTAATTAGCCCCGGTGAGCGTTCATAATGCGGACGCTGCCATGGCAACGTCTCCGAAAAACACCCCGTCATAATGGAGGGAAAAAACAAAAACAAGTGAGGTCACAATCATGCTGTGACTGAAGCCTTTGTCCGTGAGCCAATCGGTTTAGAAACGCCTTCGTGACCTCAGATTATTTATTTATTGATTTTATTTTAACCTTCCACATGTGATTGTTACAAACAATGCTCAGTTATGTACAGGGATAGTTTGTATCTGTAGTCATAATTACAAAAAGAAGAAAAAAAAGAAAGAAAATGATTATTTTTTAAATTTAATGTATTTATTGTATTTTCTGAAAGTGGTGCAAAAGACATTCATACATTCAAAATGTTTCTGCGAAACCAAGTGACGTGAACACAGACTGTGTGAACACAGTTTAACTGCCTTACAACCAATCAACCAATGGCTGGGCAGGACCCCAGTCCTACTTCCTAGGGATTGGCTGGCCTGGAGTTTGAGAGAAAAGCAAGGCATAATGTGACCAGTCACCATAGTTTTGATCACTTGGTTTGGGGAAGAGGGGGGGGGGGGTAGGATGTAAACTTTCAGCTGTGCGGTTGCCTCTACACCCCAAATCCCCCACGACATTCAGCACAATCCACCGCATTTCAGCACAGAAACAAACCAAGCCTCTCTGTTTCCTCTTTACGATCAAACACCTCGCAGCTTGCAAAGACCAAGAAACAAAACAGCACAATGACAATCACTAATGAGGAAAACCACAAAATGAGTGAAATGCAAGACCCCGGGGCACACCCCCATACCCCCTCTGGCACACCCCATACTCCCTCTGGGACACCCACATATCCCCTCTGGGATACCCCCATACCCCCTCTGGCACACCCCATACTCCCTCTGGGACACCCACATATCCCCTCTGGGATACCCCCATACCCCCTCTGGCACACCCCATAACCCCTCTGGGACACCCACATACCCCTTCTGGCACACCCCATAACCCCTCTGGGACACCCACATACCCCTTCTGGCACACCCCATAACCCCTCTGGGATACCCCCTCTGGGACACCCCCATACCCCCTCTGGCACACCCCATAACCCCTCTGGGACAGCCCCCTACCCCCTCTGGGACACCCCCATACCCCCTCTGGCACACCCCATGACCCCTCTGGCACACCCCCATACCCCCTCTGGCACACCCCATACCCCCTCTGGCACACCCCATAACCCCTTTGGGACACTCCCATACCCCCTTTGGCACACCCCATAACCCCTCTGGGACAGCCCCATACCTCCCCTGGGACACCCCCATACCCCCTCTGGCACACCCCCATACCTCCTCTGGGACACCCTGTACCCCCTCTATAACACCCCCATACCCCCTCTGGGACACCCCCACACTCCCTGTGGCACACCCCCATACCCCCTTTGGGACACCCCATACCCCCTCTGGCACACCCCCATATCCCCTCTGGGACACCCCCATACCCCCTCTGGCCATTTAGCAGCTTCCGCTACAGAGAGGGCAGCGTGAAGCTTCAGGGGCCCCAAAATGGGTGGAGCTTGCGTGCAGTTGTCACATGATCCAAGTCATTTCAGCCAATCGGATCTTTCAGGGTCAGGGTCGACTGTATTTCAATGCAGTTGACTCAGGAAGTCAACTGAAAAATGGCCGTCAATGAAGCCGACTGAACTGAAATGGAATTGAGCCCAACCCCTGCTCAGGTTGCTGTGCTAAACAGAGCTGTTTTCATTGGCTCATTGATTGATTGACAGAACACAGTAAACCCACCCATTGTGGGGATGAGGAACCTGCTCTCATCAGTACTACCAAACATGGACTGGGCAGAGAGACAGAGTAGAAACATTACAAACATTTATGTTTTTTCTTTGGAGAAATTTGAGAAATAAAAAGGATGGACAGTAAGGAAAGGAATTGGGAGGAAGAGAAGGAGAGGAGGGAGGGAGAGGTGAGCCAAAAGAGATTAAGAACGAAAGAATCTGCACGTCTGTGTGTACTTGCATCTCCTAAAAAAAAAAAACTTAAAAAAAAAAACTTAAAAAGTTGCTTCTTTGAATAAACTGTGATCATTGCAAAAAGTAAAAAAAAAAATATTAAAAAAAAAGTAAGAAAAAAAACCGTGTACTGATGATGACTAGCGTACCCGAGTAAACGTTTTGAGTCTTGTGAAAGGACGCGTCTTTGTTCCTGTTGTTCCAGATGTGTGTTGTGCATTGCTGAATAAACACACGTGGCCTGGGTGTAAATAACAGCATGTCTATTACTAGTTTTGCTAAAAGAGACAAATGAATAAAAACAACTATTTTATTACAATCTAGTTTTTTTAATGCCTTTTTGGAGAGATAAATCATAAGTATGCTGCTGTAGTTGAAAAAAATATATATCCCACAATTCCGCAGGAGACCACATCCTGGTCTCGAGCACAACCCCTCAGGCCCAGAACAATGGGATTACAACCCCACAGCCCCAGAACAGTGGGATTACAACCCCTCAGACCCAGAACAGTGGGATTACAACCCCACAGCCCCAGAACAGTGGGATTACAACCCCTCAGACCCAGAACAGTGGGATCACAACCCCTCAGCCCCAGAACAGTGGGATTACAGGTAAAGTTCATATAAGTGCACGCAACCCGCATCCTTGCACACTGAGGCTGGCAGCCCGTGATTGGCTGTAGCGTTGTCCAGGGAGGGAGGAGATGAGACGTGATTGGTCAGCTGGTCGCCTGCGGTCTGTGTGTGTCATCTCTGGCTGAAGAAGAAGAGGCCGGAGACGTGCACAGAGGCCCTCCAAATCCTGAGCCCCCATTGGCTGCGGTCCTGATGATGTCAGATCACGAACACACCTGGAGAGAGGTAGGCGTAGGAGCACTCAAACACTGCACTCCCGTACTCCACTTAAAATATATTCATGCAAATGTTTCAAGCTTGTGCTCCCAACCGCTGGAGTTTGAGGGGAAAGTAATCCGGTCAAAAAAAACTTCAGTACAGGCTAGCGAGGTGTTAAATAGGCTTATTTTTATTGATACTCTGAAGCAGACACATGGATTTGTTTTTATTGCAATGCACTCTTGACAGGGACTGCCAAAGAAGCTGATTGATAGAGGACAACTTGCACAAAACGCCGCTGCCAGAATCTTAAGAAAATCAAGGAAATCTGAACACAGCACTGCTGTTCTGGCTCCCGGTGTCTCTCAGGATTGATTTTAAAAGTGCTTCTCTTGGTTCACAAAGCTCTTAGCGCTTTAGCACCATTTCTGATTGGCTGTCAGCATGCGTTCCAAGCCAAACCACTTAGATCATCAGCTGGCTTCTTACTTGACATTCCAGGAATAAAACATAAGAAATCAGGTGAAGCCGTGTCCTGTTTTTATGATCCGAAGGCTTGGAATGTAATACCAATGCTGCTATCAGTCAGGCGACTACTGCAGACAGTTTAAAGCAACAGCCCAAGACTAATTTCTTAACCTTACATTCATCTAGCTTTCTTTTTTATTCTGATTTATTTTATTTTATTTAGTATTATTATTTCATTTTTCCTCTTCGGTTGTACTTTAAAAAAAAAAAAAGATATCCGCTTTTATTATACACTTTTATTTTGAATGTTTTTAACTTTATATATGTTATTTTGTCATTCTATACTTACTATGTTTTATGTTTTGTTATTATGCTTGGAAAGCACTTTGAGCTGCATTTTAATGTATGAAAGGTGCTATATAAATAAAGCTGCTGTTATTATTATGATAATTATTATGATTAGTATTTTAACAATGCGTGGTTGCTGGACAGCGAGTGTGTGTGAGGTGTGCAGTATGTTTTTTTGAGTAGCTGGTGGTGGTAGGTGGGTTTTGGGCTGACAACAAATCTGAGAAAATATTCTGTGTGCAGTAATATGTGTGATCATGTCTGATATTAAGCCCTTAAAAACACACACACACACACATACATGGACATGCACACAGACTTACACACTCATGCACGCACACACATGCTCACACACGCACATGCACACACACTCACACACATACATGCACATGCACACAGGCTTACACACTCATGCACGCACACACATGCTCACACACACATGCACACGCACATGCGCACACACACACGCACATGCACACACACACACACACACGCACACACACATAAATCAGAGCTGTCTGTGCTTCATACTTTGGGAGAGAGAGAAAGAAGGATGGAGTTTAATGAAGGAAGAAAAGAAGACAGAGAGGGTGGTGAATGGTTGACTCACAGGGGAGAGAGAAAGAGAGAGAGAGCATAGAGAGAAAAGGGGAGAAAAGGAAGAGAAAAGCAGGAAGGTTAGAGAGGAGGAGGGATGCTTAACCATGTAATCAGCCCGTAAGGAGGAAGAGAAAAAGAGAGAGAAAGAGAGAGAGGGAGGGAGAGAGGGAGAGGGGTGATAATGAAACTGCAGTGATTGATGAGTCACATGATTGAGGGGTGAGTCATACACACACACTGCAGTACCTCCACCTTCACCAAAACACACACACCGCACACACACACACACACACTGCAGTACCTCCACCTTCCGCCAAAACACACACACCACACAACACGCACACTGCAGTACCTCCACCTTCTGCCAAAACACACACACACACACACACCGCACACACACACACACTGCAGTACCTCCACCTTCACCAAAACACATACGCCGCACAAAACGCACACACACACACTGCAGTACCTCCACCAAAACGCACACATACCGTACTCCACACACATACCGTACAACACATGCACTCACACGCACACACACTTACATATCCAGTCATACACTTGCCCAAAATCATATGCTAATAAATTCACACATGCTTGGAAAGACACTATTTCCCACAAACCCAAATGCACACACTCAAGCACGCACAGCACACCAGACAAAGCAAGGCAGCTGAAACTACTTTTGAATTTATAATGGAGTGACATGGAACGAGAAACCGGTTTGCATCCTGTCCAACATACCACACCGATGTGCAACATGATATGAAAATTGTATAGAATTATTTGTAAGGAAGCATTTTGAATGAGCCATTTAAACAGACAACTCTGCGCACAGCACAGTCGTGGATCATACAATGTTTCTGTCTGCCAACTAAGTTTATTTAGACAGGAGGCCTGAACATTGATTGTTTTTTCATTTGTGAATTTCGTGACCATCCGTGCACAATCGTGTTAATTTAGCCCATTGCTGTGGTTCAGTTAGTTAGGCCACTGCTCTTCTTCTGACTGAAACACCAGACAACCTGATTTGAAGATCTTGATTGAGCTGAAGAGACATAGACCAGGGCTGCCAAACCCTGTTCCTGGAGATCTACCTTCCTGTAGGCTTTCACTCCAACCCTAACAAAGCACACCTCATTCAACATGCACAGTCAGCATAACCAAATAGCATACACACTAACCCCTAGCCTATATATGCAGGCCTATAATTGCACTTTGCACCGTTAGTTTTGCCACAGCTGTCTGGCTGTATGGTCATCATTTCACCATGGATGATCTGCTACTCTGATTGGGCTCTTCATTAACATAGAGGTCAAATGGCCTGGCTCTGCCCATTTTTTCAGCTCGATTTGTGTTACGGTCCTTTTAGTCTCGCTGGGATTGGACCGAAAAACTGAACACACACTATAGCGCATAGCACTGATTGCGCAATAGGACTAACTTAAGTAATTATTCGCTCGATAATCGATTCCTAGGCTGCGTCTCTTTTTTAACTACTGTCGTATTGCATTTTTTGTAAATACAGGCTCGTAATCTTCATAAAACTGCATTATGAGTTCCTGCTCACGGCTGTAAACGATGCTGCACGTTCTTTTGGCCATTTTACTTGGATCGAATGTTTCAATCGATATTCACTTACTCGGTCTGTGGTACATGAACGCGCACGTAACTTCATTGCACACCTGGCTTTCATCAAGCATCAACTCTTGAGATGCTACCAAGGTCCATGAAACGGAACTGATCCAGACTATGTAACCTGGCGAATTCAAGCGTTTATTTTCGTATGCCCGGCTTCTCTTCCACAGCTTGGTGAAATACCCCCCTGCTTTGAGTAACAGGCCCTTGCCTTTGAGGCCCAGATGTGAGTATCTGTAGTGTGCGCGCGTCTGTCTCAAATCGGTTCATTTAAACAATTGAACATTTAGATAATGGGCTACATTACGTCGGAGGCACAAGTCCTGACATATATTTTTTGAAGTTGTTAAGATTTGA
This sequence comes from Anguilla pacifica, assembly GCA_039654925.1. Classification (NCBI taxonomy): domain Eukaryota; kingdom Metazoa; phylum Chordata; class Actinopteri; order Anguilliformes; family Anguillidae; genus Anguilla; species Anguilla pacifica. The sequence continues at coordinate 58,949,250 of CM077292.1, read as the reverse complement.
TAGGTGTATTTGTGAAAGCAAAACGAGCATTGCACTATGCAAACCACAGCATTTATGTCTCCCCGTTCTTGTGTTAAGATTCTTCCATGCTACGAGTACAGAGCCATCCTGCAGCGCGAGGAGGGGTTGCGGCGCGTGGAGGCCTGCGGTTTTGGACCCAGCTACTGTCTTCTGTGAGTTCAAACCGTTTTTTATTTTTAAGTTGCACCCATGGTTGACGCAGGCTCGTTGAATTTTACCATTATCACAAATTTGTGATAATGTGTATTCTTACGGGTTTCTGTTTAAATGAGCACCGACCGCAAGCAAACAAAAACAAGCACGATAATTTCAGAACATGGGAGAATTCAAGAGCCTAACATGTAGCATTTTACACGTCACCGTCACACTCCTACCTGTGTATTATTGGCTGAAATTTAAAGTTCTAAAGGGGAATCTATTTTTGTATTGCCAAAGGAAAGTTTCAAGGCTTCATTAGTCGCACTGGTGGTTGAAACTGTTGGAGATAACGTTTGACGTCATCCAAATCGTTTTTTGCGCTGACGTTATAGATTTCATACATGCTAATGCACATAGAGCAAATGGTAAAACATTTAGTAGCTAGCTAAATTCATAAATTATGTTGTTGGCATATAGATGAAGTGGTATCATGATGTCACTGTCACCAACGAGCTATCTATATTCCAGACACCTTACCTTATTCTCTGACTGTGTATATTGAGTTGTCTAGCAACGGGCAGAAGTCAATTGTTCTTCTTTGATGGACGCAACTCTGCCGTGGGCCGTCGATGGCGTCATCGTGCACGAATCCATTGTGTGCACAAAAAGTTTAACTGTAAACCTTTACAAGCAGTAAAATAGCAAAGCAAGACGTGTGTGATAATTTTGACGTTGAAATGTGCGTTTAGTTCATGTATGTGCTTAATTAGTCACAATTACGTGTTTATTCATTCGCCTATTATAGGTTATTTTGCGGCTACGCTTCGGGATAATCAAAATAATCAAATGGAAAGAAACAGACAGGGCAAAAATGTGCAGACATGTTCGTTATTAGGATGTTGCCGGCGTTTTTTTGTGTGTCTTCGACTCATTTTTTCCCGGAGATGCGGGGGAGGAGGAGGGGGGTAATTGAGGACGGGTATTTTAGTTAAAGACGTCAGAAAATTGGAGAAGAGTGTTGGGGGTCCTCTCTTTTCTCTTTTATTTGATGCCTTCCCTTTCATACACTTCATGACCCCTCTCTCTCTCTTTCGCCTCCCCTCCCATTCTCTCTCAAACCCAATTTCCTTTGTTGTCTGCGCAGAAAGCCATGGAATGGATTTTGGTGCAGTCTGGTTTCACTGTAGTGCTGTCAGAAAGGATTACTGACTCATCCCCACTTAATATCACCTCTCTCTCCCTCTCGCTTTCTCTCAAACACGCATGCGCGCACACACACACACACACACACTACAGACATGCACACTCTAGACACACACACCACACAAACACACACGCTACACAGTACACACAAGACATCTCTGTTGAACATCTCATTCCAAAACTGTGGGCATTAAGATGGAGTTGCTCCCCCTTGCCACTGTAAAGCCTGCACTCTTCTGGGACGGCTTTACACTACAGTTTGGAACATGGCTTCAGGGATTTGTTTCCATTCAGCCACAAGAGCATTAGTGAGGATGGGCACTGATGTTGGGAATAAGGCCTGGCTCACAGTCAGTGTTTCAATTCATCCCAAAGGCGTATACACACACACACACACGTGCATACATGCATGAAATTTTGCCACTTCACACACACAAATCACTCATTCGCCATGACGGATATGCTGGTCCTGCTATTTACACGCACACACGCACACGCGCACACACACACACCTCTGCATTCACCTCCACAAACACAGAAGTTCTTGGACAAACTGGTTCAAGTCTTTCATCTTTTTTTAAGCACTTATTGTTTATTATAAAATAAAATCTGAACATTCTTCCCTTTTTATGTTGGGACTTTGATACAGTATGTTAGACATGCACCCAGGACTACAGTCCTGAGGGTAAACCCACACCGTTAGGATTAGTGTCCTGCGGGTAAACCCACACCGTTAGGATTAGTGTCCTGCGGGTAAACCCACACCGTTAGGACTACAGTCCTGCGGGTAAACCCACACCGTTAGGACTACAGTCCTGTGGGTAAACCCACACCGTTAGGACTACAGTCCTGCGGGCAAACCCACACCGTTAGGACTACAGTCCTGCGGGTAAACCCACACCGTTAGGACTACAGTCCTGCGGGTAAACCCACACCGTTAGGA
>CM077292.1:58939445-58941945 GCA_039654925.1 Anguilla pacifica | reverse complement strand
GATAAGTACCCATTTAAAGGAAGCTCACTTAGGCACTTTGCTGCCATTAAAATAAAACTTCAGCTTGCAAGAACAAAGGCTGTGACAATCTGAATCACTAAACGAGATCATAAAATAAATGCACAATTAAAAGTCCATAAATTAAATCTGAATTATATGTTAAATATTTAATTTAGAATGGAATAGTGGAATATTAATTAAATTATTAAATAATAATTTTCATACACTTATTTCAGAAGGTCATTTACATTTAATTGCACACTAATTGAATGATTCATTGACTACATTTTGACAGGTTTTATCCTCAATTAATACCCTGTCAATCCAATGTTTTCATCCAAAATCATTTATACTCATTCCAATGGATGCATGACATCCCTGCTGTATTGAGCCACTTTAAGTGTATAGTTATCAACTGACAATTATGAACAGAGAAGAAAATAAGCAGAAGAGAAAATACGGAACAGGAATGAAATTACATCAGAAACCTAGAATTAGCAAATTACATACCATGCTTTTTAAAAAAAAAAATCATACTTTTTTAATTCTGGTTTCAGGTCTGATAATATTTACTTGACTCCCAGGTAAGCACTGTCATGCAGCACACAGTTATTCAGGCCAGTGGTTTCCGGGGGGGGGGGGGGGGGCACATATGAACCCCTGCTCTCGGGACAGCAGGGTGTTTATAAGCAGAATTAACCCTTTGAATAGTAGGGTTTTTTCTTTTTTTTGAAATGTTTTTTCCCCCCAACATTCCATGTCAGTGTTCTAGAACTCCATTCCTTTCAATTACCAGTAGTGATTGTTACATCAGCATTAGAATGTAAAGTTAAGAACATTCTAATCCCATATTTGTGATCTCACACCTTGAAAAGTTACATGAATATGTCTATCATGAGAGGGACTGATCTGGCAAAAAGTGTAAAATTTTGTTTGTAGTCTACATAGCCTGTGTGTTATCCTGTTGGCTCAAATTAATCACCTTTCTATTATTACAGTAGATTGCGTGAATGTTTTTTATTTGTACACTGCCACTGATACATACAGTTAACTGGCAACTGAAAATTTAGGATGGAACTGCTCTGTGTGATCCTTTCTTTCTGTTTTGAGTGGTGGACCTTGGCAGATACGAACCAGGGCAAGAAAATTCATGAAACACATTATGTAATCAAACAGGTTCATTTATATAAATATATCATCCAGTGTATCATGGAAAAACATACATACATACAGGTGCATGTATGTGCATATGTCCATGTGTACTTTTAGCCAACTGTGCAGTTTCAAATGAGCACAGGCTGTAAAAACCTGAAATTCAGATCATTCCTGTTTTACTTTTTACTCTCTTCTTAAAATACCTGCTCTAATTCCCCCCAGTTCCAGAATATTCTCTCTCCCACTGACGTACAGGGGCGTGTTCTCTCCGGTTGGCTGACCGCCTACCTGTCGCTTTCACAACACGTGCTTCCATAAAAGGCGGAAGTTGTTCAAAGAGTCTAAACAAATATGATAAACACACACAAACACATACGCAAAGCTGTGAATACAGTTTGGTCGTTAAAAAACAACGGCCCCACTCTCCAGAGCGCTATTCCAGAGAAGTTTGAGAGACGGAGAGAGGGCCCAGTGTTCCTGCGAGGCAAATCCTAAAAACCCAACACCTAGCCAACGCCTCTCATGCAAAACGTGCGGTCGGTTGAGTAATTCGGGTTTTCTCTCTACGTCTGGCGCTCAAACTAAACCAACACGAACTTAGAAGTGGAGTGAGACGATGCATTTTGTTGTGACCACGTCAGGGGACAAATATTCACACTGCTTCGAGGCATTTCCACGTGAACGCATCACACGCTCCGAAGCAAGAACTGCTCTAAACAATCGTACATTATATTAGCGAGGATACTGCAGCGATTCTAGCTCCCACCAGACAGCCCGGCAGGCTACTTACTGCGGCTTGTGTCTGTGTGGTTACCCTGACGAGAGACGACGGCCACATGACACTGGCAACTGGCGGGCGCGCTAATGCGGGCTGACAAACCGAACACAAGGGAGTTCATCCCCGACCCGCGGAGAGGGAAAGAGAGAGAGAATGAAGAATGAGTAGACAGACTTAGACTGACAGCGTGAGAACCAGTGGGAGGGAGACTGGGACCGCTACTCAGTCTCAAACCAGCCTGGTCATAGCACTGCACTGTACCTGCGGTGAAGCAGGTGAACGCGGAAGCTGGTCAATGGTAAAATTAATTCCGCCGAAATGGTTCAACTGCTAAAAAAAGGTTCAACTGCTTAGTTGCCACATGACCAATTAACATTAATAGCTTTTCATTATGTCTTTGTTTAATTATGCAAATAACTCATCATGAATCCCAGCAATTGGGAACTTGAATATATATAGGCTATTTTTAGAAACAACGACCTTAATGTTGGTAAAGACATATATAAGAGGACATTAATTTCACAGTAAAAAGTTACGGTTATCCCAACTAACCAGACAACTCGTTGC
>CM077292.1:58866945-58934445 GCA_039654925.1 Anguilla pacifica | reverse complement strand
GCTGATGTCACAATCACCACTGGTAATTCTAAACAACAGAGTTCTAGAACACCAACTTAGAATTTTGAGAAACATTTCAAGACACCTACTCTTCAAAGGGTTGAATTTACAGACACTCAGAAAATTGTTGACAGCACAACACTCTGCCAGGATGTGTGCAATTGGGTCTGTGTTTTTGTGTTAGTGATAACAGCATAAAGTTTGGAAGAAATGTAAATGTTGGTTTTTTGTAGTGTTTAAGTATGTAGGTGCAAATGACACAAAAGAAACGCTGCGAGCAGGGTTCGAACCTGCGCGGGGAGACCCCATTGGATTTCAAGTCCAACGCCTTAACCACTCGGCCATCGCAGCCCATAGAGGGAGCATTACCCATCCAATGTATATATAGATACGTACGGAGAGCCGTGTCATTTTTTTTCGTCGCAAAATAAACTGCTGGTTTAGGAAAAGCACATTTATAATTAAATGCACGTGTACAATTTGGTCAGCCAAATACCGTTAAAAGGCATAATACAAAATGTTCGAACAATCCAGACGTAACAATATGTTGTTGTAGGCTGTCTGTCAGGGAACTAGATTTTGTATTTTAGCAACTATCATCAGTTAGTTCGCCGGTTTTTGTTCAAAACAATCTGAAGCTAGCAGGGACTTAACTCGCTACATTAATTTTTGCAAACACCACCATGCAACGATTACAAGAAACGATCTGTTCAAATGTTAAGTTAAGCCTACGTGTTTTTACACGTTTGACGTCTACACGAACAAAAAGTATTAGAAATTTTTTATACCTAATCACGTGGGGATGTAGCTCAGTGGTAGAGCGCATGCTTCGCATGTATGAGGCCCCGGGTTCAATCCCCGGCATCTCCACTCCTTTTTACACATTCGCCTGTTAATATTTCCCATCTGCTGATTGGAAATGAAATATTTGCTTGTTCCTAGCATATGAACATAAGCATTGTCCCTGCAAATGCCTGTACAGCTTGAAGACATCAATAGTCATTAGTTCATATGATTCTGACAGTTCAATGTAAAAGTACTGGGACAATGACACAATTTTGTTGTTTTGGCTCTGTACTACAACACATGGAATTTCAATTAAAAATGAATATGAATGATCTGAAATAAGGTATATATTTATAAGGTCATATTCAGCATTTGGTTGCAGATCCTTTGTATTTGATAACTGCCTGAAGTCTGTGACCCACAGACATCACCAGACGCTGGGTGTCTTCTTCCGTGATGCTCTGCCAGGCCTGTACTCCGGCCATCTTCAGCTCTTGTTTATTTATGGGACCGAATGCCCTAAAGCTGACAGACCGTCAGAAACGTCTGTCGCTAAATATCTGAAATCTTTTATCTTGTGCAGAAACTGTCGGGGCCAATAGAAGACATACTACACTAGAACTGAAATAAAATTGGGATCCTGCCAAGTTACACTTTGGCTGGCAGCATGTATCAGATTACTTCAGGAAGTGCATCCCTTTCAGTATTAGGGGGTGGTGTAAGTTTTATTTATTTATTTATTTTTCGAATAGGCCAAAAAGAAATGGTTCATTTAAAAGAAGAGAAAAAAATGCACACACTGTCCGCTTTATTAGGTACACCTAGTTGTTAACACAAATACCCTGCTAGTCCAAACCGTGAATTGTGTGGCTGCAACTCAGTATATAACACATTCAGACATGGTGGGGAGGTTTTATTTTTTTGCCTGCTCCTCCAAACATTAGAATGGGCAAGATGCATGACCGAAGTGACTTTGACCATGGTATGATTGTCGGTGCCAGATGTGGTAGTTCCAGCATCTCAGAAAGAGCTGCCCTCCTGAGATTTTCACACAGTACAGTCTCTAGAGTTTACTGAGAAGTATGCTTAATAAAACCAACACATCTACTGAATGGCTGATCTGCAGGTGAAAACACCTTGTTTATGAGAATGGACAGATTTGTTTAAGCTAACAGAAAGGCCACAGATGCTCAGATAACATCTGTTAACAACAGTGCCATGCATAAGGCCATCTCTGAATGCACAACACACATCTAAGCCAACGTCATTTCCGTCATAATTGTTGAGTCAACAGAGCGAAACTTCCTTGTATCTGCTCTCTCCCGCCAGCGGGTACGCCCACACATATAAAAACGGCCAGCGCGGACCGGCGAGGCTCAGAGCTCTGCTCGGGGTGAAGGGGTCACGCGCTGTCGTCGCTGCTTGAGTACAGTCAGCTCCCACAGTAAAACCGAGGTAAGTGTCGGCACTTGAGCACTGCACAGTCTGTGAAATCTTATCAGCGATCTGTTGCGGCACAGATGAGGGCATACAGCAGCCTTGGTCGCTGCTGCTGGGTTGTTTAGGCCAGCTGGTTGATGGGGTTGGACTGCACTGCAGCGCAGAAAGCTATAGTTACGAAGTTTAACTTGAAGAGCAATTCAAATAAATCCGGCGAAGCCACGTTCAGTTTTTATGCTACAAAGGATACCGATTGCCATCCGTCAGACAACTACTGTACAGTTTTAAAAAACAGCTCAAGACTCCTCTTTTAATTTAGCCTTCAATCAGCTTTTCTTTTTTCTTTTTATAACTCTTTGGTTTGACCGTTTTAATATGTGCTTTTATTATGTTTTAAACTTTACTGTTTTATATATTAACCTATTTTATCATTCTATACTTACTCTATTTTATCATGTTTTCCTATATTATATTTTATTTGAGTATGTTTGGAAAGCACTTTCAGCTGCATTGTAGTGGTTGAAAGGTGATCTATAAATAAAGGTATTATTATTGTATATATTTAGATTGGGTCGCCCGCCACTATGCATTTTGTCTCGTCCTGCTGCTAAGTCATTTTATGATTGAATATTTGCCTATTATCCATCCATCCATCCATCCATCTAGTATCTATACCCGCTGGGCAGGGTAACAGGGAGTGTTGGAGCCTATCCCACCGTGCATTGGGCAAGAGGCAGGAATACACCCTGGACAGACCGCCAATCTATCGCAGTATTTGCCTCTTAAAATTAGTTTATTGTTTGAAACCCAGATATACTCTTTTAATATAGTTAGCATATCTCCCTATGAACAGTAACTCAGCTCAGTGGAATGCCAGTTCTCTGAGTGCAGCTCTGACAGTAGTTTTCAGTAAATAAATGAAATACATTTTAAAATAAAGCTTTGTGGTAGACTGAAATATGAAACGGGTGGAACTTGCTATGCAGTGCTAACAAATTTGCAATTCAAATACAGATAAAAATGACTAGCCTGCGCTTGTTCTTGTGCGACATAGCGAATGCAAATTCATGTTGGCTTATTACGTTTCATATCGTTACCATCACATTGTCTGCAGGATAGATGTAATTACTGTACAAGCCAAAAGTATTACGCCATCTGTGGTTTTTATTTTTTTAACTTTAGGTGGAGAAGGATTCAGTTCATGTACGTTCATTTATTGAATAACAAACCAACGTACAAACTTTTTTCAATGTCTACCTTAAAAAAAAAACACACAAAAAGATAAGTTTTACTTTAAAACATAATCTTAGACACCTCAACATAAAGCCTTCTTTAGCTTTAATTGCAATTGAACAAATTGTTGGAAGTCTATCCAATCATTTTGCAAAGTGTGAGGTGGAGGTGGGGTAGTTAAAGTGACTGAAATCTTAAGTTTTTTTAAACCACACATAGTCTAATACCACTGGCCTGTAGTATAAGTAAAATAGGCACGAAAGTTGCAATGTGGCAAAGAAGGTGTTTAGAAGCTTAGATGTGTGGAGCCAAGTTAACATACTGTGGCAAGGTTATTCCCAGTGAGAAATTGCAAAGAAGCTTAATATTTGAAGAAGCAGAGTTTGAAAGAGTTCAGTGCACACTCAGAAGGGTCCAGCTGATGGGGAGTGATGGAGAAGACCAGAAAGAAGAAGTATAACGTCTGAGGAACAAGACAAATGTCTTGTGGTGTCTAGAGAAAGAAACTGTCATTAACCTCTTACCGCAAAGCCCCTAGTGGTCGGCACGTCGGCGTTCCGAGATTACTAAACTCAAACATTCGGTGCTACTGCAACCAACGTGTGAGTTAAAAACAGAAACGCGTTGTTTTAGTTTCATTAGTAGACGATACACGACAACTATGCCGAAAACGGAGTTTCGCAGCCCCACCATTGTCGCTCTGGTCGTTCATTTAACACACACCCCCTCCCTGCAGTCACATCTACAAAACACCCCCCACCCTTGAAATAATGGACAATATTGTCTATCTTGGCATTCATAAAAATATTCTTTCACCACTAAAAAAATCATACTCCGTCATAGCAACAAGGTAAACCCGACATTAGCCCTAAGATATGCATATACAGCAGTGAAAACGCTGCTCACTGAATAACGAAATAAACGAGAAAAAGTTTTTTTAAATGATACCATGCCATTCTACAGTCAATATCTGGGATTAAATATTGAATAAATATACAACCTTACTGTTGGATTTACGTGTAGAGATGTCCCTTTTGAGACTGCGTGGTGTGGGAAATATACGCGCATTTGTGACGCCTGGGTATCTTCCAAAATAGCCGTGCATAATACCACACCTGTTGTTTACGGCGTCGTCGCCCTTTTTAGTACAGTCTGGCTTGATTGACAATTCATTTATTCAGTAGGTGAGAGTATAAGCTTTCTAACGATGTATAACATGTCTAATTCTGCTTTTGGAATAACGTTTTATAGGTCAGCATAACAGAAAATATTCTTAGCATGGCATTCACTTACGCATTCACTCTATGTTAGCAGAAAAATACACTGCACCTAACGAAACGTGGTCAACGATATTTTGTAATTTCTCGGAAAATACTATTATTATTGAGGACTTCTGGACATAGCTAAGCCATATGTTCGCTGATAGACCTACTTGACATCGTTTTCTGGAGCAAAACAGAAGCGAATTGAACAGTATCATTGATACTGTCTCTGTCTCCATCTGCTGGACATAGATGAGATTGCATCATTGCTATGTAAGCATTACTGTTTCGGTTATATTCGTTATTTTTGAAATTGAGTATCTTTAAATAGGTTAGTGGTGTTATATAATGTGGATATTTTACACTGTAATGTAAGGGTTAGATGGTAGTGTAATAGTTTTTGCGAAGCATGCAACAGTGATGACGTGAGTTGGAACATTGCCAAAACGTGGTGGACGGTTGAAAATTGTTTTCGTGTCGTCCCATCCCCATAAAAGAAAACATACGAGAGTAGAAATATAGAAATACAGACAAGAGTTAATTATTACACATTTAGGTACTGTACCGCATTGTATGACAATATTTTTGTATTATTTTTAAAATCTGATAGCAATGTTTCATCTTAAACCTTCATAAGGGGCTCATTTACATGCTTTGTAATGGACAAAAAGCATTTTATTCAATTTTGGAGAGATTCTGGATATGTTTCTGGACCCCTAGATATTTTAGACCTCTGTACTGACTGAAAGCTGGTAATTCCCACTTGAAAATTATGCAACAGTGATTTTCTTGAGTCAAAACAGTTGATTTGTAGTGAAATACGTGAATATGTTGTGATTTACAGCAATGCGTAATTTAGACATTTTGGATAGATTTTGAGATGCTGGGAACACTGCTTAGTTTTTGCTTCACACATTTATAGTAGTTCTACATATCCACCCTTAGATTTTATAAACTTGTGGTCAAGAAGTTTTTGATCTAACACATGTATAGTTTAACCTGCTGTATATATGCAATCTCTCAGCATTTCATTGCAAACTTAGAAAGTGAAAATTCATTTTTGTATTTTTGTCAAAACAATTGCATTTGTGGCACTTTATTTTTTCCAAAATTATGAATATAAACTAATCTGCGTTAGTACTGTAAATTGTACAAATGTCTTGCTTCATTTAAGCCATTTTTCAAGTCTCTGTGGTGTTCACATCTGGTGTTATAAAGCTTTAAATAGGGTACCCCCTAAATGGGCAAGGATTGGCCAGATTTGGCTTGTGCGCTAAGGGGTTAACCCACACCACACTTACAGGAAGAGCTTATTGCAGCTAGAGGGAGAGGCTAGTTTCTCTGATGTGTATCTGCAAAAAAAAAAAAAAAGCCCTACGTGCTGTTAACAAGAAGTAAAGACTTCAAGGGGCCAAGCACCATCAACACTGGACCAAGAAAGATTGAGAAAAAGTAGATACTCATTAGGTGGTTAAAAAAAAAAACTTAAGCTAGATTAGATGTCAGTCAACTGAACTACCTCTCCTTCTCCCTCCCAACCCTCCAATTGTTACCCTCCATTTTCTGTTGCCCTTTTTTCGTTCTGCTTTTCAGACTCATTCGCTGTTGCTCTTTGTGTTCTGCTTTTCAGACTCATTTGTGGTTGCTCTTTGTGTTTTGTTCCCTTTTGCGCCACGCCGCCCCTATAGATGGTGGTGTATGAGGTGACTCTCCGAACGTCGCGGGTGCCACGCTCCGGCTCTTACTGCAGTGTGCAGATCACTCTGATTGGTGCGCAAGGCGAAAGTCCGCCCACGTCATTGGACCACGAGTGCCAGTGCCTAACCCCTGGTTCGGTGAGTAGCATGAGGCCTTGAGTGAGACCGGTGATGTGCGCTGTGTAGAATCCATAATATTTCATGTGACTTATTCCTCCACCACATAGTCAGGGTGTCTTCTGGCAAACCGTAGACACCTCTAAGGCTACATAGCTACATGCCTGGGTCAGTGCTAACCAACCCTGTCCCTGGAGACCTACCATCCTGTAGGTTTTTATTTCAACCCTACTTTGGCACACCTGACTCCACTAATTAGCAGCTCAATGAGATCTCTAGCTGTTGAATGAGGTGTGCTTTCTTAGAGTTGGAGTGTAAACCCACAGGACGGTAGATCTCCAGGATCAGGGCTGGTTTCCACTGACTCATGTAGTTTCACAGCTCATGAGTAGAATCAGCCTTAGAGTGGGTGTGTTTGTGTGGCAGGCCTGTGCAGTAATCAGCCTGAGAGTGGGTGTGTTTGTGTGGCAGGCCTGTGCAGTAATCAGCCTGAGAGTGGGTGTGTTTGTGTGGCAGGCCTGTGCAGTGACAGTGAAGGCGGAGGCAGCTCTGGGCCCGGTGGTGCTGGTGCGGCTGCGCTTGCAGGCCCGATCCGGCTTCCCCGAGCAGGACTGGCACTGCGAGGCCGTGGAGGTGAGCAGCCGCAGCACGGCCGGCTGCCAGGTACAGCAGTTCCCCTGCAATAAGTGGCTGCGGCCAGCAGATGGAGACATTGAGCTGCGGAACGGGCAGGGTAAGCAGCACCAATGGGAGCAAGGCAGAGAGACAGGGAGGGAGACGAGTCAGAGATGAAGAGGAAGAGAGAAATGAGGAGTGAAAGGGAGAGAGGGAGAGGGAGAGGGTGAGGGTGGGGGTGGGCGTCAGGGTGTGGATGTGGGTGGGTGGGGTGGGTGGGGTAGTGGGGGAGAAATACAGGTGAAGCCAGCGTGGGGTTTTTGAAAGTGGAAGTGTGTTTAACCTTTGTAAGATTTATTTATCTCTCTCTCCCACACACGCAATCACACACACATACATACACACACACACACACACACAGTTTGTACTGTGAACTCAGAGACTCTGCAGATACTGAAAGAGCACAGAGCCAGAGAGCTTCAGACCAAACAGCAGCATTTCAGGTAAGCCTCTTTTTAAAAAATCTTTCTTCATCCCTGTCTCTCTCTTTCTATCTCTCCACCTTCCTTTCTTTTACTGTGTTTTCGTTCCTGTGACTTTACTTCTTCTTGACTCCTTACACTTGCTCTTGCTCTCCAGACTCTGGCCCTCTCACTATCTACCTGACCATCATGCATTTCTTGTTCTGCCCTGTAGGTGGCAGACATTCGCAGAGGGAGTCGCAAGCTGTGTGGACTTTAACAGCCTGAAGCCACTGGAACCCAACCTCATTTATACTCGCAAGAGGTACCCCAAATCTTACTCAAACTCACAAGAGGTACCCCAAATCTCTCTCGTACTCCTTAGAGTTACCGCAAATGTTACTTATACCCATAAAACCTATCCCAAATGTCAGCAGTACCCTGAGAATCTCACACATATCTCTGTGTCTCTGAAAGCAGTAAGGGGTACTGTCTGCTGTGACCCTGTGTGTTCACTGCTCATTTAAAGCCTTTCTCTCTCCCAGCCCTGGGACTGAGACGTACTATCTGAAGGGCTTTACTGACAGGAGCTGGGGCAGCTTCGAGGAGCTCTGCACACTGTTCACCTTCAATATCGGAGACAACAGCGCTGCAAGTAGGATGTACACACACACACTCTCTCTGTCCCACACACACACACACACACGCTCTCTGTCCCTCACACACACACACACACACACATAGTTTCTCCTGCTCCCTCCCCATGCAGAGTTCGTTCAGTCCCACTGGTCAGAAGACTCGTTTTTCGGCTATCAGACCCTAAATGGCTGCAACCCCCTGATGCTGCGACAGATCCACCAGGTCCCGCCCAACCTGTCCGTCAGCTCAGACATGCTCCGCCCATTCCTGCCAGAGGGCTCCTCATTGGAGCAGGAGATGGAGGTGTGTCCACGTGTGTGTGTGTGTGTGTATGTGTGTGTCACTGTTGAAAAGCATCTCAGGTACTGGGCACGCTCAGAAGACCACAGGGGCAAGTAATATAGCACTGCTTTTGGGAGCATTGCATCATCACGACATCATCATGACATCAGTGCGCTGCTGTGACCTGTTTCGCTCTGCAGAGAGGAACCCTTTATATCCTGGATTATAAAGTTCTGGACGGAGTTCCGGTCAACAAGATCAACGGAAAGCAGCATTACCTTGCGGCGCCTCTGTGCCTTCTGCACTACAGCCAGCAGGGGGAGCTGAAGCCCATCGCCATTCAGGTACTGGCAGGGAGACCCAGCTCTGCTGGGGCCTGTAAGAGGGTCATCGTGAGTGATCTGGGAGGGCGACTCTGAACTGGGTTTCGCCTCGTTCTCCTGATTGGCCTTTCCTCATCGAACGCCCGGCCTTTGCTCGGCCTTTTGCTGAAAAATGTTTCACAAAATCTCAGCTGCCTTCAGCCATGCATCTGGCCGCTCACTTTGAGATTTGATCCCAGTTTCCAGGGCGCATCGGGGGGGGGTGGTGGTGTGTGACCGGAAACCAGCGAGAATTCACAACTGTCACATGTCTTGATTGACAGCTGCAGCAGACACCTGGACCACAGAATCCGGTGTTTGTGCCCTCTGACTCGGATGCCGATTGGTTGCTGGCCAAGATGTGGGTCAGGTGTGCAGAATTCCAGTGTCACCAGCTGCTTATCCACTTCCTGTACACTCACCTGCTCGGAGAGGTGTACTGCACTGCCACCCTCAGGCAGCTTCCCGAAGTGCACCCGCTGTACCAGGTAGGCAGGGATGCCAGTGCTGCATTACGTCACTCCCCCTGATCAGCTCCGAGCACATGGGTGACTATCTGTGCTTGCATTCTTTATTCATGTTATCAGAAACAATTTAGAATCTCCTGCGGTGGACTGATAATCAGGCCCGCAGGCTTTCTGCACAGGATGTGGCAACCTTGCCTGGAGAGACGCCTGAAGTTAATTTATTTTCTCATTGTGTCTGTATCTGTGTTTGTGTGTGTGTGCGCGTGTGTGTGGTGTATGTGTGTGTGTGTGTGTGTGTGTGCTGTATTAGGTGCTCATGCCGCATGTGTGGACCACTCTGCAAATCAACATCCAGGCCCGACTGTCACTCCTGGCCCCGGGTGGCGTGTTTGACAAGGTATGTGTGTGTGTTTGTGTGTGAGTGAGAGTGTGTGTGTGATTGTGTGTGTGTGTGTGTGTGTGTGCCTGTGTGTCTGAGAGTGTGTGTGTGTGTGTGTGTGCCTGTGTGTCTGAGAGTGTGTGTGTCTGACTGCATGTGTGTCAGTGTGAGAGTGTGTGTATACCACACTTATACAGAAGAGTTTTGATAGTCATAGATTTGTTCATAATGTCAGGGTTCTGACATTATGCACGAATGGCTGAGGCTTTAATGTCATTGGCTTTTAAACCTCAAGAGTCACTGTTCATGCTTACTAAACTGTAATCATCTCAAATAAATTGTAATGGAATATTTGGCTTGTGCGTGTGTTTGTGTGGTGTGTCTGTGTGTGCGGGTATGTGTGTATGCGTGTGTGTGTGTGTGTGTGGTGTGTGTGTGCATGTGTGTGTTTGTGGTATGTGTGCGTGTGTGTGTGTTTGTGGTAGTTTGCTGCCGTCGGTTTGGAGGGGATACCAGTGCTATTGCAGAAAGGCACAGAGCAGCTGAGGTACAGCGCCCTCTGTGTGCCGGAGGACCTGAGTGACAGGGGCGTGGGAGGCCTCCCCATAAACTACTATTCCCAGGATGCACTAAGAGTGTGGGGTGCTCTACACAGGTAGGAGTTACTGTTTGTGTATCTGCAGTGTTGCTAGAGGTGATGTGCTGTGTGTGTGCGTGTGTGTGTGTGTGTGTGAGTTTGTGTGTGTATGTGTGTGTGTGTGTGAGTTTGTGTGTGTGTGTGTGTGCGCGCAGAATTTTTAGGGAGGATATTGATGTGTGTGTGTGTGTGTGTGTGTGTGTGCAGGTTTGTAGGGTCCTGGGTGGACCTGTACTACCCGAGTGACAGGGACATCCAGCAGGACACAGAGCTGCAGATGTGGATCCAGGAGATCTTCACATACGGGGCCCTGGGACAGAGCGACACAGGTCACATCCTCACACACTGCTATCCGCATACTCACACACTCACATACTCACACACCACTTCTTCACACACTCACATACTCACACACTACATACTCACACACTCACATACTCACACACCACTTCTTCACACACTCACATACTCATACACTTGCATACTCACACACCGCATACTCACATACTCACACACTACATACTCACACACTCACATACTCACACACTGCATACTCACACACTCACATACTCACACACCACGTACACACACTGTTGTCCACACACTCACACACCATTACTCACCAAGAGCAGCAGCTTATCCTGGTGGTCCTGGAGATGGGTCCAGTGCTAAGGGGGCACAGGGTCTGCTGTTTTTTAAAAATTTTTTTTAAAAAAAACAAACAAATAAATATAGCCTCCCCGTCGGGGTTCCCCCGGTCTCCCGCGTGACAGGCGGGGATACTCACCACTATACTAACGAGGAAAGACCTGTCACCTATACTGACCTCTGGCCCCATGAAAGCACATAGGGCTTAACCCCTTGCGTACCTCCAAAAGAACTGGAGTTTGATCTCACGCTCCTGTCTCTAGGCTTTCCTCAAGCCTTCCAGTCAAAAACGGAGCTCAGCAAGTTTGTTACCATGGTGATCTATAGCTGCTCGGCGCTGCATGCTGCTGTGAACTTCTCCCAGGTGAGAAAAGGGACTCCTTTTTGTCTGCTCACTGATTCATCAGAGTTACACACTGGAATGTCGTAAAACGGGTCAGAGAGGGACGACTGATTAAGTCAAATTAACCCTGATTTTGCATGAGCTTCAAGCAGACCAGAGGCCACTTCATGCACTGTCAGAGATGGAACACCACCTGACCGGAGAACTGGGCTGGTCTGTTTGTCCACTCAGATGGATTTTAGCCTGTGGATGCCAAACTGCCCGGCAACCATGGCCTGCCCCCCTCCGCAGTCCAAGGGCTCCGTGAGCAGGGATGACCTGCTGTCCATCCTGCCCCCAGCCAACGCCACCTGCAGCATCCTCACCACCCTTACCTTGCTGTCCCGACCGTCCCTGGACTTTGTGAGTATGAACCCTACCCAGCTAACCACACACCTAACCCAAACAGCTTACCAAACCCAGCCATCTCAACCCAGCTAACCGATCCCAGTGATCCCAACCCACCAACCCAACTGACCACACAGCTATCCCAACCCAGCTAACTGATCCCAGTGATCCCAACCCACCAACCCAACTGACCACACAACTATCCCAACCCAAATATCCCAACTCAGCTAACCAAACCCAGCTAACCACAAAACTATCTCTCTTTTCTTTCTCATTCTCGCTTTTCACTTCACACAACCCATCTCCCTTTCACTTTCCCTTGCCAAGGTTCCTCTGGGCCATTACCGTGAGGCCCACTTTAGCAGTGGTGCCCCCCGGAGGCTCGTGGAAACACTGCAGATAGAGCTGAAAGTTGTCAGCAGGGAGATTGCGGAGAGGAACCACAAGCTGCTGCTGCCATACCCTTACCTGTCTCCAGATCGCATTGAGAACAGTGTGGCCATCTGATCACAGAAAGTGCTCCACAGGAAGTGTGACAACACTGTAGCAATCTTTATCAACCCCACACAACTACATGCTTTTATATATAACATTCAGATATTTACAGACAGCTATTACGTGCTAACTTGTAGCTTTTACAGATTTCAATTTCTTTCTTTTGATGCTCAGCTCAACCGAATGCATGTGTTGCATGTTGCAAGAATGATAAAATAAGTTTGGGCACATTTTCCTAACTGATTCCAGAACAGGATAAATAACACTGGACAAGAGTGCAATATCATCCACACAGTCTCAAAGAACAGGGAGGTACCCAGGCGTCTGTCCAGACCACAGGATCTATTTGCCACATCTCACAGTCTCAGGCTTACTGTTTCATGTACAAGTTTACTCTTTTTATTATACATGTAATGCTATTGAAATTATGGGGAATAAAATGTTTTGGAATTGGACGTATTCATCTTTTGTCAGTGCCTGTTTATTGCTGGACCTGTACAGGTGTGTGGTTAAGTTCTGACTTAGAAACTGCAAGGCCAGGTGTAAACTAGGTCATCGTTGCACATCCACATATTCCTTGTACTGGCTAGTTCATGATTTCATGAAGTTTGTGTCAGATCATTAGTATGTATGGAGAATGAATAGAACTGCTATCACACCGAAAATACCTTTGCATGGAATAAAAGCCTCTACTTTGTAAGTTTCAGGTAGTTAATTTCAGAGGCCTAGTTTGAGCAGTGTATGTTTCTCCTTAGTAGCACAGAGAACTCTGTGCTGATCCTCTCGAATTAATAGGATTTTATTTTTGGAACTGGAGCACACCTCAAAATCAATGCACACCAGCCAATGAAAAGTTTTTACACCATCATGTCCAATGTAATGTTTTTGCTTAAACATTACCACACCCAACAGTCTGATTTGTAGTCATGATGGAACACAAGTTCCAACACAAGACTTAATCTCAGTAAATGGCAATGGACTTAAAAAACATTTGACTGCTACACAGTAAACTACACTGCACCAACTTAAGCACACATATTTCATGGATTCGTATACTTTTTGGCCAATCGTTTTCGTTTGAGACCATTATTGTAGTTTCAATGTAGCAACTTGTTAGCTACTTACTTTTTAAAAGCACATAACGGCTTTGAAACTCACGGTTGGGGTATTAATGGGTGTACTTTATCCCTTAGAATAAAATGTGAATCTGTCTTAGGTCTAAGTTAAAAACACACATTATTTTTTGCAGAAAACGAAATGGGAAAAAATGTATTGGAAATCTGCCAAGGGAACCCATGGCTCAAAAATGCGAACTCACTTCCGTTTTTTTTTGCTGGACCGCAACAGTGGGGCCAGCCCTACAAATGTGAATGTCTGTGAGTGAATGACTGACTGACTGACTGACTGAGTGATGAAGTTACACCATTGGTCGGCCGAGTTATGAAGTTACACCATTGGTCGGCTCACGTGTGTTAGGTCCAGTCATATACTAGGTTTTAACCTGGTCTTGTTAGGACTACAAACTGTAAAGCTTTCATTTTATGTTTAAAATCTGTCAGCAACACGAACAACTATTTGATTCTCATTGTTCAATCTCTGTTTTTTAAATTAATGTTGAATAACCATTCATTACATTTTTTTATTTTTCATTTCTGTTCCTGAAACGGAAAACAATTGGCAAAAAGTACACAGATCTTTATGTGGCGGGGAAAGTGTGATAGGATTGGGTTTGGAGAGGATTAAGTCAGAGATTAATTTTATGAACAGGCAAGGTTGGCAACTGTTTTAGAGTTTTGGATAACATGATGACAACTGGAATTCAGTCAGACGCCTCCCGCCCCAGTCACTGGAATGGCCTTTGATTTAAAGACAGTGGGGTATCGATACTTATTTCATAACTTGCGTTTTTGGAAACCAGCCCAAAAATCGCAGTATCATTGTTGAGAATCTCTGTTGACAAGCAGACCCTACCTTGGACAACCAATCGCCTGCAGCTGCGCAAATTTAAACTGTGCCGTCGCCATATTTAAAACGAACGTCCGGTTCGGTGTAAAGAGCTCACAGTGGTGGAGCCGCGCCCTATTAGAGGTACAGATAAATGCTAAACGTTAGCTAGATAACTCTGCAGTAACGTTGACGTCGCCTGTCAGGCTTCAGTCACAAAGTAGAACATTAATTTCACAAACGCATATAACCTCCAAGAGAAAATAATACATTTCTTCATCTCACGCCCTTAGCTTGCAAGATAACGTACTAGTCTAACGTTAGCTGGCTGGTTAACTTGAGCTATCTTGAGTTGATGCTTCCTATATTAGCGGTAGGTCGCTTTAGCAATGAAATTGAATTACGTTAGCTAGTTAGTCTAACTAAATTCGCAACTAGTTTAAGAGGTTGTTGATGCTTGCTAGATTGTATCCCTAAACAAGGCTACCGTCGGCCTACAATACATTAGCGTGCTAACACTAGATGTGTACGATAACTTTCAGGCAGTTAGCTTGCTAGCTAAGTACCTGAACGCTCCCCAGTAGACTGCCGCATTTTTGTTAAGTTACAGCAGTAGCTTGTATGGATTTAACGCTGACTGGCTCTCGTTATATTTGTCTTGTTGACAACAGAGTAACATAAGTTGAAGACTGCAATTGGAACTGCTTAATAAACTGCAAGTTGTATTGGAAAAACCCTTTGGATGGCTGCCAGAATGCCAGGCCGCATCGGGCCTACGGGGGACTGCTGGTCGGACAGAATGCAGGTGCTTCTCAACCGTAAAACCAGGTGAGCGCGATACAGTGTGTGGTGTTTGCATCTTACATTTGTAATACTCATTTTTATGCATTTGGCTGAAGTGCTGTTTCTGTGGTTGTGATCCCACATTTCGGGCGCTTTCACACGCGAAGGTTCTATTCCCTAATATCGAACTTAATCCGAGAGCTTTGTTTCGTTTTTAAACTGGCCTGGTTTACTTTCACAAGGGCAAACAATCAAATTGTCCAGAACTCGTAAACAAAGCCATTTGGTTGGAATTTTCGTTTTTGACATTTGAAAAAATATTTTTAAATGTGTTTATTTTTAATTTTGTATTCATTTTGTGAATCCAATTTATTTTTTGAGTCTACTTAATACTGAGTGCAACCACTATCCAACTTTTTTTTGAGTGTAGTAGGGTTCTATATATCTAGTGTTGGGCAGAGCTATCATATGTGAACAAAGAAAAATCCCTGTTTTAGATTTAAAACACCATGATCCATTGTGTATTGAAAGTGAAATTCCCTGCCTAAAATTTTGTTACTATTACTTGGCAAAGTTTGTTACTATTACATAAAAATATTGGCCAAATTGTATAGAAACCTATTTTGGCTTAATAGTAAAATCTTTAGGCCAGTATTGCATCTGGGCAAAGTCTCAGCTTTAGATTCACTGCATTATCCTTTGGCAATTGAAAGCAAAATTGCCAAAAAAAGGACCTGGTTTATTGTGTCACCACCACGATTGCACCAGATAAAATGAATATGCTCAGTCATATTACTGTCATATAATAGTGGGCATTACTTGGCTATGGAACTTTGAGTGCACAATGTCTGTATCGTGAATGAGAATACTTAATGTGACAAAGCTCTCAACAGCAGCAGATTGGTCACATTTCATACCAGTCGAAGATACCTGTCTGCCAGGCAGATGCCATAGGAAAAAGGGATGAAAACAGGAAGAAGTCGATTTTTAACTGATGCATTTTTAAAAATGAAACGCAATCACACAGCATGGCCTCTGTGATCAACTGGTCAATCGCATTCGACGTATTGGGCACCCCTGTTCTACACAGTGCCTGTTTTCTTGAAGCAAGACATTTCCTATTGTGGTCATTTACATTCCTGGAAATGTTTGTTTGTGTATGACTTATTTGAATGGTTCCACAATGGTTTTATTGGGAGCTTTCAGCTCAGATTCACAGAACTGTGTTGCATGATCCTGTCAGCACTACATTTCTTGCATTGTGGTCCCATGTAGGTGGCTGTATGGACAGCTGTGCAACATTTAATTGAATGCAGTGGTATGGTCTTTGGAATGCACTGATGTACTCTTCTGGTACTTTCTTTGATTGTGGCATAGTGTGCTTGTAGACTGGTGGTGACTACTTCACTCTGATATGTAATAAGGTTCAATATGAGTGAGGTTTAGATTCTAAATTTGGTCAGTTGGCTGATTGAGTAACTAAGGGGGCAATTACTTTTTCACATGGGTGATATGGTTGTTTGATAAACCTTTTCATTAAATAAATGAAATAATTAGGTCTTTACTAAGTTTCCCTTTGTCTAATATTATGTAAAATATATTACTTTATTTAATATGCTTTCTTTAATGCAGAACATTCATCTTGGAAAAGTGACAGCAATGTTTGACAAATTTCTAAATGTTTGAAAAAGTGACATTTGAAAATTGGGTCATATCTGCCTGAACAGTGTCTGGGTACAAAAACGGAAGTGTCGTGGCACCTTCATTCTTGGGCTTAATTTGTTTGTTTTTTCGGGTTTCATGACTAGTTTTCTTGAGAAGCTGTGACGACCTGAAGCCGCGGGGTTTTTGTTCTGCGCTGAGTCACCGGGACCATCGCGTTACGTGTGGTTTTGGTGGCGCTGAATTGGTGTGCGTGTTTATATTGGTTCTATGGGTCTCGTTCTTGCGGCGCTGTGATGGCCGAGAGGTTAAGGCGTTGGACTCGAAATCCAATGGGGTTTCCCCGCGCAGGTTCGAACCCTGCTCGCAGCGAATGTTCCTTTTTAAACGGCTTTTACCGTTAGATGACGTTAGTGGCACGTAAATACGCCTGCACAGCAAAAAATTGAAATGCCCCGCAATTTTATGTCTTACAGAAAAGCCTACCTAAAAATTGATACGCACCTAAAAATACACACAAGGAAATTGTCGCGCAATTTTGTCAACCTTGGTATAAAATTAACTACTCCAATGGGGCTTGTAAGTCTGACGTAACGCAAAGCAACACCATTTCCCGTGAAGTTTTGGATCAAAGGCGAATTTCCATATGGAGAAAATGAATGGGAGAGTAACATAGCCGTCCTTGTCACAGTCTGTGATTTAAACTGGCGTTTAAAATTTGACGATTTTATCCGCAGACATATCTCTCTTAAATGGCACTGGATCCACGTAATTCCGATGCCGCTTTCCAACCGAAATATTTATTTTGCTAACAGCTAGCTAACGCTGCTGAGAATATATTGTTTACGTCACAGCTGAAGTCACAGGTGCCGTGCTAAGGCTTTTCCAGCAAGTCGAAGCTAGCGTGCGCCAGGAAAAGAAATTACAGTACTCAAACAACTTAAGGAAATTATTAAAAACAACCGCAGCAGTAACAACAGAAATATTTACAACTGTACAGAATAAAAAACGTATGAATTATAACACTAACGGGTCACAGCAAACGACTTATGAGCGTGAATGGTACCTGCAAATACAGCCCTGTGTGTGATGTTGAAATTGGGCGACGTGGTGGTTATTAGAAGCTATTTATGTCGTTATGTCTATTTATTGTTTTAAGGTGAACTAGTTTGAGGAGAACTAGTATGTTTCAAGGACATTTAAATAAAAGAAATAAACACACAGTAATCATAAGATCCTTTGCACGCTTTAGAAGCTTCCAATAAACTTAAGTGAAGGACAAAACAGTTTTCTAAAGTTAGCTTTTGGTGGCTAACAAGCTTAGGTCATTAATATTACTACCTAGTTGGCTTAAATTAGTAGTCACCATTGGCGTTCTGTACGGTTACTTGCATCTTGGTAATTATTATTATGTTTTGTACAAGAAGCATTTCTGTGAAGGCTAAGCTAGCGAGAAGGAAGCTTTTGCTTCTGTGGGCCATATTTAGCACTTGTTAGATGACATTTGGAATTATTATTTGAATTGAAAATAGTATTGCCTATTCAACAGTTCAGCATTCAACTAGAATGTAAAGTTTATGAATTGACTTAAGTGCGGTTGCTTCAGCAGTTGCTTGGCTTTTACCAGACAAAGTATAAATCTTTTGGTGACAGACTCCACTGTGACGATGATGCAACCACCATCATAATGGCAAAATGTGATTTATAATTGAGTATGCATGGTTTGAATGACTTTTTCTTGAGTTTTTCACCTGCCTTGTAAACGATTGTTCTGATAACTAATTTAATTGGGGTTTAGAAAAATAACTGGCTGACCACATTGAGAAATATGTTTTTTCATGCATTTATGTGTAATTTAGGAGTGTACGCAAAGCTTGTTTGTATTTGTCACAAAATATAGAAACTCTTCAAGGAATAAGGAGCCACAACTAGTATTAGACTACAGCTATAGTATGGTAAATGGCGCCCTCTTCTGGTGGAATGCAGGACATTAATAAACTTTGTTTCTTCTTTGGTATGCATAGTCTTGTAGTAGTACACCGTAATTTCTATATTATTAACATTTGTTTAATAACTGCTAAAAATCTAGATGTTCTAGTTGTGTTTCACCATACATGTAACTGCATTATGGCCATTTGCTGAAAATAACGAGTATTAAAGTATTGTAGCGGAAGTGTTAGTTAGGAGGCATATTGCCTCAGATTAGCTTTCATTTAAAAAGATATACTAAAGTTAACCACCAGAGGGAGCCAGCTGCCTACAAATAGGCAGACTGTTCACTCTGGCCTGTACGATGAAATGGCTAAAAATGGTTAAATGCTGATAAAAAGTTTTTGTTATCTGGTGAATATCTTAGTTGCAACACATTACATATAGCGCAGAATTTTTGTGGTTAGGGGTGCGATATTTGTGAAATAAGAAAATATTAATATTTCTTGGTTATGTAGACTGGATTACAATGAGAAAAGGCGACTTGCTTCATGACACTGAATCCGCTTTTATCAAAGAAATGATGCCCAGGTTACTCGCATGATGGAGTTACTTTTAGTAATCCTATGAGTAACTTATTGAATTAACTATTCATAGCATCAATAGTATCAATAAATTGATGTATCCCAGCCACTAATTAATAATAAGCCATGCTTAATTTCAGCCACTAGATGGGGTACTCGTTCTTAAAATCTGAAATTTGAATGCTTTGACTTCAATGATTTATTCCATATATGGAGAAATGTTTGTATAAAACTCGGAGCCTTCTGAATTAAAGTTACATTGTAGATGTTCAGCATGGAAACCAATCAAAACTTTTTCCAATACCAATTATTTTCAAGTATTAAAATCAAATAAAATATAAAAAAACAAATGCTAGTCCTAAATCTCAGACAATATTGGAGAAATTGTTTGGTGTACCAATGCTTCATGGAACTCTAAAAAGTAAGGTAGCCTCCCCGTCGGGGAATCGAACCCCGGTCTCCCGCGTGACAGGCGGGGATACTCACCACTATACTAACGAGGAGTGACCCGTTTGCCCTTCACGCCTATCGCAAAAAATTTTTGACATGCTGTGGTATGACAATGGCAGTCATGTGACATGTTTCTCTTCCCTTGATCTATGTGGGTGGTATGGCCTTCCTCGTTAGTATAGTGGTCAGTATCCCCGCCTGTCACGCGGGAGACCGGGGTTCAATTCCCCGACGGGGAGATGCTTTTTTTTTTGTCTGACTGCCACATGTACACTTCTTATGCAGCCAATATCCACTAGAGCAGAACTTGGAGGTGCTCTCCCAAGTCTCTGCACAAATCTTTGCTGGCAGTGTTTTTACCATAGACTGCAGAACAATATGAACAAAGTCACTGTGACGTCACCCATTGACTCTCCATGGGCTTGGTGAAAAGGGTTAGGAAAGCCCGGGAAGTGTGGTTTGTGGGTGCCACCATGTTGTACAAATTGGAGCCAGAGACTGCACAGCAGGGACATGAAGTACAGTTGGCCACTAAACGTGTGCGATACAGTGACTCAGCAGTGATGCAAACCCTGATTTCCCCACAAAATATTACCGACTTGGCCAAATAGCACAATAACTTAAAGGGAACCCTGTCTGTTACGACTTGTAGGGCTTAATTTCAGTTATTTAAAAAAATTGAAGCCTTTAATAGAAATTTTGACCAATGGAGATCACCCTTATTTTAGATGCGCAATGCACTTTGGGTAGATGACGTATAATAGTTGCAACTGGAACTCAGCTGTTTTGTCCAGTAGTTGCGGTTATTAATAATGATAAATATCAATACAACGCCTTAGAATTTGTGTGTGATGTGATACACAGTGTATCTGTGAATAGGTTGGATTCAATAAGTATTTTAGTGTACTAGCGCGTATTATCATCTGGGATTATACATTTAAAGGAGGTGTTATCACCGGCTTAAAGTTTATACGACGCGGATCAATAATGACATTATGTTGTTTCAATTATTGTGGATAACTTACACGTTTCAGTTTCACCAAAAAGATAGTTTGTTCTGTATGGTCTAGTGACTTTGAACAACTGCTGCTAGAAAGCGGAGCTGTGTACATCAGGCAGCTTTTCCGTCCCTGTTGGCATAGGCGAGTAGTTGCTCCAGAGACACAATCTCTTGTACCTTACTGTCGTCTCCTTGGGTGCCCGATCTTCATTGTTTTGATTTATTTGATGTCCTCGTTAAAAAGGAAAAAACAACGGCCTCCCCGTCGGGGAATCGAACCCTTTGCTCCCGCGTGACAGGCGGGGGTACTCACATCACTATCTTGGAATGTTTTGTAATCTTGGCAGTTTTCAAGCATAGCACATGCTTTAGGCCAGGGTTCGATTCCCTGACAGGGAGGATTATCTTTTGATGATCTAATTGATTTAACATACACTTTACAGCACAGCATGTGTTTCAACAGTACTATGGCTTTTTTTTCTCTTATCAGTGAATTTTGAGATAAAACTGAAGCAATGCTCACTGAGAACAGCAGGGTGCCATGCAGAGTTATGTGGTGCGACTGTTGCCTAGAAGGCCCGTCGTGTTAGCCTCAGTGAAACCGTCTCTGTGGTATAGAGTGAAGAGAGCAGTCCAGCCAGGGGACCTGCCTGCCTGCTGGGTACTGATGGCGGAAAGCTGACCAACACAGCTGCTTTAACACAAACGGACAAAAGGACTATTTTACAAATCTTTCAGTGTACTTCTTTATTATTAGTTCACCCCCCCCCCAAATATGATTATTTAAATATAATAGGTTTTGCATTTGTATTTTTAGCATTCCGGCCCTAAGACACAGACAGCAACACACAGGCATGGCGCACAGAGCGGGCTAACGTCCTGCTAACATTGTGGTGCGGTACGGCGCACAGAGCGGGCTAACGTCCTGCTAACATTGTGGTGCGGTACGGCGCACAGAGCGGGCTAACGTCCTGCTAACATTGTGGTGCGGCACGGCGCACAGAGCGGGCTAACGTCCTGCTAACATTGTGGTGCGGTACGGCGCACAGAGCGGGCTAACGTCCTGCTAACATTGTGGTGCGGCACGGCGCACAGAGCGGGCTAACGTCCTGCTAACATTGTGGTGCGGTACGGCGCACAGAGCGGGCTAACGTCCTGCTAACATTGTGGTGCGGCACGGCGCACAGAGCGGGCTAACGTCCTGCTAACATTGTGGTGCGGTACGGCGCACAGAGCGGGCTAACGTCCTGCTAACATTGTGGTGCGGCACGGCGCACAGAGCGGGCTAACGTCCTGCTAACATTGTGGTGCGGCACGGCGCACAGAGCGGGCTAACGTCCTGCTAACATTGTGGTGCGGTACGGCGCACAGAGCGGGCTAACGTCCTGCTAACATTGTGGTGCGGCACGGCGCACAGAGCGGGCTAACGTCCTGCTAACATTGTGGTGCGGTACGGCGCACAGAGCGGGCTAACGTCCTGCTAACATTGTGGTGCGGTTCGGGAGCGCTACTGGTGAGGGCAGGGGGTGCAGTGTGCCAGTGGGGAGAGCGGCTGGGTGGAATGTTGGAGCAGCTGGACTGGCTGCACATGCGGTACTCACACTGCCACACCGGTTAAAACACGACGGAGAGACATCACGCGGACTCAGCGGGACGGAACGGGAGAGAGCAGCGGCACGATAAGCCTTCCGCTGCCCTCAGCAGTGCAGTTTAACCTCTGCTGATCAGTCAGGTGCAAGCGAGCGCTTCAGTTACCTGGAGGCAGTGTGTGGGATGAGCACAAGCTGCAGCCTGCCATCTAGTGGCCAGCAGGAGCGCTGCAGGCTGTCAGGAGGCATGCAGCTGTAGTTTATTACTCAGTGGGCCAGTGTTGTCTCTGTTCATGTGTGTGTCTGGAGCAGGGAATATTTACATGTCCTGGGACTGGCAGCCTGGGAAGGCCTGTGTGCTCAGGTGTGAGTCAACACCTGGGCACCAGGGATAAAAGAGCTAAAGAGCAGGAGAGCAAAACCCTGCAGAGTCTGCCTCTGCATGGCCCAGCAGACCTGAACAAGACTGTAAAGGGCTGAACAGGGCCGAGCCGGGCTGAGCAGGGCCAAACAGGAACGAACAGTGCCAAACAGCGTTGAACAGGGCCCAGCAGGCCTGAACATGACTGTAAAGGGCTGAACAGGGCTGAACAGGGCTGGACAGGGCCAAACAGCGCTGAACAGGTCCAAACAGGGATGAACAGGGTCGAACAGGGCAAAATGGAGATTAGCAGGGCCAAACAGAGATGAAAAGGGCCAAACAGGCCTGAACAGCGCTAAACAGGGCTGAACACAGCCAAACAGGGGTGGACAGGGCCAAACAGGGATGAACAGGGCCAGACAGGGATGAACGGGGCCAGACAGGGATGAACAGGGCCAGACAGGGGTGAACGGGGCTATCATGAATAGAGACGGTGTCATGAAGCAAAAAAGAGACCCAGCTGGATAGTTCAGCATTTTGCCATTGTCTTGCCATGAGAGGGCTGCATATCAGAGTGTAGATATGTGTAATCTGTAATCTGCCTATTGTTGGTCCTGGCTGTGTGAATCACGCAGTCAGCGCGACTCCTCTGGGAATCAGAAAGGCACTCGGCCTTCCGTGCTGTCGCTGTTACTGCTCGAATCCGGCAACAGGGGCACTGCCACTGCACGGGAGAGTAGGAGCTGCATGACTGAGGGTGAAGAGTGAGCGGGCACTGCCACTGCACGGGAGAGTAGGAGCTGCATGACTGAGGGTGAAGGTGAAGACTGAGGGTGAAGTGTGAGCCATGCAAGCTGTCCCAGGCAGGGCCAACGACTCCACTCATGACCGGTATAATTATGACATCACAAGATTGACAGCTGAGCTCTGTCCATCCTCTCCTACAATCAGGGCTGTAAGAAGGGCAGTTTAAACGGGTTCAGTATATTCTGCAGCAAATGCAATCTGATGTAATTTGACACGTCTGGAAAGGAAAATGGTTAATTTTTTTTGAACATGATAAAATAAGTTATCCATCCAATAAAAATACAACTTAAAATATCGTAATAAAATATATATTTTCCCTTGCCTGAGCAGGCAGTTTAGTGCGCGTATGTCCAGTATTGTATGTTCCAGTCTTCACTCCAGTTGGATCTTCAACATGCAAAAAAAATGAAAAAGAGATACAAAAATAATAGTTCATTTCGTGTTGCATTGGTTTCTCAGAAGAAAGGTGGAAACAGAGCACAGTTCCCCCTCACATCCGCCCAGAGGACAAGGTGACACGGTGTGGAGAGCGTGCGTGGGGCACTGGGCCACACCTGGGCCACACCTGGCCCACACCTGGCCCACACCTGGGCCACACCTGGGCCACAGCTTCAGTCTTCCTCTGGCTGTCCTGGCACTGGCACAGACCCAGGCACTGACCCTCGCACTGACCCTGAACCTAACCCAGGCACTGACCCTGACCCTAACCCTGGTACTGACCCTGGCACTGACCCAGGCACTGGCACAAACTGACCTCACCTCATTCTGATCATACACTCCTACCTTCATCTCACTATCTGTCCCCTGGTCGGTGATTTTATTTTTGGGCCAGAAATCATTCATACTGAGGGCATGTTGCTTTCTGGCATGCTCATTTGCATGTCTGTAAAATGTCACTGTGTTCAGTCATTTGCAAAAAACAAAAACAAAAAACAAAAAAAAAAACAACTTCAGCAGTTTGCCTTTCCACTCAGGTGCAACAGCGGTGGCCTTCAGGACAAACCCCAGACGTGCAGTGCTTTAGCTACTGTAGGCATGCAGGGACATTCTACATAAAGCAGGTTCCAGGCCCATGTCTTCTGTACAGCATGACAGTTTGAGATTAAAGCCGGCATCACAGTGTAGACTGCATATGGTATATGTACACCAACAGTGTGAAGATGAGGACCGTGCGATACTGCAGCTTCAGTGCAGGCCAGTATAGAGCAGTCCCAGTGTAGAGCAGTCCCAGTATAGAGCAGTCCCAGTGTAGAGCAGTCCGCAGCAGTATCAGCGACCGGCAATGCATCTGTGCGCATGTACATACGTCTGTCTGTCTCTCTGTCAGTGGAAACTGCACAAGTCTGTCTGTCTGTCTGTCAGTGGAAACTGCACAAGTCTGTCTGTCTGTCTGTCTGTCAGTGGAAACTGCACAAGTCTGTCTGTCTGTCAGTGGAAACTGCACAAGTGTGTCTGTCTGTCTGTCTGTCAGTGGAAACTTCACAAGTCTGTCTGTCCATCTGTTCGGCACGTGTCACAAGGGCAGTGCATGTGTCGTTCTGTCAGTTGTGAGTGTGAGTTATATGAATGTGTGCATGTGTGTGTGCAACAAGTGCGTATATGTGTGTCCTATGGTAAAAATGTGTTTTTACATATGTACTGTACAGTGTGTGAGTGTGTGTGTGTTAGATACAGTAAGACTGTGTTTTTGTGTATGTACAGTGAGTGGGTGTGTGTGTGTATGTACAGTGCGTGGGTGTGTGTGTGTGTGTACAGTAAGAGTGTTTCAATGTTATGCGTATGAAAATGAAAGATGTTTAAGTCTGTCAGTGAGACAGTGGCATCAGTTAGCCACTGTCAGCAGTCAGTGTGTCTGTCAGTTTGTTAGCTAGTCAATCAAGTCGGTCAGTGTGTCTGTCAATCTGTTAGCTAGTCAATCAAGTCAGTCAGTGTGTCTGTCAGTCTGTTAGCTAGTCAATCAAGTCGGTCAGTGTGTCTGTCAATCTGTTAGCTAGTCAATCAAGTCAGTCAGTGTGTCTGTCAGTTTGTTAGCTAGTCAATCAAGTCGGTCAGTGTGTCTGTCAATCTGTTAGCTAGTCAATCAAGTCAGTCAGTGTGTCTGTCAGTTTGTTAGCTAGTCAATCAAGTCGGTCAGTGTGTCTGTCAATCTGTTAGCTAGTCAATCAAGTCAGTCAGTGTGTCTGTCAGTCTGTTAGCTAGTCAATCAAGTCAGTCGGTGTGTCTGTCAGTCTGTTAGCTAGTCAATCAAGTCAGTCAGTCACTAACATCAGTCGGTTCCAGTCCATGAGAGTGTGGGTCAGTCTCTGTTGCCTTAGGGTGTGGGTCAGTATCGGGTGTGTCAGTGTGGGTCAGTATGATGTATGTCAGTGCGTGGGTCAATATGGGGTCAGTCAGTGTGGGTCGGTATGGAGTCAGTCAGTGTAGGTCAGTGTCGGGTAAGTCCGCATGGGTCAGTATCGGGTCAGTCATTGTGGGTCAGTATCAGGTGTGTCAGTGCATGGTTCAGTATAGGGCCGGTCAGTATCGGGTGTGTCAGTGCGTGGTTCAGTGTGGGGTCGGTCAGTATCAGGTGTGTCAGTGCATGGGTCAGTATCGGGTATGTCAGTGCATGGGTCAGTATCGGGTGTGTCAGTGCATGGGTCAGTATCAGGTGTGTCAGTGCGTGGTTCAGTATGGGGTCAATACGGAGTCAGTCAGTGTAGGTCAGTATCGGGTGTGTCAGTGTGTAGGTCAGTATGGGGTCAGTCAGTGTAGGTCAGTATCTGGTGTGTCAGTGCGTGGGTCAGTATGGGGTCGGTCAGTATCGGGTGTGTCAGTGCATGGGTCAGTATCAGGTGTGTCAGTGCGTGGGTCAGTATGGGGTCGGTCAGTATCGGGTGTGTCAGTGCGTGGGTCAGTATGGAGTCGGTCAGTATCAGGTATGTCAGTGCATGGGTCAGTATCGGGTATGTCAGTGCATGGGTCAGTATCGGGTGTGTCAGTGCATGGGTCAGTATCAGGTGTGTCAGTGCGTGGTTCAGTATTGGGTCAATACGGAGTCAGTCAGTGTAGGTCAGTATCGGGTGTGTCAGTGTGTAGGTCAGTATGGGGTCAGTCAGTGTAGGTCAGTATCTGGTGTGTCAGTGCGTGGGTCAGTATGGGGTCGGTCAGTATCGGGTGTGTCAGTGCATGGGTCAGTATCAGGTGTGTCAGTGCGTGGGTCAGTATGGGGTCGGTCAGTATCGGGTGTGTCAGTGCATGGGTCAGTATCGGGTGTGTCAGTGCGTGGGTCAGTATGGGGTCGGTCAGTATCAGGTATGTCAGTGCATGGGTCAGTATCGGGTATGTCAGTGCATGGGTCAGTATCGGGTGTGTCAGTGCGTGGGTCAGTATCAGGTGTGTCAGTGTGTGGGTCAGTATGGGGTCGGTCAGTATCGGGTGTGTCAGTGCGTGGGTCAGTATGGGGTGTGTCAGTGCGTGGGTCAGTATCAGGTGTGTCAGTGTGTGGGTCAGTGTGGGGTCGGTCAGTATCGGGTGTGTCAGTGCATGGGTCAGTGTGGGGTCGGTCAGTATCGGGGGTGTCAGTGCGTGGGTCAGTATGGGGTGTGTCAGTGCATGGGTCAGTATCAGGTGTCAGTGTGTGGGTCAGTATGGGGTCGGTCAGTATCGGGGGTGTCAGTGCGTGGGTCAGTATGGGGTGTGTCAGTGCATGGGTCAGTATCAGGTGTGTCAGTGTGTGGGTCAGTATGGGGTCGGTCAGTATCGGGTGTGTCAGTGCGTGGGTCAGTATGGGGTCGGTCAGTATCGGGGGTGTCAGTGCGTGGGTCAGTATGGGGTGTGTCAGTGCAGGGGTCAGTATTGGGTGTGTCAGTGCATGGGTCAGTATCAGGTGTGTCAGTGTGTGGGTCAGTATGGGGTCAGTCAGTGTAGGTCAGTATCAGGTGTGTCAGTGTGTGGGTCAGTATGGGGTCGGTCAGTATCGGGTGTGTCAGTGCGTGGGTCAGTATCGGGTGTGTCAGTGCGTGGGTCAGTATCGGGTGTGTCAGTGCGTGGGTCAGTATCGGGTGTGTCAGTGTGTGGGTCAGTATGGGGTCGTCAGTATCGGGTGTGTCAGTGTGTGGGTCAGTATGGGGTCGGTCAGTATCGGGTGTGTCAGTGCATGGGTCAGTATCAGGTGTGTCAGTGTGTGGGTCAGTATGGGGTCGGTCACTATCGGGTGTGTCAGTGCGTGGGTCAGTATGGGGTCAGTCAGTGTAGGTCAGTATCAGGTGTGTCAGTGTGTGGGTCAGTATGGGGTCGGTCAGTATCGGGTGTGTCAGTGCGTGGGTCAGTATCGGGTGTGTCAGTGCGTGGGTCAGTATCGGGTGTGTCAGTGCGTGGGTCAGTATCGGGTGTGTCAGTGTGTGGGTCAGTATGGGGTCGGTCAGTATCGGGTGTGTCAGTGCGTGGGTCAGTATGGGGTCAGTCGGGCCAGGATGTTAGTGCGTTGCCCTGTGTGTGCAGTTGAAGCTGTTGAACCCTGGCAGGGTGACTCTGCCGTGGCTGAAGATGTCGCGGTCAGGCCCCTGGTTCATCCTCTTGACCAGGTTCTTCTCGTAGAGCAGGGGGTGGTAGGCCCCCAGCGTGCAGGCCGCGTCGTAGAAGCGCTGGTAATAGTGGCACAGCTCCGTCTTACGGCGAGAAGGCAGGAACTCGTACACATGCACTACCTTACACACTGACATCATCAGCACTGTCCCTGCAGGAGAGAGAGAGAGAGGGCGTTACACACACACGCACACACACATGCACACACATGCACCACCTTACACACTGACATCATCAGCACTGTCCCTGCAGGAGAGAGAGAGGGCGTTACACACGCACACACACACACATACACACACACACGCTCTCACACACATACACACGCAGGCTTGGTGGCGTACCCAGCAGGCCGGAGGAAGGGGGGTTTCTCTGGATGGCCTCGGCCATGTTGGCCTGTATGGTGTCCCAGAGCTGCCACTCCACGCGTGGATGGAGGATGTAGAAGGGCTGCTGGGGATGCAGCCGCCGGTACTTCTGATACTGCAGGAATATGGGGTAGTCCGTCCTGTTGTACCACTACAGACACAGAGACAGCACTGACAGTGTGGGGTAGTCCGTCCTGTTGTACCACTACAGACACAGAGACAGCACTGACAGTGTGGGGTAGTCCTTCCTGTTGTACCACTACAGACACAGAGACAGCACTGACAGTGTGGGGTAGTCCGTCCTGTTGTACCACTACAGACACAGAGACAGCACTGACAGTGTGGGGTAGTCCGTCCTGTTGTACCACTACAGACACAGAGACAGCACTGACAGTGTGGGGTAGTCCGTCCTGTTGTACCACTACAGACACAGAGACAGCACTGACAGTGTGGGTAGTCCATCCTGTTGTATTACTACAGACACAGAGACAGCACTGACAGTGTGGGGTAGTCTGTCCTGTTGTACCACTACAGACACAGAGACAGCACTGACAGTGTGGGTAGTCCGTCCTGTTGTACCACTACAGACACAGAGACAGCACTGACAGTGTGGGTAGTCCGTCCTGTTGTACCACTACAGACACAGTGACAGCACTGACAGTGTGGGTAATCCGTCCTGTTGTACCAGTACAGACACAGAGACAGCACTGACAGTGTGGGTAATCCGTCCTGTTGTACCACTACAGACACAGAGACAGCACTGACAGTGTGGGTAATCCGCCCTGTTGTACCACTACAGACACAGAGATAGCACTGACATTCTGATATATTTTTCAGGTAATGGTGTGCTGCAGGTAAGGTGAGGCCGGTAAAGGTGTGCTGCATGTAAATGTGATGTGTAGGTGTGCTGCAGGTATAGGTGATGTGCAGGTAAAGGTGATGTGCAGGTGAAGCTGTGCTGCAGGTATAGGTGATGTGCAGGTAAAGCTGTGCTGCAGGTAAAGGTGTACTACAGGTAAACGTGTGCTGCAGGTAAAGGTGATGCACAGGTAAAGCTGTGCTGCAGGTAAAGGTGTACTACAGGTAAAGCTGGCTCACCTCATTCAGGTCAGAGGAGTAGGGGGAGGGGTCCCAGGCCACCAGGATCCCAGCGCTGTACAGGGAGCTGGACAGGAAGCGGTGATCATCTGACGCCATCACCTGCGATACATTCCGCATACCTTAAGCCAACATTCTGCAAACACTCAGCAATTATTCAGCAAACATTCAGCTGGGAAATACCATGAGAGCAGAGGTTTCGTTCACATAACACAGTTCAGTCACGTGTATGTGTGTGTATGTGAGTGTGTGTGCCTGTGCGTGTGTGTATATGTGTGTGTATGTGTATGTTTGTGTGTGTGTGTGTGTGTGCGTGTGTGTATGTGTGTGTATGTGTGTGTTTGTGTGTGTGCGTGGATATGTGTGTGTGCGTGTGTATGTGTGTGTGTGTGTGCCAGGTACCTGTGAGTTAATGAGGCGTACGGTGGTCTTGGTGCCCACGTCCTTCTCGTAGCCCACTGTGGGAGCAGCGTTGAACCGCAGCACTGCATCATGGGAGTCTGGGAAGCAGGAGCAGCCAGTGTAATAACCACAATCCTGACATCATCACTGACACAGCATGGGTTTCTCTCACGGCAGCCATTTCATTTGCTATAAAAGCAGAATATCACATCACATAGCAGTGTTTCCTGGGTGTCCGAAGGGGGGGGGGGGGGGGGGGGTGTAGCAAAGGCAAAAAAGTTTAAGATTATGAAAACATAACCTCTTGAGACTACTTATATTGTTTTTTATATCTAAATCTATCTTGTAGCTCTGACGAGCTCTTGATACAAGGAATAACAGTTTGCAAGAGCTAAAAAGTAGTTTTAGTTGTACTTTAAAACCATAAAAGGTTTGTTAACTCTTGTATTGTTTGTAAATATTGAAGCAAAATAGGCCTGTATTTTGAGTTATGGTGGGGTGAGAACAATTAAAGAGCGCATTGTCCATCTAGAAGTTCTATCTTCAAGAATAGAGGACTATATAACCAAAATTGATACTCAAGAAAAGTTACATATTGCACTTTAAAATGGACACTTCTGCTAAGTTAACTCAATTACCATGACAAAATAGTACTTAGTTAGAATGTTTTATCTTTTTATTTAACTATATATTTTGAGCTGGGTCCACATTCAAAGCCCTCTCTCTCTGTCTCTCTCACACTCAATGACAGAGTTTACATGCATTGTCCATGCAAAAAAAAGGAAAAAGTGAGAAAAATGGCATTAAAGATTCTGTTCTGTTACATTCTAATTCTACTGAGAAGCATGATACAAAGAATTTCCTAACTCACTTAGATGCTTGATTAATGTATTTTTTATTAGCTAGTTTTATCTGTATTCATTTCTGGACACTGCAGCAGCTTGTGAGACTGCTCCTCTCGTTATAATCATGATCGTCATTAGAATGCCCTCTTTGTCAGCTGTAGCAACTGTAGCCTAACTCTCAGTTTTGCTAGCTCACTACATTCACGGCCTAGGCTCTTTTTTAAAATAAATATGTGGACGCAACAGTATGGTTTTGCAAGCGCATTTAGGCAGAAATATTTAGAAAGTTTAACATTTTAAATTTATGAATTTAATATATAGGCTATATACAGTATATATATTTTTTTATTTAAATTTTTTTTATTTTTTTTTTATTATGGTGTGGCGGCAAGGATTTTGCCGTGGCGCCACACCACGGCAAAACCTTATCAGCCGAAACGTTGTATAGACATTATGCCTTAGAATAGCTTTTATACCTGCACTACATGTTGGTGTTGTGTAACTGAGAGCATCGCTTTCTGTGGTTTACTCTGCAGCCGTGCTGCTGTAAACAGAGCCACATACATGCATGAGGCTGGAAACATATCCTGCAATCAGAACGTTGACTTTGCTGCAGAGGGTTGCAGAAACGTTAGGGAGACGTTGCAGGAACGTTGTGGGACTCTCACCGATCTCCTTCCCGAGCCCAGAGTGCTTCAGTGACCCTGCTGACGACACCACCGCGCAGCTCCTGAAGGGGCCCAGGTCAGAGGTCAGGGGTCGCGGGGGCAGGAGAGGGGCCCAGGGCAGGCTGGAGAAGGGCTTGATTTCGGGGGTGAGGGTGGTCACCCCAACTTTCTCTTTCAGCTGGCACAGCAGCTCTGGACCTGTGCGTTTGGGGCCCCCTCCGCTGTCCGCACCCCCCTTGGTGTGGAATGGTACCCCGTACTTATTCATAGCCTGACAGAGAGGCAGAAAGAAAGAGAGAAGTGGAGAAGTGTTCTGTGAAGCAAGCTTTGCATTGTTTTGTCATAAAGCTGAAAGCATCACAGAAAAAGGCAAAAAAAACAAACAAAAAAAACATATATAACAGCAGAATGAGAACAAGGGGCATAAATTGCCGCCCCCCCCCCCCCGCTCACCTGGTAATTCTGCACCACCTTTCTCAGCCTCTTTCCCAGCATGCTGCTGGACATCTGCTCGTCCCACACCTCTCCCAGTGACCCGTGGGGTCCGAAAAGATCCGAGTCGCTTCCCACGCCTCCTGCACTCGTCCGCCTCTTGCCCCCAAAGATCCCCTCCAGCAGGCTCCGGAGTGGGCGGGGCATCAGCCAGGACAGAAACCCCGCCCCCCCGCCGGGCTCCCTC
The DNA here is from genome assembly GCA_039654925.1 of Anguilla pacifica. NCBI lineage: Eukaryota > Metazoa > Chordata > Actinopteri > Anguilliformes > Anguillidae > Anguilla > Anguilla pacifica. The sequence goes on along the minus strand of CM077292.1, from coordinate 58,902,463 downwards.
TTCCTGCTGCGGGACTCGACCCTGCCCCCCTCTAGGGTGCCGTTGGGGGCGGACAGCACCGGGATGGGGCGGTGGGGGTCCCCGGGGACGATCCCGGGGTGGTTCTGGGGGTTGACGAATATGGGCTTGGCCCCTCCGCCACCCCCTGCCCGCACCACCTTGATGATGGAGTGGGCGCGGGGCTGGGCGCGGGTGCGGGCCCTCACACCGAAGATGGCGTCGGTGACGGGGACGCTGTTTTCGGCGCAGAGGGCGTACAGGAGCCCCATGGCCACGCAGAACAGCCCCATGCACAGCACCCCGCGCCTCGCCCGCCGCCGCAACCGCCACAGCAGACTCACGCGGTCCATCGCCGCTCCGGGGATCTGGGGGGGGGGGAGAGAGGGGGAGGGGGTGTGCTTCATCGCTCTTTATGTATCCTGCTGGGTATCGCACTCAGACAGTTGAGGTTCAGTGCCCTGCTGACATGTACAAGGGCAGAGCCCCTCCTGCAGCCTGTGGAGTTGTCAGATTGTTTCTTTGGCTACCACACAGCAGTTATCTGTTGGGCCCAGGGGTCCTAGGAACAGCAGCCCCCCCCCCCGCCCCCCCATGAGGCACATCACGCCTCCCCGCATGTGTGTGCCTTCCAAACCAGCGGGCCATTTTGCAGCAGCTTTGAGAGAAACACACTCCGACTGGACTGCAGTCAGCTGCGCAGATGACTCACCTGAAATATGATGAGTAATGATACAAAAACACTGCTGTTTCACAACCGTTCTGACCAGGAAACTCCCCGTTTCTGACCCAGGAAACTCCCTGTTTCTGACCCAGGAAACTCCCCGTTTCTGACCCAGGAAACTCCCCGTTTCTGACCCAGGAAACTCCCCGTTTCTGACCCAGGAAACTCCCCGTTTCTGACCCAGGAAACTTCCTGTTTCTGACCCAGGAAACTCCCCGTTTCTGACCCAGGAAACTCCCCGTTTCTGACCCAGGAAACTTCCTGTTTCTGACCCAGGAAACTCCCCGTTTCTGACCCAGGAAACTCCCCGTTTCTGACCCAGGAAACTTCCTGTTTCTGACCCAGGAAACTTCCCGTTTCTGACCCAGGAAACTCCCCGTTTCTGACCCAGGAAACTCCCCGTTTCTGACCCAGGAAACTCCCCGTTTCTGACCCAGGAAACTCCCCGTTTCTGACCCAGGAAACTTCCTGTTTCTGACCCAGGAAACTCCCCGTTTCTGACCCAGGAAACTTCCTGTTTCTGACCCAGGAAACTCCCCGTTTCTGACCCAGGAAACTCCCCGTTTCTGACCCAGGAAACTCCCCGTTTCTGACCCAGGAAACTTCCTGTTTCTGACCCAGGAAACTTCCTGTTTCTGACCCAGGAAACTCCCCGTTTCTGACCCAGTAATCTGACTTTGATAAGCACAATGTTTTTGTGCCTGTAAGCTGCCGACCAGGCGGACTACAAGAATTCCATTAATGACTCCACTTGAGCGATGCGTTTTAATCGGTTATGTGCTTATACGTTCTGTGAGCGACAACGTTCGATATGAAAATCGAGCCGTAATGGAATGTTGATGACAGTGATACGTCAGCTATCGATCATTCATCGCCTAACTATAAGCTGGCCTTAAGAGCTCTGTTCCAGACTGAGTCTCTTTAACCGGCCAATCAGAGCAAGGCAGTGCAAACAGACAGTCATTTAATCGGCCTCATAAAAAAACGGCATCAGGAAAGAAAATCAGGGTCCACAGGAACGCCCTCAAGCGACTGCCTGAGAGTTTAATGCTTCTCCAGACCACAGAAAGGGGCCGTTTACATTAATGTCCCATATACCGTAATTACGATCCTTCCTGTTCGCATAAGACATTAATGAAAGACCCTCCATCGAGAAATAATGAGGGAGCGTCAGAGTTAATGAGTATAGCGGTGGAATGAAAGGGTGGAGCTTAATCGGGCCCAAGGGACACCCGACTTGCATGGACAGGAACTGAAGCCTAGCACTGAAGGTTTATGACTGTAGGAGGAGGACTGGAACCAGCTGGGACTCCGCAAGCTGCTCTCAATTAAGCGTTAGGCAAGCGGGAACAAACATCTTGTTGATTTTACACCTGTTGGGTGTTTAATTTCCAACAAAATGTCTATTAATCAGGAATACTGTGAGGCACAATGGTGACTAACTGTCAGGACAATTTTTAACAGCTTCACGATTTAATTCCACCCACATGCTGTGTCCTTCACTGTGATCTCACAAGCAGTGATTAAAGTCAGTCACTGTTAATATGAAGACATCAGCAGTTGTGTGACTTTCTAGTAAATCTTTGGATAGCCTTGTAGCTATTTTTGACTTTGCAGAAGGAAAAATGTAGACCAGTCTAGTTTTCCCCAAGCCAAGCAGAGGTCATAGTCATGCATGTAGACCAGTCTAGTTTTCCCCAAGCAGAGGTCATAGTCATGCATGTAGAGCAGTGTACTTTTCCCCAAGCAGAGGTCGTGGTCATGGATGCAGAACAGTCTACTGTTCCCCGAGCAGAGATAACGGTCATGGATGTATTGTCAGATTGACAGGTACGTGCACAGTTTCCACGGAATATGCCCCACGTGGTACTGCTGGGGGGGTGGGGGGGGGTTGTGCCTTCACAGCCCTTGCACGTACAAATGGAAAGCCCTCCAGTCCAAAAACTACGTATTCAAAGGAACGAGACTAACAAAGCAAGCTGTATTGCCAGGAATTACCAGCTAGTTTACCCTTAGTGTGTGACTGCAGCCTTGCATGTGACATGATTCCAGGGGTTTGATTGGCTGGCTCTGTGCTCATGTCGCTCCACCTGTTTCCTTGTCTCCCGGGTCACATGTTTGGTGGCATGTCCCGTTGTGGTCAGCCTCCCCTCTTGTCCTCTGGACTGTGTGAAACCCCATTCCCCTAGTCCTCTTGTTTTACCCCAATAAAACTGTGCAAAATAGCAATAATATTCAAAGGATGGACTGGGCTTTAGCCGCATGGCCCAAATGTCCCAATGGCAGTGGGAGTTAAAAAAGAAATTAAACGCCGAGACTACTTCAGTCGAACCTTTGTCCTGTGTTAGTGCTTTTGCATATTGCCCCCCCCCCCACGGTAACTCATGTGTGACCTTTCATGCCCTCCAAAATTTCAGCAGTTAAACCACTACATTTTTATTATTAAACTTAGATTTGACGGTAATCTATACGATTTATTGCTTCATGGTTTTTCATGCCGTCCAAATCTCTAAATTTTAGCCACCACCCCCCATCACACATACACATTTTTAAGCTACAGGTGAATACTATTTTGACATGCCCACAGCTACGTCACATCGTCCTGTCTGTAGGTGAGTGTCGGTATCGTACAGCCGCTACAACACAGAGGAAGAGCCACAAGAGGAAGCAGGCGGTCCATCAGGCCGTGGTCTGAACATGATGACCGTGCCAGAGGGGCCTCAGAGATGTTCACTTACAGCCCAATATTAGGCAGTCTGCTGGAGACCTCTAATGCATTAATGATTTACCCGCTAACCAACCCCACTTCCTGCCCGCAGCTGAACCGTTATAGTCCTGAAAAGGTCAGTGTCTCCCTCTGCAGACCTGCCCCGTCCTGAACAGCTGACCTTCATGTGACGGACCAATGAAAAGCAGAACACTGAGAGTGGATTGCCACAACACCAATAGCACGGCTGAAAACATGCTAGCCTTTATCAGCTGGGATTAAAAAGCCAACCCAGAAGCAAACAAATGTATCCGTTTCCATACGATAACATTTTTTTATTCAAATTAGCATTCGGATGAAATATAATAAAGAAGAAAAAAAATCTGATGAATATGAATTCTTACAATCTTAAACGCATGTGTGCCCTCTACGACTAAATAGAAACATGACTACTGTATTCATAGTAAAAATATTTACTTGCTTTATTTATTTTCAAAAAGGGATTCAATTAAATTAGGAAGAAACATCTGTATGAACATAATGGATAAAATTTATTTTTTAAAATTCATGTGCAGCATCAAAACTGCATCTGTGGCCAGTCACGCTGTGAATGAGGAGTTCTCTCAGCACTGTGGAGCGAGACAGCTGCAGCCTTAGCCTATCTGTCCAGCTGCCACGCGTGGAAATACGGCCAAACTACAGACCCATATAACAGAGCCCATCCACACAGTCCAGCTCTGCATAGAGCAGCTCAGGGAAGGCTCACAACTCAGAGAGAGCCCGTCTGGGACAGAGACCAACTCCAGCTCGGCAACCACACAATTACAAACGACAAAATGTCAGCAAACTGACCTAAAAAATACTAATGCAGATTGTCTTGCTGAATGAGCTGAGAGTTTAAGCCCTTTCAGAGTGAGAGCGCTGCTTAATTAAACAGCTCAAACAGAGCGGCTGCAGGCCCCAGCCCGATGCCGAGTCGAGGTGAAGGACCCCTGGGAAAGCTCGCGCGTGTCCACAGGCTCACCAGGGAAACGGGAGGCCTTAATAAGATCCGGTTCTGCAGGGGGCAGAGAGGAGCCAGACAGAGGAACACCTCCCAACATTTCAGCCCCCATAACCTCACCTCTGTGTCAGACAGACTCTCCCAACATTTCAGCCACAATAACCTCACCTCTGTGTCAGACAGACTCTCCCAACATTTCAGCCCCCATAACCTCACCTCTGTGTCAGACAGACTCTCCCAACATTTCAGCCACAATAACCTCACCTCTGTGTCAGACAGACTCTCCCAACATTTCAGCCACAATAACCTCACCTCTGTGTCAGACAGACTCTCCCAACATTTCAGCCACAATAACCTCACCTCTGTGTCAGACAGACTCTCCCAACATTTCAGCCACAATAACCTCACCTCTGTGTCAGACAGACTCTCCCAACATTTCAGCCACAATAACCTCACCTCTGTGTCAGACAGACTCTCCCAACATTTCAGCCCCCATAACCTCACCTCTGTGTGAGAGACCTGAACACCTCCCAACATTTCAGCCCCCATAACCTCACCTCACCCAACATTTCCGTGCATGCGATCGATGGCTCTGATAACCCTGGGGAATCCAGGGTGTACCAGTTCTATCCGTTCCAGGCCTGCCGGTGTCGTGGGAAACCGAATGTGTTCACTGGCATGCGGGCCTGGGCCTGGGCCTGTGCTCCCAATCCTCTGTCCAACATGAGTTTATTATGAGACAAACTGCTGTACAACATCAAAATATAATTTAAAGCTGCTTGGTTACTTGTGTTGTCTAACATGTCCCAATTAAGCTGGTAAAATACTAAATCTGTAAAACATGTCAAACTGATTTTGCCTCATTTTCTCTGTGGAAAAATATCAAAGGACAAAACAAGCAAGTTACATTTGGCTCCCGATCTGACACTTCTGGATTTCAATCAAAGCAGCCAATCTTCTTCTGTCTCCCATTTACATAAACGCTCCTTGCAACATACAGTATTCCCCAGGTCTTGAACGATTGGTGCCGCTACACCTGTTGAGAGTTATGGACGAATCGATCAGTCACATAATCACAATGAGTGCATGTTTGATAATTTGATTTAATCCTTTCAGCTACAAACACAATCAGCCAGTCAGAGTTTGAGTGTAAGCTCTCAATGTGCTTTACGGCTCTCTAGCTAAGTCGCCTGGTATGCTACAGGAAACCTGCAGTTTCCTGTTCCTCTTTCGCCCCTTCAGCCTTGGCATCTAGCTGCTATGGGGAAATCCCAGCCAACCCCACCCACCCCTACTTTTACATCCTTCTACCCAAAATACCCCATATCCTTCAGAACTCCACCTCTCCAAGGGTACGGATGAGGAGTGGATCACCACATCACAGAAATGGTATCTTCTGGGCTGTAGAGCGGGAGCCAGGCTGACCCAAATGGAGATCTAATGGAGCTGTATGTTGGGAAAAGGGTCTGTTGGGTTGCCAGAGGGGCCCTTGGGATACTGACCTCCAATAACCCCCGTGTTTCAGACTGAGAAATAATGGGGTTATGACTTTCCATTTTTTTTAGTTTTTTTCCAAGGACAGCAGACAATCTGCCCTCTGTAAGATTTTATTTTCACTTCATTCAGATGGGAAAAGCAGAGAGGCCCACAGACAGAGGTGGAATATGACTTGCTATCCTGGCTAAGTAGTCCAAATGTGAGGATATAAACATGGACTGGAATGGACTGTTTCCAGCGGCCTGGTGGACTGAGATTAAAATGGAAGAAGCCCTGCTGGGGCGCCACAGATAAAAGAAGGTCTTTTTGGCATCTAAACTCAGAGGGTGCAGCCACTCCCCCCCCCCCCAGCACAGTACTGCACACACTGAGCCTCAGGCAAAAGAACAGGCCCAGACTGGAGGACCTGTTCTCCACTCTACGCTTTCCCATGATCCCTCTGTGCTCCGCTGGCTCAGAGGCAGCAGGACTGAGATGGAGTTTGGAGTGAGCTGAATTGTGGGAAAGAAAGGATCGGTCCAGCACAGACATCACAGAAGTTCTGAATGTATCAACTGTAAGTCACTGAGCATGGTTTGCAGTGCTGAGGTGGCATTATGACCAGGTAAATAACAGCAAAGATTTGTCATAAAAGGTGGGAACAACTGCAGACTTAGCCCCCTGTGTGTTTTCTGCTAGTGCTGCAGCTTTGAGCTCCATGCAGACCCCACTGGAGTGCTTTAATCAGTGCTGTGCGTAAAGTCGCTGAGTAAAACTCTTCTTCCTCTGGCTTTCCAAATGACCATTCTTTTCTGTTAGTGAAATGGTCATTTTTACCATTTTGTTTAAAATGAAATAAACCTAATACTGTAGCCAAGTTGTATTCCAATACAAAAAATATACCATTGCAGCAGAAAGTTGGCTGTGCCTTTAATGGTAAAAACAGAGATATCGGAGGGCTAAACATAAATTAGATCGTGGAAAAGTAATCCTTCCAATGTGTGCGATTATCGAATGCATAGTGATAAATTGTTTAAATCTAACCATTTCACATGTGAACTCATACCCGAAAAAACACAGGCCTCCGTTACAACTGCGCGTCCTGAAAACAAAATTAGCGGACGACCAGTTTGCATGGACACCTACACATTGGCGCGCGCGCACAATGTGACAGCGTGCGTGGAAAATGCGCTCACCTTATATCGCATTTTAACAGGTTTTTTTTCTCTCTCTTCTCAGTTGTCCTTTTCTTTTGGATCCGCCATTCTGCGGCAGCGAGCGCTTGCTTCGGCAGTGTGTTAGAGCGACTGAATGAGACCGAGGTTGCTTAAAAAAAAGGGGAGAAATGGATTCAGAACCGCAGTTATTCACAACACATTTATGCGCATGCGCGCATAACTACACCTTGTTCTGCAACATTTAATATTCTGATGCCAGTGGCGCATATCTTTATTTTGCAGTGCAATGACGGAGTAATGGAGTAATGCATTGCTATGCTTACCTTGCCGAGCCCGCCTAAGCTGCAGCGCCGTTGTGGTCGGGCTTGTGGCGCTGCCTTTAAAGCGGCTGCCGCCTTCTTTAGCTTCGCTTGTCTTTGCTCCGCTGCTCCTTCGACACGCTAAGAAGGAGAGCGCCAGAGGCAGAGTTCCCAGGCCGCATCTACAACATCTGTAGACGAGCGATGCGGGCGGGTACTGGCGACCGAGCCCCGGGCGCTGCGGCAAAGGCTGTAACACTATACGCATCTGCGCCACAGTCACTGCGTTCGCACCAGCTGCACGGGCAAGCAGAAACAGCGAAATACAATTCAGTGCGGAGTAGAGAGCAAGACAGAGAGGGGGGAGGGAGGAGGGGAGGAGATGTTTGTGTCTGTTATTAATAACCCGCCTCCCAGCCCCACAAACGTAACCAACGTATGTACTAATGTCCGCCCCTCTTGCTTTGGCTATGCAATACAAATAAGATGGAATGAGTGTAGTCCCTGTGTTTTATTGCAGTCAGCAGTGGACATACTATCAGCAGTAAAATGTCGCTTCAGACGAAGCGGTCATTCAAGCACAGAAATGACCACCTCCCAGACCATTGAAATTTTATTTTTAATAGTTATATCTGCATGTAGGAGTAACTGATACTGCTTTTATGATTAGCTAAAGACCGCTTGGAAAGATGTCGAGAGCGAAGCATTTGCGTTTGTTTGGATGGACTGGATAGTAAATCAATAAACAGCCAGCATTGCGAGTCGATTTGTATTTTTTTCTCGCTTTATTTTCTTATGCCCTCATTAACATCTGCAGTGCAGTGGAGTCACTATGACAACATGCACAGGCAGTTCGCAGTTTCGTTGCTGCCAGCGCGTGCCACACGGTCCCGCTGTTAGCTCCAACAGACACAACACAGCGACGCACCGTGCAGGAAATAATTTTACACTATAACGGGAGTACCTGGCGTGTGAATTGGCGAATGCATTGTATTATGTTAAAATAGTACAACAAAATGTGCTTTTCTTGCCTATTAAAACGTTTTTAATAGGTATTTTGATGTGGATGGCGAACAAGAGGGTTCTATACTGAAATAGTGTTATTTGGGGACCTCAAGCTTTGTTCCTTAGCCTCCATGTTTTGTTTTAATATGTTATGAAAGTTTCAGTGGTCCAATCGACCATATAAACAATGGCAGGACTGATAACAGTGCTGAATTAGTGGGCAAATGTTTTCATGAATTTTATTTCAGACAAGATGTCTTGGTACAGGGCATCTGTCGGAGTTCTAACAATTTATGTTAAAAACTTTACTCTGGTGCAAAATGGATGACCTGCATTTCTCCATTAAAGGGCTGGGCCTTCATCCAGGGCTGGTGTTGGAAGCCCTGCTCTTCAGATGCTTGTGTCTGGATGAGTAGGTTAGGGTTGGGGTTAAGGTGTCTGGTCTGACGGGCCGGCTTGGGCGCAGGTTTTTGTCTTTGTAACATTTAGCCCAGCACGAAGATGCCCGATTCATTTTAGCCCTCTGGGAAAACCCCAGATTTAAAAAAACAATATCGTTTCAACTGATCTTTTTGGTTTAGCTGCGGTTGTCCCAATCCAAGCAGCAGCACACGTGTGTCCCCTGCTCAGCTCTGACATGTACCCCACCCATGTGGGGCAAGAGCAGGCATCTGCTGGCCTAACACCAGCGCCCCATGCTGGTCACCACTGTGGCCCCGGAGAACAGCGGTTTAGGGTTACATCAGCGTCCCCTGTGAACATGGGCAGCCAATCAGATTCCTGCTCAGTCAGGAACCTGGCCCATTGCTTGTTTCCATGGCCTCTTTGTGAGGGCTGACACTGGAGAAGCTGGGACCCAAAGTGCTTCTGACAGCTGAGTCTTTTACCACAGATACTACAAACGCACCAGATACCCAGCCTTACCCTTCTATGGTCTGTGCCATGGCACTGTCCTGCTTCTGACTGCGTGCGCTTCACTGAGTCTTTTACCACAGATACTACAAACGCACCAGATACTCAACCTTAGCTTCCCGTCCCCGGTCTGTGCCACGGCACCGTCCTGTGAGCGAGGATGACCTGCGCTTTTGGAAGATGCATAATATTGTGATGTTGCAGCTTCAGCAGTAGGTGTTGGATGCATCGCTTAGTGTCCCTGCTTCAGCTGAAAGTATTTTCTAACACTATGAAAATAGAGTGCTAACTGAGCTGGGAGTGGCTAAAGAATCGCACCTGTTTGCTTCTCTTATCAGGCTCAATTATACTCAGAAAAGCCCAGTTCGCATGCTTCAATCTGTGGACTTTTCTAGTGCTGTTAACACAGTGAATTGGCAGCATGCATTTACGCACGTCTGTCAATTCAGTTTCGCAAACACGCCTCAAAGGGTCACATTTTAAAGGTCTGTTGAACAATGGAAGAGAACGCCAGTTCATCCTTAATCTTCAGTCTTCACTTGTGTTTGTTTATACCACGTGTTAAACTCCAGCCCTGGAGGGCTGCGGTGTCTGCAGGTTTAACTCCAGTCCTGGAGGGCTGCGGTGTCTGCAGGTTTAACTCCAGTCCTGGAGGGCCGCAGTGTCTGTGGGTTTAACTCCAGTCCTGGAGGGCCGCAGTGTCTGCGGGTTTACCTCCAGTCCTGGAGGGCTGCGGTGTCTGCAGGTTTAACTCCAGTCCTGGAGGGCCGCAGTGTCTGTGGGTTTAACTCCAGCCCTGGAGGGCCGCAGTGTCTGCAGGTTTAACTCCAGTCCTGGAGGGCCGCAGTGTCTGCAGGTTTACCTCCAGTCCTGGAGGGCTGCAGTGTCTGCAGGTTTAACTCCAGTCTTGGAGGGCCGCAGTGTGTGCAGGTTTAACTCCAGCCCTGAAGGGCCGTAGTGTCTGCAGGTTTAACTCCAGTCCTGGAGGGCTGCAGTGTCTGCAGGTTTAACTCCAGTCCTGGAGGGCCGCAGTGTCTGTGGGTTTAACTCCAGTCCTGGAGGGCCGCGGTGTCTGCAGGTTTAACTCCAGTCCTGGAGGGCCGCGGTGTCTGCAGGTTTAACTCCAATCCTGGAGGGCTGCAGTGTCTGCAGTTTTACCTCCAGTCCTGGTGGGGGCGCTGTGTCTGTGGGTTTAACTCCAGTCCTGGAGAGTCGCAGTGTCTGCAGGTTTACCTCCAGTCCTGGTGGGGGCGCTGTGTCTGTGGGTTTAACTCCAGTCCTGGTAGGGGCGCTGTGTCTGCAGGTTGAACTCCGGTCCTGGAGGGCCGGGGTATCTGCTGGTTTTTGGGGTGTTCTCGGCACCAGTGGTTAACTTAAGTCACTATTTGGCTGAGAGTCCCACACCTTGCTCTCGCAGTCTGAAATGAGCTGAAGGACCTGAGAAAATAGCCTATAGAGAAATACAATTACCATGGCAACGGAAATAGATTGGAATGTTAGTTTTGGGGTAAACTGACAATGCGTTATCTCAAAATGTTAATTGCTTTATTTTATTTTTTTCTGTGAAAAATGAATGGCTGGATGTAGCAGTGCCAAAATTGTTTTATTGAGTCTTAATCTGATTCATAAAGCATCACAGCTGAGTTAACGAGTGAGGCAATTGTATCAGTCAGGAGCATGGCATGGAATGTAGATTTCACTGTTGCTGGGCATTCATTGTTTTTGGGCTCATACTGGTGCTGCTTTGTGCATACGCCCGCTGACCAGTGCAGTGTGCTGGGCTGTAGGTGGAGTCAACTTGTGGGGCAAAAAAGTTCATATCTTATCTCAACTGCATCTGAGTGTACTGCCTCTTTAATGGGCTGCTGAGAAGGGGTCCTTGGGGAAAAGCTGAAGTCTTTCCTGTGAAACTGGGCGGTTCAGTGGGAGGAAATACAGATTATCTTTTGTTTCACTGTGAGATGTGAAGCCAGGAGATTCCTTGGACAGCAGCGCCCTCTGGCGGGCATGTTAATGGCAGTCATGTTATTCATGCGTTGACTCTTGTCTGTTTGCCTCTGGGTTTTACAATGTTATTTGTTCTGAAGAATAGAAAGTGGAAGTAAAAGGGTAAAAAAAAGAAAAGCTTCATTCCCTGACCGGGAATCGAACCCGGGCCGCGGCGGTGAGAGCGCCGAATCCTAACCACTAGACCACCAGGGAGTGATATGTTGTGTAAGTGGAATCCTGAGGAAGAAATACTGAGGTTATACGGCCATTTCGCCGTAACTTGCACTGTAAATGAAAGCGCACATGATACGCATTATTTGGACTTATTGGCTGGATCGTAGGGCCCACGTTAAAAACTGCTTTTGTCGGTAGGTGACTCTAAGTAACAAGTCCAACTTACATTACGTGGTAGAACTCGGCTGTAAAAGAATATTTTTGTTCTTGTGCTGGATGTTGATCGAAAAGACCTCGTGGCGCAACGGTAGCGCGTCTGACTCCAGATCAGAAGGTTGCGTGTTCAAATCACGTCGGGGTCAAAGCTTTTAGTGATATTTTAAAAATGTATTTCTTTTAACACTACAGCTGCATTAGTGCTCGACTAAAGTTCGTAAAGTTCGCCCTGTCTTTAAAAACAACCATCGTGGTTTTGCATAATAACAGAATATTTCAGCCTTGAAAGTGGGTCTTCCTTTGCACACTCCAAGTGTCTGACCTCTTCTGCAAACATCAGTAGTCTATCAATGTTCCCGGCATTGACGGCTATTAAAATACGGGTCATTTATCACAGGCACAGTCGCCTGCTGCCGCTGTATGTGAATTTACACGCATGTCACGTGGCGTAATAAACCTCCTCGACGTTGTCAATAGCGGGCAAGGCAGCTCCGCGATTCCACAATGGCGAATAACGCGCGAAGGTTCTGCATCAGTTCCTGAAGCCGCACGTGCGCAAAACAAAATATGCGCGCACACACTAGGGGAAACGCGCAGCCTTCCACAACACTGGTCTCATTCATGACATTCCTTTAGGTATGGAGCCGTGAAGCATCTTAATGCAGTCCTAAAAAAAGTCTAACTGCATTACCCCTCATAATGATTTTGATTGGATTTGATTTATTTGCACTCATCATATAAAAAATACAAAATAGAACAAATACACTTACTTATAACAATACAAAGAGGACTGTTGTAAAAAGTGAGATGTTAAAATGAGAAACAATTTGTAAAGTACTGAGTGCAAGGATTACACATTAAGCCAGCAATAGCTGGCTCATTTTCAATGGGGTCCTTGAGCTGATGCTGATGAAGAAACACCTTGCAGGTATAATCACCTGTACTGCAACTGTAGGGTATAAGGCTGTCTGTATGCAGTCTATACAGTGCCAGAGTTTTATAGTATACAGCAGCTAGCTTATTTAGCATGCAAACATATATATAAATGTCCATAAATACCAAAATTTGCCCTGATTGTTTTATGAGCGAAAAGCCAACCACTGCTGTTGGCCAATATGTCACACGGTCAGAAGCCATAGTGGAGGAACTGCACTTAGTACAGAGGCTGAGTGACGCGCTGAGGGGGCACCTCCAGGCTTGATTTTGGGTGGTTACGTCTGTTGACTTGATGCCAAGGTGACATGTTGTTCTGTGGTCAGATAAGCTAACAGAATAGCCCAGGGGATTATTTGGGAAGTGTTATTGTGCAAGTGTAGGGATCTGAAGCACTCAGTCTCTGATGCCTGTTGGTCTGTGTCTATCTGTCTGTATATCTGTCTGTCTGTCTGTGCTGCCTGCCTGTCTGTCTATCTGTCTGTCTGTCTGTGCTGTCTGTCTGTATTTGTTTGTGTCTGTCTGCCTGCCTGTCTGTGCTGCCTGTCTGTCAGTGCTGTCTGTCTGTTTCTGTGTTTAAAATGGCAGGCCAGGCGCAGGAGTGTTCCGTGATTTCCCCCAGCAGGAAACCACATCAGCGCCTCTGATTTCAGGCCCTGCTGCCATGGCGTTGCTTGGCAACTGAAAGAAACAGCAGGTCATGATGAACGGGTAGATCGTTTTGTTTTTTTATAGCATTATGACTCAGATGATTACGTGAGAAACGCGACTCGTCCTGCCCTGATGTGCACATGGCAGAAGCACTTTTGTAATCCAACATTTGGAAAACAGCAGTATGATAATAAAACATATAATACACAGTATCTATCAAAATATATGATCCAAATTTTACTGTTCATTGGTGCATACAGTATTTAGATCTGTCTGCTCATAGTGTATACAGTATTTAGCTCTATGTATGCTCATAGTGTATACAGTATGTAGCTCTATGTATGCTCATAGTGTATACAGTATTTAGCTGTCTGCTCATAGTGTATACAGTATTTAGCACTATGTCTGCTCATAGTGTATACAGTATTTAGCACTATGTCTGCTCATAGTGTATACAGTATGTAGCTCTACGTATGCTCATAGTGTATACAGTATTTAGCTCTATGTATGCTCATAGTGTATACAGTATGTAGCTCTATGTATGCTCAGTGTATACAGTATTTAGCTCTGTCTGCTCATAGTGTATACAGTATTGATGATTAGCTAAATGAAGGTGTGTCTCATCTCTCTGCATTGTGGGGAGTTGTAACAAACACAAAGACGTCTTTCAGCTGCAGTTTGCCATCTTTATTTATTTTTACTATAAAAATAGTGATGATATTTGCACAAGGCTCAACTTTCAATCCACAAGATGTAGATGGTCCAGCTCACAGGCTGGTTTTTGCACTTTGAAAATGAAGATGAGACACCCTGCTGGCTTTGGCCCCCAGACCTCATAAATGAGCAGCTTTACGGAACGTCATTTACAGAACGCCGATCCTTCCTTCCCACTCATGATTCCCAACATTGCCATCCATGGAATTCTGTGTCAAATCTGCAGAGGCATTAGCTAAAAAAAAAAAAAAAAAAGCTTAGACATGAGAACAGAGGTGAAGTGTTCCCAAAACACATTTTGTTTTGTGAAGAGGGTGTGCCTCTGCTTTAGTGCGCTGCTCCACCGCACAGTTCTCTGACTTTAGGGGAAAAGAGCTTGGAACTGTGCGCCTCCTGCTGAAGGAGGGATGAGGAGAAAGTAGAGGAACGCGTCGTCATCCGGCTGCGAAATTAAAATCGTTTTCTCTCGACGGGGCTTAAAAATGAGCTGCCTTCAAAAGGGGGGCCTGCACGGAGGAAGGTGGGTCCCACCCCAGGGTCGTCACGGGAACAGCAAACCCCTGGGAGGAATGGCGGGACGTCCTGTCACAGTCACCTGGTAAAACACTGCTCCTGCAACATTCCGGGTTCCGGGAATATACTGGAGTTCCAGCCAATCCCCATTTCTTACTGATCAGACACCGCAATGCGCCCAACCCAACCCAGGCACGGCAGGAGCAGCCAGCTGTGCGGGTGTGTCCAACAGTCCTCCTCCTCCTTCTCCTCCTCTTCCTCCTGCTGTTAACTGGGAATCGGGCTTTCTGGAAACTTCTGCAGCTGTGGAGAGTGAGCAGAGAGAGGAAGAGCATTTAGGAGCAGAAACCCTCCTCCTCCTCTACACAGAGGCTTTCAGGAAGAGCAACACAGGAAGGAAGGGGCACAGGGTCTGGGCTTGAGGGATCCTGCACGAAGGCGTTGTGTCGCCCCCTGCAGGAGGCAAACAGGATCACACAAGCCTGCTCTAAAAAACGGAAACAGCTCTTCAACCCACAAATGAGAACATGACCTCACGCAGATGTTACCAATAGTAACAGATTATTATCAACAAGGACATGACCTCACGCTGATGTCACACTGACGTCAAAAACATAACAGCTATTCCCCAGGCGCATCACTCCACATCTTCCCCAAACTGCAGTTCTCTTCCCCACCACTGGGTGGCGGGCTCCCCTTGCAGCTTCAGTAAGGCCAACCCCAGCCAGAGCCACAGGGCCTGGGGCGCGAGCTTAATCCCCTGCGTTCCCCTCATTACCACACAACACACACACTCGGTACACACGGCCTGGTTGCCTAGGCAACCTGCGGCTCTCCGAAAGCCTATTTTTGACAGCGAGCGTCCACGAGCCGCTCTTCGCTGATCTCAAAACAGAGCACGTACCCGTCGCAATCAAGAGAGCCTGTTCTGACGTCCACGAAAACGGTCTTCAACACAAAATAACCAGCGCGTATGAGCAATATCATCGTCACTGTTCCAATTCACATCTCTCCTTCTGTCTCTCCCTCTCTCTGCAATCACTCCATCACTGGCGCTGGATTTCAAAGGCACCTTTAAAAAGGCCCACTCTGCTTGCAGGGCACATTTCAACATCACGCGGTTTGGGCTGGGACCCCGGGGGTGCATTAAACCGCACCGCTATTCGGAGGGGCAGCGTTTCTGTGACTCGTATTCTAAAGGTCACAGTGCGGGCCTAATGACCGCAGTGTGACATGTCTGAGCCCCCCTGGGGGGGGTTTAGATTGATGCGCATGTACGACCGAACGTGCGGGTAGAGACGGGCCGCTCGCCTGCGATGGGAAGAGCGTTTACGCTCCACAGCGGTATTCACACCTCAGTGCGTCCCTCCGTACAGAGCGCCGGGCACGCCAGACGCACTATCCATCAGAACACGCTTGTCTCCATGGAAACCGGCGGTTTGGGCGGCCTGTCGATGGGGGTTTGATGGAGGGATCCTCGCGATGCTCTTTTGGGGAGTGTGTAATGCCAGTGCCCCAGGGACTGCAGACAGACTCCTACACCACTGCTTTGTGTTGGCTAAATACGCAGTGTTACTGCATATATACAGTGTAGTCCGTGAGGACTTGGACAGCGACACCATTTGTGTTGTTTTGGCTCTGTACTCCAGGACATTGGCTTTGAAATGAAACAATGACTGTGGCATTAAAGTTCAGACTGTCTGCTTTAATCTGTGGGTATTTACATTCATATCAGGTGGACCATGTAGGAATTGCATGTAGGAAACACTTAAGGACTGCATTACGAACCAGGCCTGATTCCAGCACAATGCTGGAGTCTGACACCTTCACATGAGCCTCTAAACGCAGAGCGGTAGAACATCCATCCCAACATCTTGATGTTCAGAGAACTGACACAGAACAAATCTCCCACATTAAACGACTCTGTTGAAACATGAGCGGGTCTATCCATCAAAGCGATCTGGCAATCATCCATTTATAGAAGGGAGAAAGAAAACAAATCCTGAATGGATTACCGTAATTCCACCGGGATCTTTATCTCAAGTGCGTATCAAAGCACCACCGAGGTGTTGAACAGCAGCCAGTGTAAATCTCACACAGTCAGGGGGATAAACTACAGGCCAGGTTTCAACCACCAAAACGGCGAATACAAGCACAGATGTCACAGAACAAACACAAAGCCATCTATGAACACGAAGCCATCTATGAACAGCGTAGCTCTGCCGAGAGCATCGCTCTCTGGACTCAAACACGCTGCTGTCGCCATCTTCATCCTTACCGACGTCACAACTGAACCCACTCTACGACTGGCAGTTCAGTATTCAAATATACCTTGAATGGGAGAAAAAGAAAAACGAATTATAATGGTTAAAAATTAACGTTTGAATATGTAGTCATGTGCGCCCGGCTGGCTAAGTTTTGGGCGTGACCATGTTGTCGGTGTTCACGTAGCCCATAATGCCTTGCGTTCGTGTTACGTGGGTGCTAACCGCTAATGGAAGGCGAGTGGAATGGGGGATGGGCCACTGATCCACACTGATGGTCCAGCTTGTTCTGGTCTGATGATGAACTGCCTGCTGAATTCTGCGTGAGCCTCATCCCAGTTCTGCCTGGTTCTGCCTCAGGTCCACCAATACCAGGCCTTATTCTGCCTGTGCCTGCCTACTTGCTCCCCCTTGTGGACACAACAGGCATAACAAGTGCCCAAGAGTATTTCATGGCAATGTATTAAGGATGCAATTTTGACATTTTCTTGTGAAATTCGCAAGAAATATGCATATATATTTGCATTTCTATTGTTTTTGAATATTCAAATGAAATGTTTTGGTCCAAAAAATGATCTGACTAAATGGTTGCTTTTCTAAGGCTTGAAAAAACTCAAATCTTTCCTGTATCATGTCTGTGTGGTGCTACAGAGCTAATTAAAATGAATTGGCTGAAAGTCTGTAAGATTTGCCCAGTGTTGTGCTGGTCATATTTTGCCTAGTTACCCTGGAGTGAAGGACCCGATGTGCTCCATGGAAACGAGAGGGCAAGCTATTCTGTTTCTCTGAAGGGGGCATTGTAGCCCTGTGATTGGCTGGCCTGTCAGATGCAGGATAATGACCCTGGAGAGAACCAGTGCTCAGAAGATTGGGGGGGGGGGGGGGAGGGGAAAGGAGAGAGAGAGAAGGGGGGGAGAGAAAGAGCACAAATACAAGCCCACAGTCACACACACAAGCCCACAGACGCACACAAACACACACGTGCCCACAGTCACACACACAAGCCCACAGACGCACACAAACACACGTGCCCACAGTCACACACACGTGCCCACAGACGCACACACAAGCCCACAGACGCACACACACACACACACGTGCCCACAGTCACACACAGTCACACACACACGTGCCCACAGTCACACACACGTGCCCACAGGCACACGCACGTGCCCACAGGCACACAGTCACACACACGTGCCCACAGGCACACACACGTGCCCACAGTCACACACAGTCACACACAAACACACAGAGTCACACACAGGCACACACAGTCACACACACAAGCCCACAGGCACACACAGGCACACACAGGCACACTCGAGCGTACATGTGTATAACCATACAGACGGCTTGTTCAGCAGCGGGTGCAGGAGGTACCCACCCTTCTGGAGTTGTCCTGGACCTGGGGGTCGGGTTTGCCGTAGTTGGGGGGGTTGGCGAGCGGGTCGTAGCCGAGGCGGGCCAGCATGGGGGCGATGAGGGGCATGTCGTTCAGCACGTCCTCGGGAATGTGCCCCACCCACTTGGAGAGGGCGTCCACGTTCACCGGCCGGACCACCTGGTCTGTGGAGCGCTCCACTCTGCGGGACAGTCACATGGGCCGTCAGAGGACAAAAACACACACCGAAAAAAACGCACAGGACAAACTCTGACACTGCCCGAAACACAGACCTCCACAAAACCACAGACCTCCGCACATTAACACAGATCTCTGTAGGCCACTGAACCAATTAATGGGAATCTGCACAGAATTAGCACGGGCAACATTAGCATGAGCGGTATTAGCACAGGTGGCATTAGCATGAGCTGTGTAGCACGAGCAGCATTAGCATGAGCGGTATTAGCACAGGCGGCATTAGCATTAGCAGTATTAGCACAAGCAGCATTAGCATGAGCAGTATTAGCACGGGTGGCATTAGCATGAGCGGTGTTAGTACGAGCAGCATTAGCATGAGCAGTATTAGCACAGGCGGCATTAGCATGAGCAGTACTAGCACAGGCGGCATTAGCATGAGCAGTATTAGCACGAGCGCCGTTAGCCTGACGGGTCTCTCTCACAGCCCATGTGACTCTGGGCTGCAGCCGTTTCCTGGCAGACAGAGTGGAGAGAGACCTGCCAGCCCTGTGGGGGCCCAAGTGGAAAGAGCCCCCATCAATCACACGGTTAGTGCCCTGCAGGCTGTATCTGTCCTTTAGCCTCTCTCCCTCTAAGTGCTTAGAGCATCTGTATCAGCAATCAATGGGGCCGTCTCTCAATCTCTGTCAGCACTCTCTCAACTTAAAATGGAGGGAAAGCGGGGGAAATGGTGCAGTGCGCCAGCGTAAATCAGACTCAGGGAGGGTAATTAATTTTAGAGGACAGTGGGGAAGGCCTGTGGCCGCTGTAATTGGGTTTGAGGAGGGTGGTGATACTGAAGGACGACGCAGAACCGGGTCTGTCAGCACTGCTGCTGCTCGTCCTCGACCCTCATCTTAATCTGAGAACCTGACCCGAGCACAGGCCCTGAGGGCCGAGAGGAGCGGGAGCTCTGAGGGACGACGGGAGAAAGATACGGGGCGTTCCGTCCCCGGATACGGGCGTTCCGTCCCCGGATACGGGCATTCTGTCCCCGGGTATGGGGCATTCTGTCCCAGGATATGGAACGGGACACATACGAGCCTGTCACAGACACACCTACCCCAGACCCGGTGGCAGACGGAGGGGACGAAGGTGCTGAACGCATCACAGCGTTTGGCCACCAGGCCGTGGAGCGCACTCACACACTGGAACAGTGACACAGGAGGATGCACCACCCAGCAGCCCCAAAACAAGGAAGCGTTTGAAGCCTTTGGGTAGCAGGCCAACCAAAACAAGCTTATCCCGCTAAATATCTGCTTGGTGCCCACTCTCAGAGAGCAGGGGGGCAGAGATGAAGAGAACTGCAAGTTCCTGCTAGTTTCTTTCATTTTCTGCTGTTGTGGTATGATTAACAAAAGTGTTTTTATCTTGATTTTTTAAATTTGCTGTGAACCCCTCTGGAACGACCACGGGAATGATTCAGCTGGCAAAGCTCCTCTCATAATGCCAGACAGACGAGCTGCTCCGGTTCCCGCCCAACTCTCCATGTCTCACGAAACAGCAACACTCTGCAGCAGGGACTGAACCCTAAACCCCCCGGAGAAATGTCACGCTTCTGATTCAGACCACCATTTCAGAGGGGGGGGGGGGGGGGGGACTTACTTTGAGAGGGACACGCCTCCTGCCTTCCCGATGAGGTCCTCGTGGTGCAGGACGGCCTCGTTCCAGGGGACCTCCAGGAAGTCCAGCAGCCTCCTCATCCACTGCTCGGGGTGCAGCACCAGCAGCTCATAGCGCACGGGCAGGCAACGGCCCGTGGCGTCCAGGCACTGCTCGTACATGCTCTCGATGGCCCGGTTCCACTTGGTCAGGCAGTCGCGGTAGCTGCCCAGGTCGAAGCCGGCGATGGTCACCTTGCGCGAGATCATGGAGTGGACAGAGGCGCGCCCGTCGCGGATCATCAGGACGAACTTGGCGCGCGGGAAGATCTTGGCCAGGTAGGAGAGGGACTTGAGGGCGAAGGGGTCCTTGTTGCAGAGGAAGGGCGCCGGCTCGCCGTGCCGCACGATGATCTCCAGGAGGAAGGCGCGCATGGCGGCGTCCAGCACCTCGTCGGTCACGCCCGCCTCGTCCAGGCGCATCTTCTCGCGGCCCGAGCGGCTCCAGGTCTGCTTCATGGCCAGGACGCGTGGGATGACGCGGGTCTCCTCGCCGCAGCGCACCGCGGGGTGGGCGTCCAGCATGACGCGCATCAGCGTGGTGCCGCTGCGCGGGAACCCCCCGATGAAGATCAGGGGCGTGTCCTTGTTGTAGGCGGCACCCGCGCCGCCGCTGGCGTTGCGCCCCCCGGGGGCGTCCGGCCGGTGGGCGGAGTCTGCGCCGCGGTGGCTGCACTCCATGGCGTGCCGGCCCAGGTACAGCACGCTGATGGAGCTGATGGCCAGGCAGCCCAGCAGCAGATTGTGCTTCAGCTTCCCGATCATTTCCGGGCCACACTGGAGGTCTGGGGCACACGGCCGGGTCACTTCCTGCAGGCCGGGTCACTTCCTGCGGGGTTCACCCTCGGGGGCACAGCAAGGCTCTCTCCTGAGCTTCCATCTCCATCAGCTCTGGAAAGCACATGTCCACATCAGCTAAACAAGACTCCTCAAATCTGGTCAACTCACGCCTGGCCTAAAGTCCCAAAGTCACTCTGGATCTGGGCTCAGGAGCCAATCAGGTGTGTGGATCTGGGATCAGGAGCCAATCAGGAGTGTGGATCTGGGATCAGGAGCCAATCAGGAGTGTGGATCTGGGATCAGGAGCCAATCAGGAGTGTGGATCTGGGATCAGGAGCCAATCAGGAGTGTGGATCTGGGACCATGAGGCAATTAGGAGAGAGAACCTGAGATCATGAGAGAAATTTTTGAGTCTCATTACAAGTGAGTGCATGCTGTAAATTATATGAACTGTGACTGAGCTAATAGTCAATAGAATTTAAGAATGGCCATGGTGTGCACGTATCAATACACCCACTACACTGCAGGAATTCACACATCTTCACTCATCTAATCTCAAATCCTGGTTTTAAAAAGTGCACTTTAGAAGGCAAATTACACACACCAAGAAACGTGCAGTCTGTCTGGAACACTTGGAGAAGGCCCAACCCTTCTCCAACAAAACATCCAACATCTGTAAGAACATCTGCTTTCTACTTTTTGTTGTTGTGCCTTTTCTCCCTGTTCCTTATTTAAGCACAGAAAACAGATAATCTTCCCCAGGACCGGCATCCTTCAGCCTATAATGTTCCCTGCATTTTCCCTACTGCATCAGGCCAACGCTGCAACAGGCTAGTGCTGCCTCAGGCCAAATAATATTGCAGGAATCTGGGCTCCATTGTGAGCAGAACTTCTAAAGGAGAGACCTCTCATATGTTGCTCCTGCTGACTTGCATCTTCACCACGGTGCCAATCTGAACTTTGTGGGCTAATGGGGAAGAGTGTGAGTGCGTGGAAATGGTGCCTCGTTGGGCAGGAACCCAACGCCCCAGGAGAGCCCTGGTGAAGGGCAATTAGGAGCTTAAAAAGTCTGGCTGTCTCTATACCACAGCCTGCACAGGTCCACAGAAGTGCTGACATCCCCTCATTCTGTCAACCAATAAAAAGAGCAGGAGCCTCTGACATCACCGAAGCCTGTGTCTCCTGGGGATTAAATAAACGCAATGAGAGGAATCCTGGAGTCTTCCCAGATCTTTCTTTCCCAGATTCCCGGACAGGGGCGACCCCATCACAGCCTTGCACACCCTGAGCTGCTCGGATGTTGTGCATGAGACTCATCCTCATGCGCACCCACAGGAAGGAGTAGTGTGTCATGCTTAAGGAGACCAAAGAGCATGGCTCACAGATCTTGGCACACATCTCCTTAATTATCTTTTCTGGCTCGGTCTGCCTCAGTAAAGAAAGAGTTCCTGTTTCTGTAATAACTTCAAGAACATAACATCACTTCTGTGTTTCCATGTAGAAACAAACCCCCCCCCCCCCCCCCCCCATTTGGGTTTGGCACCTGCTGACAGCAGGGTGATCAGTGACACGTCAAAAGTGGTTAACACAGTCACGAGTCTATGCCTGCTATTTACGGCTGTGTCAGATGTTCAAGTGCAACTTCCTGGTGGTAAACTTGGATTTTTTTACGCTGAACTGATGAAGCCAGGAAGTTGCAGGAACTCAGTTTTGCCACCTCACAAAGCTCCACACATTTCCTGTGCAGTCATCTGGGGGCCAGCTGAGCACAGCGTCGGTTCGGTTGCGAGCGCGGGCCCCCGGGCGAAGGGACCCCCATGGGGACCCCCAGAGAGATCCCCAGTATCCCCCATTCAGGGCTCATCCAGATGACCCGCCTGCACAGCCTAACCAAGCCACTGCACTCTGAGCAGGACTGAAGCTGAGCATTAGTCCACACCCAGAGTCGTGGTCCTGCCCAAACCTGCCCTCCCACCCCTTCCTCTCCCTCCTGATCACCCATAAATCACTGCAAAGTCTGGACTGAGTTTTATTGTTTCACAGCATTTCTGTCCAAATACTAAAAAAAATGGAGACACTTGTCAGGATTGTGTGGAAGACAAGACAGGACCCTGCTGCAGAAGGGATTTCTCCAAACAGCTGTGACCTGTTCACACATTGCACATTGTGCACATTTAACACGAACCAACCGACCTGCCATGTGACTTAAGGGCCCGTCATACCTGTCTTGCAGGTTTCCCATACAAAAATGTACGAAAATTTATATATATAATACCACAAGATTTTCCCTATTTTCTACCCTCAGTTCGCGGCGATAGACTGGCAGTGCTTTTGGATGCGCGGTTGGCACGAGAGGCAGATCGGTTTCTGGCAGCCATCCAATACAAACGCCGTATTTACAGGAGCAGTTCAATGTCTGCCTAACGTTGCGCGAGCTCCAGAAAATTCATAACCGAAAACCTCACGAAATTTTATGGGTAAAAATAGAAGCCAAAAGACATTCATGTACGTGCCGTCTGCAGTTTTTGAAGAGGATTTTTCCTCACAAATACATTATGGCAACACTTCATATCGCCTAAACAGTGCTCACTATGTGGGTATATATTAATGAATTTAAAATAGTTTGCGCGTGAAAAAATGTTACCCTTGGCCGGTTTGCTTTGCCAAACAGTACCGTGGTCAGTGTACGCGTACACATCTAAATGCAGACAGGGCAAGCTAGCTAGAAAAAGAAACCCGATGACCACAAAAAATACCCAGTACAAAAAGTACCCAGTCATTTCAAACTGATCAATCCGTACAAACAAACAGTCAAAAGCAAAATCGCAAAAGACACAACCACCTAACTAGATCCGAGTTAGCTATAGTTCGCAAGATGGCTGTATACCCTCTGATTATACAAAATTAAATATCCGATTTTAATTTTTAAAAGTGGTTCACGCAAAATGTATAACAAGCCAAGACCAACAATCGTAATCGCCAAACAAATAAGTTGTAACAACATTTGCGACAGAATAGGCTACAAAGTCCTAAGTTCTAAAACATAGATATGTCGGTTAGTTAAATAGGTCACCTGACACAGTCTTGTACAAGTATACAGACATCTGTAGTCACCAGTTAGACTAATACAAAATGTAATATTCACCATGTACAGGTGGCAGTAGACAGCGTAAACCGTTTGTCTGATCGAGAACACTCACTAAACTAGTCATCCTAAATAATTGCCATTTCTGACATATACGATTCCCTAGTCATCACAGCTATAGTTCATCGTCATAAACATAACTTGTTGACTAACTTAGATGGCGACATAGTGCAGTTGCCAATACAGCTATATTAGCCAACAACTTTATTAGCATCGCCCCGTTCTCGTGTCGGTCGCTATAAAGAAGTAGAGCCAGAGACATAGTAGCTAGCTTGGTTAGTGGACTAGCTAACTAGCTTCAGACGCACCAAATGAAGATGATCCGTAGCTGCAGAGATGGTGTATGGCCCAGAAGCAAGCAATGTACCCGGTTTAACTATTTCAACACTGTTAGTCGAATACAATTCTTCCGTAGTTTTCTACGGACTGCAGTTCCTTTTCCGCGATTCGAACACGCAGCTCTTCCTCGCTTGAATAAAATCGCTCCGCTAGCTTCTCATCAGCCAAAGCCAGAACACGACTGTCTTCGCTCAGACACGGGGCGGCAGAAAACCTGATCCTGATTGGTCGACCAGAGGGAAAAATATCAGAAAACGAGTCTGCTTCGGCACAGTCAATTGGCTGTTGACTGAGATAGAGCAACCCCTCTAGTGTTTTGGGTCGTCGTGGTGCGCCGACTTTTGCGCAGGCCCACAGATTCTATAGAATTGCACGATTGGCTCACCCGGTCCCCTGCGCGCTCGGTAGCCGATTTGTTCCATATAAATTTCAGCGTATCTGAGCAGAACCATTGCAGTGCATGACGTCCCAAATCAGCCCCTGTTCAGCTGGTCAGCTGATGGTACAGTGATCCAGGCAGTTTTATAGACCTATAAATTACCTGCAAATGTCCTTGATTTGCCATGACACTATGATGTAAATCACTCGGTCACTTTGAACGTGTCCCATAATGGACTGCCGCTACCCTGCCCACTTATTCTCAGCGAAGCGGGGGTTGAGGCAGTCCTGCTGGGCCTTTATATATCAGGGCTGTCCAGTCTTTTCTGAAAACGGGCCAGTGTGGGCGCAGGTTTTTGTTTTAGCCCAGCACTGCGACACCAATCATGGTCCTCAGTGAAGACCTTGAGAAGTAGCTACAATCCGGAGGTGTCATTGTGCTAGTCTACAACAAAACCTTGCGCCCAGGTTAACGTGGTAAGGTAGTGCTTAATGACATGTTTCGGATATTAAAAGAATATCTCTAAAGTGCTGCCAGGGTTACTAGTTCAGAGAGGTGGGGCTGCCAAACTCAAGTCTGGTGTCTATGCGTGTATGTGTCAGCTTTAGCGCTCGTGCATCAGCTCATATAGACTGGCCTGATGGGGAGGCTTCAGGCTGTGTGGATTTGGCAGCTGGCCCTCTGGTTCTGGGCTGGCTTTGGTCCGGGGCGCTGAGCCCGGTCCAAGGTCCAGTCCAGACGCCGGCTGTGGTTCTGCTCGGAACCCAGTGTCAGGCCTCAGACCAGTCTTCCACGGTCCAGAACACGCGGTTTATTTCTGAAAAACGGTTTGCGCCGCTGCTGGCAGGCTGACAGCGCGCTGCCGGGGACTGACCGGCTTCTCTCTCTCCCTCTCGCAGACTGTTTACGCTCCGTCTGGTTGGACTTTTCCCCGCGGGTGTTTGCAGAGGAGTATCACCTTCACAGCAGCTGACGAAACACAGAGAGACATCACTCAGAGTCACACAGGGGGTCAGCAGAGCAAGTATGCTGCTTCAATCGATCACTCATTAAGAGTAATCACCCCCCCCCCAAAAAGGTGATAATGCATGTGTAAGAAAAACGTTTTTTAAATTGTGAACTGACTGTGCTCCGCTCTTAGTGATGCCAGGCGTGGATGCAAAGCTAAATTTAGAGGCAGGCGAAAGCTTTTTAGGGAAAGCTGAGTTTGGACTGAAATGCTATTCCAGGATTCGGAGGCTTTTAGCTAAAAATAAAACGGTACAGAAAAACAGAATAGCAGTTTAACAATGGAACAAATTAGCATCCTGTGAAACACTGACCTTTTTATTTATGCAGGTGAGAGTCTTAGTTTGGCAGGGGCTGTGCTTTGTAGACAGCACCCATACCTGTCCATACCTGTGTAGATTTGTGTATACCTGTCTATACCTGTGGCGTAACTCCACTGTATATGGACACCAGGCTGCAGAAGAGGTGTCATTGGAGACAAGGTCAATGACTTAATCAGACTAAAAATATTGCCACTTTGCTTGGAGATTTGTTCCAAACTCTCTATTTGTCTCAGGCACTATAAGGCATTTCATATGTTAAATCACACATTGTTTATACTCAGCAGGTACTCACCTGACTAGTGAAAATGATGAGGGGAGTTTGAATCTGGAACAGTCCAATTTGATGCATCCTGTGAATATTCATGAAGGGAAGTGACTGATGACAGTGCCGTGACTGTGGACATTCTGTGCTGTAATACAGAGCCTAAGTAATCTGATGCACTACAGTGATGTGGCGTAAGTCCATGTTTGTCATGTGTTGTCACTAGGCATTGTGTCTGTGGTATGGGTTATACTATTTAGGTTCACCCTTATACAGTAACTATGCTAAAAGACAGAAAGCTGCACACATTTTATTGTGGTTCACAGCAGGTTGTCAGCTTCACACGTCACTGGTGTGTTGCTTGTTGTTCTGTACCCATAATGCCCTTGTTCTAGCAGCTCCTCAGTTTTCCCACCCTTGTGTGAATCCCACACCCGTGGCCAGTTCAGCTCGTCTGCATTATAGTGTATAGTATATAGTGTATAGTATATAGTAATGCTGTTTCTGGTGTCTTTCATAAGCACAGCACAGTTCCTGTTGCTATCTGTGCAAAACCACAGTACTCAGAGTGTACTCTGGGGATTGTTTCTGTCTCTCTCTCCCTCTCTCACACCCCCTCTCTCTCTCTCTCTCTCCCCCTCTCTCTCTGTCTCTCTCTCCCTCCCTCTCTTCCTCTCTCTCCCTCTCCCTCTCTCTGTCTCTCCCCCTCTCTCTCCCCCTCTCTGTCTGTCTCTCTCTCTCCCTCCCTCTCTCCCTCTCTCTCTCTCTGTGTGCACTCTGGAGTCTCTCTCCCAGTGACCTGTGGAGACTGACCACGGCGCACAGTCAGCAGTTTAGCGCTGCCTCTGAAGCTCTGTCTGCTTTAATCTGCGTTTGGGGTCCGGGCCAGGAAGGCTTTTATTTGCCGCTCACAGCTGAAACACCTCCTTCCCCTTCTGACTGGGTGTTGTTTCATACCTTTAGGTGTTATTTCCTGGCATTTCACAAAAACACAAAGACAGGAAACTGTCATCGCTAGTCCTCCTGCTGTCCTGCCCCTCCCATTCTGACCCCCCCACCTTCCTCATCCTCCCCTTGTTTTCACCTCCTCTCTCTCTGGGTTGCAGCTGTGGCACAGCGCCCCTGGCTGAGAAGGTACCATTTTATTTCTCTTCACAGCTGCCCGATATGAGATTAACATCAACTTAACTACAATATACCCCATTACAACACTTACAACTGCCCCGTATGCAGTTAGCACCCCTTTACAAAAAACACCACAACTACCCTCTATGCTGTTACTCCTCCCACACCTACCCCTGTAATTACCCCCACTCTGCTGGGGGCTGGAGTAAAGCCATGGCAGCAGTGCATTCTCATACGTACACAGCACCTTATGACCCTCAGTCCATCTAACAAGGAGCGTAGAGGCACTCCGTCTGAAACTACAGCTCCCAGCTACCATCACACCCAGAACTTTAACTCTTTAAGGGGTGAGGTCACAAATATGTGATTAGAATATTCTTAACTGAACATTCTAATGCTGATGTAACAATCACTACTGGTAACTAAGAGCAATGGAATTCTAGAACACTGAAAAAATGTTACAAAAACCCACTGTTCAAAGGGTTAATTACTCCACTGGGAAGTGCAAACAGGAAACTTAGGAGCAGCCAGATCAGTCTTTTTCACAATGCAGATGGCGTGTCACACTTGACACTGCTCTCTGTGGCGGTGGTCTCTCTGTGGAATCACTGTAGCACTGGAATGTGTGGAACTTGTTCTGGTTGCTCGGGAATGCTGAATGTAGCTGGCAGGACCTCATGCATCACTGGGGAGAAGGCAAATATGTGCTTGCCAAGTAAACTGATACAAACGAGGTTTCACCTTCATGCAGACAAACATTTCTGAAGTCCTGGAGAGGAAAGAAATGTAGATCCTGCTCCTTACGGTGACCCAGGTAACCCCTCTGGCCCCCCACCAAACTATACCCGCTTATAAATGCAATGTAATGTAATGTAAGGTGAGGGGTATGTGTTTGAGCCCAGTCACAGGGGTCAGCTGCCCTCCCAGCCTGGCTTGGCCTGCAGGCTTAGGGAGGATCTGTGATTAAGTCAATCACACGACAAGCTGCCGGTGAAGGCGACTTCCCTGCTGGCGGCACGGCAGAGCACTGCATCAGATACGACACACAGGTGAGTCACCTCCACCACCACATAACAGCTGCTGACACACCTGAACCGCAGTTAGCAGTGCTGTGTCTGTGTGTGCGTGTGTGTGTGTGTGTGTGTGTGTGCGTGTGCGTGTATGTGTGTGTGTGTGTCTGTGTGTGCGTGTATGTGTGTGTGTGTGTGCGTGTATGTGTGTGTGTGTGTGTGTGTGTGCGTGTGTCTGTGTGTGCGTGTATGTATGTGTGTGTGTGTGTCTGTGTGTGCGTGTATGTATGTGTGTGTGCGTGTGTGTGTGCGTGTATGTGTGTGTGTGTGTGTGTATGTGTGTGCGTGTATGTGTGTGTGTGTGTGTGTGTGTGTCTGTATGTGTGCATGTGTGTGTGTGTATCTGTGTGTGTGTATACGCGTGTGTGTGTGTATGTGTGTGTATCTGTGGGTGCGTGTATGTGTGTGTATGTGTGCGTGTCCTTTGAGGATTACTCCTGAGCATTCTAGGCTTGCGATATGCTCCCCTCTCTGACCAGCTTAAGTTTGTGTGCTGTCAGAGAGCTGGATAACTGCACTGGAACAGAACTTTTTACCCCATGTTCCTGATTTGGGAGGGTTCAGGGTTTTACTCAGTGCAGTTATCCAGCTAACTCAGTAACCCTGCTCTGTGATACAGGGTTTTACTCAGCGCAGTTATCCAGCTAACTCAGTAATCCTGCTCTGTGATACAGGATTTTACTCAGTGCAGTTATCCAGCTAACTCAGTAATCCTGCTCTGTGATACAGGGTTTTACTCAGTGCAGTTATCCAGCTAACTCAGTGACCCTGCTCTGTGATACAGGCCCCCGCAGTCACTGCACTGGGCCATGAAACAGCTTTCAAACACACACACACACACACACGCACACGCACTCGCACGCACGCACACATTCACACTCACACACACACTCACACACATACTGTAGTTTTGCTGCCAGGAGAGGGCAACACTTAGTCTCAATTCAACACTAAAAAAATTATAAAATGTACAGTAAAATACTGGCGATCGGTGTACCACAACTTTGCTGTATAAATAATGGCAACAATATGTTAAGCTTATGGTAGCCAACTGTATATCTAACAAATGTTACCTGTATTACGGTGTTTCACCATAAATAAGTTATTTACATTTCAGCTGTTCACAATCTCATACCTTCACTATTTTACAGTCTTTTACTGTAAAATTCTCAGAATTTTTTTTCAGTGAAGCAGTACAGCTGCATTGTTCCCACATGAGAAAAGAACAGAACGTGGAGGAAGAACAGAATGAACACACACGCTCATACACACGCACACAAAAACCTACACAAGAAACGCGTTCTTTCACACATCACGCACACTCGACATACTCTCATATATTCTCTCTCACACATGTAAGACAGACTTTGTGCTAATGCCAAACATATGGTAGGTAGCGTTAATGAAAAACACACAAGTTCTCAGCACTTGCTCCCCTTCCATATAAAAAACAAGAGAATCCACATCCTGTGGGAAATTAGCTTTTATTAATAAATAAAACATAAGAATCAAACAAAATGAGCTGCATCTTGCACAGTGAAACTCAACATAAAGACATTATAATCTCAGCATTAACACATTATAAACTCAACATTAACACATTATTAACCCAGAGCTGCACAGCACTGTTCTGACTGATGCAGAATCCTCCAGCCAGCAGAGGGCGCAGTTTGCTTAGCTTTTCCCCTCCTCCATTTCTGCGTCCTCGGGGGCGGCGCCACTGTCCTGCTGGGGGTCCCCAGGGAGAATCTCTGTCACCCTGGTCAACAGATCCTCGATCTGCTCCTCCGTCAACCTCTCCTCACTCTCCTCCACCATCTGCACACACACACACACACACACACACACACAGACCCGCACGCACGCACGCACGCAGACACACGCAGACACGCACACACGCACGCACGCAGACACGCACACACACACACGCACGCAGACACACGCAGACACGCACACACACAGGATTAATAAAATGAGTGAAGCAGACAGTAAAGCAGTTATCCAGTCATAATCCTGGACAGGACAGCGTTAGTGATGTTTGGCTCTTTGCTTATTTTCTCCTGATGGTGGAGACGAAGATGCAAGCACGGGTGGATTTCCCCAATAAAATAAAAAAACCACGCCCATGTACATATCATATCTGTACATACAAAATGACGTGTTCCCCTACACGAGATTAGAATCATCAAACGATGTGCACGTATCCCAGAACACAGTCATTAACAGCTATGTTCTGTAAGACTGACCGACCCGATGAGTCACTCTGTACTGAAACTCTGGATGTGCTCTGGTCTTTATTACATGAGCAAACATCCTGTGGTGATGAAGATAAAGGAGGAAGAGGGGGAACAGGACTCACCAGTTGGATCTCCACTGCTGTCTGTGGTCTATGATTCAGGAGCTGCAGTTTCTCTGCTCTGAGACAAACAGCAGAAAGAGCTTAACCAATCACATGACAAGCAGCAGCAAGCAGATAGCCGAGAGCCCAAATCACAGCGCTGTAATCCTGCATTGGTGCAAAGCTAATCACCCCACTGATTGGAGGATTTAAGGTGGAGCTGTGCTTAAATTACACAGCTCTGAATGGAAACATGTCATCAGAAAGGCCGCAGCTGGCTTTACACACTGGACACAAACGCTGGCTGTGACAGTGAGGACCGTAATTGCGTGGTTTGCTTCCTGACTCCCGTCAATAATTAAAATGGGGGGTGGAGCAGGCTGGGGGCGGGGCATGCTGGGGGCGGGGCCGTGACATTCTCTAAGTGGCCCCACAGGCCCTGCAGCATCTGGGGTCTATATGGTCCTGAGCACACAGAAGAACTAGAGACCAGCAGCCACACCACACACAGACACACACACACACACTCACTGTGATCCTGCACACCATCGCTGGCCTGGGGTAATGTACCCATGCACAAACATGCATGCACACACACACACACACACACACACACACACACACGTACGAAGGGCTGTGTACTATACATAGTGCAGGTGATGTGCTGTGTACATACTTTGTGATTTTATGTGGTAACATGGCGGTGAGAAACTCCTTCACTGTTTCTGGTGTTTGGTGGCTGCAGGGAGTCTTGGACAGGTACTTCAGGGTCTATAAGAGACAGGGAACATCAGAGCATTCAGGTTCTGAGTGTCTGGCTGACCTAGTACATGATGGTGTTCAGGTTCTGAGTGACTCACTGACCTCGTACATGATGGTGTTCAGGTTCTGAGTGTGTCACTGACCTCGTACATGATGGTGTTCAGGTTCTGCTGCCCGGCACTGTGTTTGCTCTTCCCACTCTCCTTCCTCTGCTCTTTGAGGTCAGTGAGAAGCTGGAACACCTGTGGATAGGTATGGAGAACAGCCCAAAGGTGAGGGGGGCTAATAGGGTGAGAGACACACCAGGAAACCTGTTCCTCTGCTCCAGTTCGGACACTGGAACTCACCTCATAGTTACTGAGCATAGCAGCGTTAGCGTCCTTCCTGAAAGGCGGAGAGAAAGACATTAAAACCCAGTGTTTAACATGCAGGACATAATCTCTGATCCACTGGCATTCAGCCTCACACTCCACAGCTTCCTCTCCCTAAGAAACGGGCTGAATTATGATGATTGTTATTAAAACTGCCTAAACCAGGTGTATTAACATACTGCTGGGCCCAGGGGAGTTACACAAGTACAGAACAATCTACTGTACGTTCATGGCCACAGCAACATGCTTATTTCACTAGCTTAATGTGAACGATACAGTCGTTCAGAGTACGGACTCCCCAGGGGGAATACAGGAGTTCAGCCCTGGGTAATAAGACTGACAGCACTCTCTAGTAACAGGCCCCACTGCTGGTCATGTAATGGAGGCATTATAAAGCTACAACCAATTGACAGTTCCAGTAAACCGGCGTAGTTCTAGTTACTGTAGTTTACATGTGAGCTCGCCATAGACAGTTACGTATAATCGAATTCTCCATAACAGAACAACAGATAACCACGGCTCAGCTGGCTAAATCTAAAACAGCTTTCATCAGAAAAGCGAACCAGCAAGCTAGTAACAATATTAGGTCTGAGAGCATATTAATCAGGAGCTAGCGATGGAACAAATTAAGTCAGCTAGCTAGCTGTTTGGCCGGAAGCTAACTTCACGCTCCATTATCTAGAATACCCAGCGTGGCTGCCTGACCGACCGTCTTTCAGCATGTTAAAATGGGTACAACCGAATCATCGACAAACAACATCAAAAAAGATCGTTTAATGCAAAACATTTTCGAGTTGAACAAATAGCTATATTTTAAAATAGCTAGTTTTGTCTTACACTTCCATCTTTCAAAGCGTCTGTCCCACTTCTTTTCAGCTCCGTGTCAAACAATGAGTTTGTTCGTTAGTTCCGTTTCAAGTCCTCTCCCCCTTTTCCAGTAACCTAAATTAAGATTTGGCTGGATAATAATTGCCATACTTCGTGTACAATACCGGCTCGGTTCCTTTATGCGAATGTACAGAATATGATATTTCCTACGTACTGATTTCTACCTTTCCAAATAATTAAAATGTGTAATTGAAGAATATAAACTAGGATCTACACCAAAAGAGTGTTTTTGAGGAATATACTATATTTAGCCAAAACTTGGTAGTAGCAAATATCACATTTCAGACAGTTTGAATGGCTGTGGGGAGATGAGTCTACGTCAAAACATTAAAAAGGTTGGCAGAATTGAATTATTACCCTTTGTTGTACCATAGACATAAATACCCTCTGTGAGCTGTACCAAGCGCGTTTTAAACCATCCATGTCTTCTTCGAGTCTCCGTAGTTTTTGTGGAATGCGCAGTTTCCGTTGTGAGAGGATACAAGTTAAGGGAAAAGCCTGGCTAGGCCAAGTCGAATTCGCTGAAGGTGAGGTTGCTTTTTTAATTGCAATTTCGTTCAAAGTCAATTGTGGAAATCGGAGTAACACAAATATCGACGAAATGACATTCATTTATTTCGGTTTTTACATTTTTAGGTCCCTGAGCTCGAAGGCCAAGGTAGCAAGATAGATAACGTTAGCTAGTCGGCAAGCTAGCTGGCGACACATTTGCTCCATTCATTCCCTGTACGTTAGGGCGTAGCGGCGCTAATTTGTCGTATGTTGCGGACGGCGGCGTGCAAGCCCATTACGTTAGCTATGTCAAGCTAACGATTCGATTTCATGTTTCGTTAGCTAGGTAACGTTATCTGACTGTCATTAGTTCTGGGGGAGGGGGCTTGGTAATTTCCTAAACTAACTAGTTGGCCAACTTGGAGAAGTCGACTAGCTAGCTACATAACTATCTAGATGGCTAGATTACAGTTCTACCTGACTGACTAGTTAACGTTGAGCAACTCTGCAGCTAAGGTTCCGGTGTTGGAATAACGAGGCTTGTGTTTGAGTTTGGCTCGCAAGGTTTAGCCACCTACGGTTTGTCAGATTAATAAATAATGCATGAATTAGATTGCATTGTTAGCTAGCTACATTTATTAGGCGATTTGTTTGACCACTGACCGTTGCTAGGTAATTGAAAACAATGGCACAAATGACAGGTTCTGCGTGTGTGAACCTAGCAGCTGGGGTGTTAGAAATGGGATAACAGGCCTCGGACGGTTTATGAAAACATTAGATATTTCCCCCCAATTTCATAGGCTGCTCTGATGTACGGTGGGGTGAATGCACGCGATCTTGGATTACGGTTTGTTCGCTATAGGCTTGTTGGCACAGAATAATCAGATTGTAATTTTAATGTTTTGTAAGGAAATCAATTCCATTTTTAATGGTGTCTCTCTGTTTTCCCAACAGGAACTGCTTTTTAATGAGAGTAAATATATAACTGGAACCCAGGCCTCAGATCTGAAGAGGCTGTTACGCTGTGCACAGGAAGTACAGGCTCTCCTTAGGCTGTGCACAGGAAGTACAGGCCCTGTTTTGATCGCACGCGCCCCCGCCCGCCGTCGCCATGGTGAAGATCTTCGTGGGGAACGTGAACTCTTCGACCACGGAGCAGGAGCTGCGGGAGCTGTTTGAGAAGCACGGCGCCGTGTCGGACTGCGACATCCTGAAGAACTACGGCTTCGTGCACATGGACGAGGAGGAGGCGGCCCAGAAGGCCGTGGCCGCGCTGCACAAGCACGAGCTCAACGGCTCGCGCATCACCGTGGAGTACGCCACCACCAAGGTGCGCAACGCCACCAAGATCTACGTGGGCAACGTGCCCGAGGGCGTCACCGCCGGCAAGATCAAGGAGCTCTTCCAGCAGTACGGCAAGGTGGTGGAGTGCGACATCGTCAAGAACTACGCCTTCGTGCACATGCAGCGGGAGAACGAGGCGCTGGAGGCCATCTCTGAGCTCAACCACTCCAAGATCGAGGGCCAGAAGATCTTCGTTTCCCTGTCTCGCAGCAACCAGGCCAGGGACGGGAGGGGCGACGACTTCCCCCCTCCTCCCCCCCACCACCCCCACTACCCGCCCCACCCGCACTACCTGCCCCCCCGCCTGCCCCCGGGCGAGTACTACGCTCCGCGCGGGCGCCTGCCCCCCCCGCCCCCGCTCCCGCCCCCTCCCCCGCGCGGTTACTATGACCGCGACCTTTACGAGCGAGGCGTGCGCTACGACCCCTACGGCGGGTCGTCCCGCTACTACGAGCGCGACGCGTACGAGCGCCGCCCGCCGCCCCCCCCTCAGCGCCCGCTGTCCCCCTCCCTCTCCGCCCGCTACTACCGCGACCGCAGCCCCCCCGGGGGCCGGCGCGCCCTGCTGCCCCCGCCCCCGCCCCCCCCCTCGGCCGCCGCCGCCGCCGGCTACGCCCGCTCCTACGCCCGCACCACCAGCGCCAGCATGGTGCCCCCCCCTCCCCCCCCGCCCGCCCCCTCCTCCGCCTCCTCCCTCTATCACCGCTACTCCCTGGGCTCAGGGTTTGAGAAGGACGACTACTTCGATGACAAGTACAGCAACGGGTTCAGCAGGGGCTACTGAGGCGAGGGGCGTGGGGTCAGGTCCTGTGTGGGCCCGCCTGGCACTGGAATGGGAGGGGGAAGTTTGGGAGG